>CM038792.1:207728572-208328572 GCA_021764765.1 Vicia sativa | reverse complement strand
GTGGAGATATGGTTAGAGCTAGGAACAACATTTGAAGTTTGGGATTGAGGAAACATATTTGTCTATTGTAATAAATTAATCAAGTGAGTATATTACTCTTGAGTAATGTTGGATTGATTATTTGATGAGCCTTATTATCCAAATTTAACCTGGTTTTATTCCTCCCCGCCATTGAATTAGATCCATTAGCAAAAACTTGTTTCTTGTTAAAAAGTAACACACATTTATGGTGTGATCCAGACTATTACAATAAATGCGAAAACAAATAGCCTTTTTATTAAAATTATTATCAAGTTTAGAAAGTAATGCCATAAAATAAATCTTGTTAATTGAAGGAAGCAGTTCCATTAATAGAACTTGAGTTTTAATGATAGAAAAACTATCATTCAAACCTTTTAAGAACAAGATGATTTGACCTTCAAGGCAAAATTCTCGTTCATAATGCATAGATTTGCACTTCCATTGATGAATGCATGTACAAACAAACATAGATGTGCGTGAATTAAGTTATTTCAATAGACCACACATCTCAAAATATAATTAAGAACATATTTGGAACCTTGTATGAGATTATTGACATCAACACGAAGATTTGAGACACAAGTTCAATCAGATTTGGCGAACCATTCCTTAAGTTCATTCAACACATCTAAAACATTTTCCAAAAACACAATTGTTTGAGTGATAGGTTCAGTAATTGAATTTAGAATCCATGAATGAACTAGGTAGTTGCAACGTTCTCACACAACTTTTTTGGATAGATCCATCAACAAATGACAACTTGATTTTGGCGCCAAGAGCTTGTTGCATGGATCATAACCATGATTGATAATTGGTATCTGGAACCATTCAATGGAGGTGTAAGTTTCACCGATCTAGGAACTTCACTTGGATGGATGTATTATTCAAAAATAATGTCACAGTTGGAGACATAAATATGAGGTTAATTTGTGAATGTTGACACGATGAATAGATTGAAGATGATGCACAATCAAAGAAGGATTATAAAATGCAAGAATTAATACAAGAGTTTGTGAGAACTGAATTTGTTAGTACCATGGTTTTAGAGAATTGGCAACATTTTGCTAAAACATGGTTTTTGACCAGATGTCAAACATGATGTGACAACATCATGTTCTGGTGTAGTAGTCAAGGCGTTGCTGTTTTAAATCTTCGCATATTTATTTTTATTTGGGATTTGTCTCAAATATTCTTATTGGTCTTGAAGATGGATTTTGGAATATGTTACATCTCCAGTTGTACAAATGATACTAATTTTGGCCTTGAAGATAAATTAGGAAACTATGTATTGGTTTATTCCAAGATTTGAGGATATTTCTACAAGATTGGTGCAACACTCAGCTTGTGGATCAAGAAACTTCTGGACTCAGAATATTGAAGCCCATGGACTGCAAAGTTGTATTTAAAGAAGAGTCATAACCTAGTGTGTTTTAAGTTTTTCAATAATTGTAAAATTAGGGGAAGCATAAGTCTTAGGTTTTGAGAGTCTCGCGTAGTTTATGTATCACCCATGTATCTTTTGATACTATATGGTCTACTGATTGTTGCCTTACTTTTAGTTAAGCTATTGTTATCACTCAGAAGCCCAGAGGGCAATGAGTTGAGTATTGTTCTCACTCAAAGCTTTTAAGCAAGAGTTTGAGTTATGGTAATAGAAGAATGGTCTTCTAAATTGAGTTGTAATTATTACAGCCACTGGGATTGGGATTATTAGATATCAATGTGATGATTAGAAGTGAGATGAAGATTTTTCATATCTAGGGAGGACCTAGGCAGAAGTAGCATTGAAAAGGGATTAGGCGAGAAATTGTAAGCTTGGGACTAATTTAGCTTTGAACTAATACTGTTAATAGTGGACTTTCTTCCTAGCTTGGTAGCCCCCGGAGTATGTGATGTTGCACCAGACTGGGTTAACATATCTTTGTGTTATTTATCATTCTGCATTTTTATTTTCTATCTCATGTTCAACTTTATTGATATAGTTTGTTACTAGGTGTTATAATATTTGTCGTGACATCTTCGGTTGTTAAGACAGTTTTGTTTGTGTGTGTTGCATGTACCCGAATTTTATAATTAATTTTGTGAATGATACCATATTAGCATTTGAGAAATTCTTGATTAACTTGAACTCAAAATAGAAAGTGGTAAAGTGTTTCTCTTGCATTAGCATGATATCAACAAAGTTTTTATATATACAAAGAGGTGATGGAACATTATAGCTATCCTACTATGACCTTATTGGATTGTTACTTACATGTCATCATAATTCAGACTAACGAACAAACTAAAAATGACCACCACTTAACTAACTTCAAGGTTTAACTAATTTTTCTAACTTCTTCATCATTGTGTAATACATTTTATAACTATCATTTGATCTTATTATAACAAACTAAAGGTGGAAATCTCCCATGAAAGAAAAACTAAAGGTGGAAAAACTTAGATCTTAAATGATTCTTATGACAGAAAAATAAAGATTTGTACAAACTATATAATACACAATGCGATGACGTTATTCCTTCTTTTTGCTAAAAAAGCTGCTCCTTCTTCTCATGAAACCATCTCCAACTGCATTAAAAAAATATTAATTTCAAATTTTGATAATTAAAATAAATTAATTAGATTGAAGATTAGAGATTAAACTTACCAATGATAATCCCATCTAGGTCTAACTTTAGACATACGATTTTCACCATGTGGATAATCAGTTTGAGCCCTTCTTGCGTTTCTGAAAGCACAACATCCAATTGAATATATTCCTATAAGAAAAACAAGAATAACAACACTAAGAACTGAGATTTTGTGCCAATCTCTTCTTATATTTTCAAGTACACCAGCTTTGCATGAATCACAATTGTAACATAGTAAGTTTGGTGCATTGTTCCAACGGTAGCAATCATTGTCTTCCAGGTTGGTGTTGCATGATGTTGGAGGTTTACAACATCCGGACTGCATTTATTCACCAATTCACAAATCAATTAATTAAACCATACTTTATAAAATTATTGTACAAAAGTTAAGATCCACCATGTAAGTAAGACTCTCTCTAGAGATATCTGATATGTAGGAAAATAGATTCAAATTGGTTATTCCTGGCTTATCTATGTTGAAGATGTGTAATTTTCGCTACCAGACTAGCGATGGTAAAATGAGTCGAACCCGTCCGTTTTGTCCTTTATTTTTAACGGATCGAAATAAAGTTTTCAGTGTCATCCTGCCTTGTTTTCGGCATAAGCATGGCTATACAAGATGGTCGTAATTTTGTTGTTGTCATTTTTAGACTTTAAAGATGTCAGCAATATTGCACTCGTCTCATTTTTTGACGGATCTGAGCGAACATAGTTTGTAAACTTTTAAACTTTATGGATTATATGATTTGTTTTTAAACTTTAGAAATGACAAATTTTGTCACACCCGCCCCATATTTTTTAGAGACCTAAACAAGACGAACATAATTTTTCTATCACTTTTTTACTTTAAGGTTGAAAGGAGTCCTCCATTTTTTTTGACGAATTTCTCCTATTTTTAGGATCACAAAAATTGATTTTTTTAAACCAACCCCATAGGAGTGGGACACACCTCATGAAAACCCCAAAATTCCTATGGAAATCGGAAATATACTTCTAATAAACACTATATTTTGAAATATTTGGATGAAAATCGGAAATATATTTCTGATTCCAAACTAAATAATATAATATTAAGAATTTATTCTAAATTTGGTCTTACATACATGCTTTATTGAAAAATTACATATAGTTTAAATTCGGAAGTATACTTCCGATTTACATCCAACATTTTTCAACGTGATTTGCATGATATAGAGTGCGAATCATAAGTATATTTCCGATTTTCATGAACATTTTTAAAATTCATGTGATACGTAAAAAAGTTGTGGGGTTTATTAAAAAATCCACCACAAAAATTATGTTGACACTTTTTCTTGACACCACACCGTACTATTATACACAAAATATATTAAATTAACCTTTTAATAATTTATTGTATTCTTTGATTTCTATGTCACGCCAATTTAATTTGTAGAAGCATACAGTGTAGCTACGGTGTATGTGTCAAAATAACACGCCTCTTTTAGGATTTAGAGGTGTGAGCCGTGTTACACCCCTTCCATTTTTTGACAGACATAAACAAGACAAAAATAGTTTTTTGGCTACTTTTAAAGTATTATGGGTGAAAGATTCTATATCATTTCTTAACACTCAAAAGGGACAAACATGTGTCACCCTACACCACAGACTATTTATTTTCACAAGTAAAAAAAATGATGTTGTACCTGAATTGGAGACATATCCTTCTGCATAACATCAAGAGAGGTCCAAGAAGCAAGTTTAGAACAAGTATTAGACCCCATAATACAACTCCTCATAGTACTCCAATATTGAGGATCCTTAATCTTATTCCTCAACCATATTGAATAATTCTCAAGATGATATTCCATGTAAACCCTACTAGGAACTTCAACACCTCCACCTTGACTAGTCACAACAAATCCAAATATAGTCAACCCTATAATAGCTGCTATAACCAACAACATAATCACCAAATAAACCCAAAGTGCCCATGCCACATGAAAACATGCTCCTATGAAACCAAATAGTGATATCATAAGAACAATAAATCCTATAATTAAAAGTGGTGTTTGGAAGAAATTTTCACATGTTGTTGTGCTTCTTGAAAGCCATAGTCCTGCTCCTATTATTGGTATTGATGCTAAGAGCGTGAAGAAGTTCAAGAAACCTATCACTGAGTTGCTGAATCGTTGCATCTCTCTTCAATTTTCTTTCTATGGTTTTGTTTTTGTGAGCGACATGAATTTGTATATATGCACTTGTAAAGTTTTGTTGATTAATTTTATATTGTCTCTTGCATAAAGTTTTTCAAGTTCCAATATACTTATATATTCTTTCAACTTTTAGAAAAAGTTAATTCTTATTCTTAGCTTAGTTATTAAGATGTTCACAATTTTTGAGTGGTTCGCTTCTATGCCTATCCGATGAGAATATAATCAAATTAAAGAATTAGTATAAAGATAAAAAAGAATTTTTATAGGTAGAGATGAATAATGAAAAGAATAAAAAAATGTATAAACGAATTTCTATGAATAGTTCGCTTTGATTTTTATTTTATTTTTTAAATTTAAAAGATTGAAGGTAATTCATTCGAATAAAATCAAAGGTGAGATAATAGAGCTCAAAAATATATTCTTTAAATATTACAGCAAATAAAATAAAATAAAATGAGTTAAAGTAATTTTAAATTTTTAACATATAGATGTTGAAATATTAAATTAGATTTGTAAAAAATATTAGATTTGATTTGATTTAATATTTAAATATAATTTAAGTTGTGTAGACTCAAGCTCATTTAGGGAATTATATAAATAGTTCTAGTTTATATTATTATTTGTACAATTCAATAATACAAATCTTTATTTTCTTTATTATTCTCTATTTTTCTCCTCACTTAAAGTGTCTCACGCACTAACAAATCGGTATCCAGAGCTTTCGGTTATTTTTCTTGATCGAGTTTTCAAGAATTTCACGTCAGAGATCGTGTTTTCAGGGCAAGTGAATCAACCGCTGCGAAGATGGCTAGTGATAAGGGAATTGGATACGATGGAAAAAACAGATGCAATCCTTGTTTGGCTTCCATGAAACCCCAGAGGTGGGTTACCAACGGCGTTTCTGCGTTGGCTGCAAATGCAACCGAAGCACAGAAAAAATCCCACAACGAAGTCAAGAAGAAAGATTGCAAGGCTGCTTATTGCATTCCAACGGTTGTTGATGCTGCTAATTTCGAGAGAATCTCTCATGCTGAAACAGCGAAGGAGGCATGGGATATTCTGGTGAAATATTATGAAGGAGGTCAGAAAGTCAAGGTTGACAAGTTATAAACCTTGTGTCGACAGCATGAATTGTTGTCGATGGGAGAAAACGAAAAAGTTGCAGAATATGTGTCGAAGGTTCAAAAACCCGTCCATCTTATGAAGGGTTGTGGTGAAACTATAATTGATAAGATGATAGTTGAAAAGGTAATGAGAACGTTGACCTCTCACTTTGATCAAGTTATTGTATCTATTCAAGAATCCAACAAACTTGAAACCACTAAAGTGGAAGATTTGGTTGCTTCGTTGGAGGCACATGATATGAGGATTGTCGAAAGGAAAAAAGTTTAAGAATCGATACAGGCTCTGGAAGCTCATTCATGGAAAAATGATGGTGGTTTCAAAAAATTCAAAGGCAAGTTCGACAAGACTCAGGGCAAGAAGCCTTAGTCGAATCCCCACAAGAATAAGGTCGAAGACAGATATTCTGAATCCTCGAAAAGGGGAGGAGCAAACTATCGAAAGGACAAAGATGATAAAAAAAGGTGTACGATGTTATAATTGTGAAAAGTGGGGCCACATAGCCAAAAATTGTTGGTACATAAAAGACAATGGATAGACAAAAGGCAAGGACGAAGAAGCGAGCCTTGCACGCCAAGATTTAGATGATTTTGAAGGTGGTGTGGTGGTTATGGTTGTAGTTGCTGATAACCATGTCAAATCCAAGATCCGGTTCCTCGACTCAGGCTGCTCGAATTATATGACTAGTCAAAATGAGTGGTTAGCAGACTCTGACGAGTCGAAGAAGAGTAAGGTAAAACTTGTTGATAATAGTTTGTTGCAAGCAGAAGGTAATGGCAGCATAGTTTTTCAAATGAGTAATGGAGGGAAAGCCATGATTAAAGATGTGCTCTATGTACCTGGAATGAAGTGCAACTTGCTAAGTATTGGACAACTGGTCGAAAAAGGTTTCTCAGTTGTTATGAAAGATGGAGCTTTAAAATTGTTCGACACCAAGAACAATTTAGTCTTGAAATCTCCCTTGTTAAAGAACAAGACATTTAAGACTATGATCAGTTCGACAGAAGTTCAATGTTTAAAAATTGTTGTTGACCACAAGGATAGTTAGTTGTGGCATTTGAGGTTTAGACATTTGAATTTTAGATCACTCAATCATTTGATTACTTAAGATATGGTAATTAGGATTCCAAGTCTTGAGATGCCTGAAAAACTTTGTGAAGGTTGTTTGGTCGGAAAGCAATCCAGAAATTCTTTCGTTTCGATTATGCTAATGAGATCATCTTGTATTCTCGAAGTAGTACGTTAAGATGTATGTGGTCCATTCGAAGAACATACCATGGGTGGAAACATATATTTTGTTTCATTTGTCGATGAGTTTAGTTGAAAGTTGTGGATCTATGTGATCAAACAAAAGGACGAGGAATTCTAAATCTTTAAAAGATTCAAGATACTTATCAAAAACCAGAATGAGAAAAGGATCAAAGTTCTGTAAACAGATGGGGTTGGCGAATACACTTCGAAGATGTTTGAGAAATTCTATGTAGAACATGAGGTTGATCATGAGAAAACTGCTCCTTATACGCCTTAACATAATGGAATTGCTGAAAGAAGAAACAAAACCATATTAGATATGGCAAGATGCATGCTAAAGTAGAAGAATTTTCCAAAGTCTTTATGCCGAGAAGCTGTTTTGACTGCAATTTATATTTTGAACAGGTGTCCTACCAAGATATTGAAGAATAAGGTTCCTAAAGAAGTATGGAGTGGCAAACGACCGTCAGTAAGTCATTTGAAGGTGTATGACTCTATGTGTTATAAGCATATTCCAAATGCAAGGAGAAGGAAGCTTGATGACAAGAGTGAACCTATGATTCTAGTAGAATATCATAAAACTGGTGCATACAGGCTATTCGGTCCAGTTAATGAAAATATTGTGTTGAGTAGAGACATTGTAATTAATGAAAATTCTGCCTGGGATTGGAATTCTAGTAATTCAATTAACAAGCCACTGATGAACTCTGACTTCGACGAAGAAATTGATGTAGTCGAAGTCGAAGGAATTACTGAGAATCTAGTCGAAGTCGAAGATGAAGTAAATGTTGACATTCCAGACAGTGTCAAAGTCGAAGAGGGTGTGGCTATCACAATTCATAGATCTCAACAAAATAGTGTTCCTCCAACAAGATTTCAATATTATGAAGTGACTAGTGATGATGACGTTACATCAGATGGAGAATTAGTTCATTTTGCTTTACTTGAAGGTGTTGAACCAATCAACTATAGTGAAGCTTTGAAGATTTACAAGTGAAAGTTAGCTATGGTCGAAGAGTTACAGACAATCGAAAGAAACAACACATGGGAGTTAGTCAAATTTCCAGCACATACAAAAGTTATCAAAGTAAAATGGATATTCAAGTTGAAACACAATGTCGATGGTTCAATATCAAGACATAAATCAAGATTAGTAGCTCGAGTGTTTCTTTAAAGAGAAGGACTTGACTACTCTGAAGTATTTGATCCAGTAGCAAGATTAGAGACTGTTTGACTAGTAGTAGCATTGGCATGTAACCAAGGTTGGTCGACATTTCATTTAAATGTGAAATCAGCATTTTCTGAATGGTCCTTTAGAATAAGAAGTTTATGTGACACAACCTCCTGGGTTTATGATTCAGAGGGAAACGAGTAAAGTATATAGGTTGCACAAAGAACTTTATGGTCTCAAGCATGCACCTAGGGCATGGAACAAGAAGATTGACTCATACTTAGTCAATTTGGGATTTGTCAAATGAAAATTAGAGTATGGTGTCTATGTCTAGGTTGTAGCAAAAGATATAACAATCATTTGTTTATATGTTGATGACTTGCTAGTAACTAGAAATATCTTGAAGAACTTGTCGAAGTTCAAAGAGTTGATGACGAAGGAATTTGAAATGTGGGATCTGGGAAAATTGTCTTATTTCCTAGGCATGGAATTTTAAATAACGGAGAAATGTATGGTGCTACATTAAAGGAAGTATGTCAAAGAGATACTCGAGAGATTCAGAATGGATGATTCAAATCATGCATCATCACTTGTCGAACCAAATGTGAAGTTGGAGAAGAATGAAGAGGAAGACAACATTGATGTAACTTTGTTCAAGCAAATTGTGGGATCTCTTAGGTATTTATGCAATAGGCAACCTGATATAGGTTTCACTGTTGGATTAGTAAGTAGATATATGAGTGAACCAAGAGTGTCACATATGAAGGTTGCAAGAAGAATCCTGAGATATTTGAAGGATTCGATAAACTTTGGAATATTATTTCGACGAAATTCTAAAGATAAAGAAGCAATAGTTAATTGTTTCTCAGATGTTGATTGGTGTGGAGATAAGGAAGATCGAATAAGCACAACTGGATATTTCTTTCAAGTATTTTGTGCCCAATATCATGGTGTTTGAAGAAGCAACTTGTGGTGGCATTGTCATCTTGCGAAGCTGAATATATAGCATGATCATATGATGTTTGTCAAGCAATTTGGATCAAATCAGTACTTGAAGAAATGACTGTTAAAGTGAAGAAACTGTTGGTGTTGCAAATCGACAACAAGTCAGCTATAAATTTGGCGAAGAATCCACTTCTCCATGGAAGAAGTAAACATATCGAAGCTAGGTTTCACTTCTTGAGGGAAAAGGTAAATCGAAGTGCACTTGAAGTTAGGCATTGCTCAAGTGAAGCACAATTGGCCGACATCTTTATCAAACGATTGAAGATTGACAGATTCCTGAATTTGAGAAAGAAATTAGGAATGGTTCATATTAACTATTTTTGAGGATGTTTGACAACTTTGATTATGGGGATGTGTTGAAATATTAAATTAGATTTGTTAAAAATATTAGATTTGATTTGATTTGATTTAATATTTAAATATAATTCAAATTGTGTAGACTCAAACTCATTTAGAGTTATATATAAATAGTCATAGTTTGTATTGTTATTTATACAATTCAATAATACAAATTCTTATTTCTTTTATCATTCTCTCTTTCTCTCCTCACTAATAGTGTCTCACGCAATAACAACAAAGGCAAAACATATGTCACACATGTAACTCAAAACAATATATTTATAAGATAATATTCAAAACACCTTAATTGCAATTCGTGAAAATTTTCACTCATAATCTTAAAAAAGCATAACAATCCATAGATTATACTAAAGCATCTTTAATACATGTTTTAGATTTTCATTCAAGACTTAACCAATTATTCACAAAAGTGCTAAAACACAGGAAGATATGTGCGCTAGCAGTTAGCAAGGTGTATGATTGGCAAAAAAAAATAAAAGCTATTTAGGAGAGATGTTGAGGCAGAAAGGAGAATTTTTCATGATACCCTATTTATTATACTCCGTACTCCATTTTTTTTATATTTCGAAAACATTCTTTAGTTTATTTACTTAAAATTTTAACTTTTTTGAAGAAAAAAATTACTTTTGAAACAGTTGTAAAAAGGTAAATTTTTCGTACGTCTGAGTAAATTTTTGGTATTGTTATTTGACGCATATTAGAATTTTTTTGTATTTCACAAATTTCCAGTATCAATATACCGGATATTTTCAAATTTCCGGTGCGATTTACCGGATATTTCTAAATTTCCAGTACGATTTACCAGAAATTATAAAAACCCGGTATATTTTTTAAAAATAATTCACGTACAGGAAATCTCGCACATTTCTAGTATACAAGTAATACCGGAAATTTCATATTTGCGGTATACCGAAAATTTTGTTAAAGCCTGAAATTTCCAGTATGGCAGATGAAATGTTATATATTTGTGGTCCTGAATCGGCTGCTTCAGCTTCTTCTACAGATTCATGTACTGATCTTACGCAGTACTTCATCGCCGATACGGTACACCATTCTTGACTTTATACACACTTTTATATTCTTTTCTAAATTAATCTAATTTAGCTAATTAAACGTTTATGTGATTGCCCGATTTTTGAATCACGGGAGAAAGTTCTTGAATGGGCAAGGTCAATTGGAAAAATTCATGGTATTGTTATTGTTACAATTCGATCTGACACTGTTAATGGTATGCGAGGGAGGAAGGATAAATTGATTATGGACTGTGACAAAGGAGGTAATTACAGAAGGAAAAATGAAGTTGCAGCTCCTTCTGATAGCAATTATTCTATGAAGGTTAAATGCCCATATTTAGGCTGAGATCTGATCCGAGTGGTGATGGCTGGAAGATGATGGTAAGATGCGGGATGCACAATCGTAAACTAGACAAAGAATTGGTAGGTCATTACATTTTGGACCGTCTAAAAGAGGAAGAAAGAAAGTTTGTGAATGACATGACGAAGTACAACATGGCTCCAAGGTACATTATTTCTGCTTTGAAAGATAAAGATCCAGAAAACCTCACGAGTATTACCCATATATATAAAGCTCGAGCAACATACAGAATGAGCAAGAGAGGTGCAATGACAAAAATACAAATGTTGTTGGGTCTTGTTCACTAAGAGAAATACTTGTATTGGTCTCGAAATAAGGATAATCCATATATGGTGGTTGATTCTGTGAAGTTGTTGAATATGTTTCCTATGGTGTTGATTTTTGATTGCACGTACAAAACAAATAGGTAAGAATTTTAATTTTAATTTCATCACATCTTAAAAATATGTTGAGTGAATTTCATCACAAATATGTTGAGTTTTGGTTGCTGAATGCATTGTGTTTTTTAATTTTGCAGGTACCAGATACCACTACTTGAGGTTGTTGGTGTTACATCAACAAAATTGATGTTTTCAGTTACTTTTGCTTATTTGGAACATGAAAGAGAGGAGAACTTCACATGGGCATTAGAGAGGCTTAAAGAGTTGTTTTATTCTGAGAAGTTGCTACCAAATGTCATGGTGACAGATCAGGAGCTTGCATTAATGAATGTCATTGAGTTTGTGTATCCAAATGCTTCTTATATGATGTGTACGTTTCATATTTCAAAAAACGTTAGCATGAAGTCTAAGGAGTATGTGAAACCAGAGATACATGAACATGTCATAGATCAATGTAACAACCATGATGTATTCAAATAAAAAAGACGAAATTGATGTACATCTTAACCATTTTGAGAGTGTTTGTGGTGATATTCCATTATTTGTGAAGTATGTGAAAGAAACACGATTAACACCATATAAAGAAAGGTTTGTCGTTGCACGAACTAACAAAATCACTCATTTAGGGAACACAACAACAAACAGGTACATTTTCTAACATGATATATGTTTATGTTTATGCATTAAATTTTCGTTGCTTATGTAATGTGTTTATGATTTCTAGGGTGGAGTATGCACATTGGAGATTGAAAAACATGTTGACTACAAGTCATGGTGATTTATGTGCAAGCTGGGATGCTGTGAACACAATGTTGAAGTTGCAGTTAGGTTCCCTAAGGGCATCGTTTCAAAAAAGTGTCGTCAACATTGATCACAGATATAACACCTCATTTTATTCTAAGTTGCATAATGTTATTTCAAGACATCATTGGAAAGGAACTTGAAAGAGTCAAATATGTTGGTGCAAGCAATGAGATGTGTGGTTGTTACATTAGAATAACACATGGGTTATCGTGTGCGTGTCAGCTCGCAGGTATTCAGCTTCTAGGCACACCTATACATTTGGAAACAATTCATGTGTTTTGGACAAAATTGCAAATTGTAGAACATGAAGTGAGTCCTAAAGAGAGAAATTGGGATTTAGAAGAGGAGTGCGAAGAGTTGAAGAAACAACTCAGTACTTTGGATATTGTGGGTCAAAGGGTGTTGGAAAAAATTCTATGACCTAGCCTATCCGTCAACAACTTCAATGTGTCCGTCGCCAGTGAAATACAAGTCATCAAGGATAGGGGTTAAGAAGAGTAGAAAGGGTGGGGGAAATGATGTGCATTGTGACCCAAGTCAGTGAGAATATGTTGAAGCTTCTCAAGGGAGTCGGACTACGAAGAGATCATGCACACAACCAAGTGGGAGTCAATCATCAACCATACTGATTCTTAGGAAACCTTGTACCAAATTTGCAAAAGGCAACTACTTGCCACAGTTTCCTGCTTTCTTTCATCCATACATTGAATACATTATTGATGTTGAACCAGATGGAAACTATGGTTACCGTTGTATTGCAACCGCATTAGGATAGGACATAGATGCATGTTTTGATGTTAGGAGACTGTTGGATACTCATATCCATCAACACGAAGCATTATTTTCCAAGGTGTTCTACGACATTGTGTCTTATGTTAGGAATTAATTAATCGTGAAACACTTGGTCCTCGGGGTAAGGACAAATATATGTCGATTCCAAATATGGGTTACTTTATTACTTGTAGATATGGTGTTGTTTTTGTTTCTTTTTCCTTGAGTATTAACACGACATTTTACCCGCTTCTCATACCTCTACCCTTGTACACAAGTCGTCATACAATTGTTGTTATTGGTTTTGTCAACACAAATCATTGAGTTCTGATAAAATTGAAACTCGATTATCCACTGCCTCCCGTCTCAAAGCGTTGGACGAATAATTGTTCTGATGTTGCAAAAGGATGGGAATCTGCATATGCAGGTTGGTTCAGACATTGGGCAGTACTATTTGCAGAGTGATTGTAGTTTATTTGTAATGCATCTATGTATGACATTAATTATATTTATATATTACCACGATTTGATATTTTATTGTGTATTTTAATTATAAGTTTATAACCGTAAAAAAAATTAAAAAAATTAACTCCAGTATTACTAGAAATTTGAAATTTTCGGTATCAGAACAGTACCAGAAATTTCAAATTTCAGGGCCATTTGAGCTTAAATACATACTGGAAATTCTAAATATCCGGTACTGTTTTGGTACCGAATATTTAGGATTTCTGGTATGTAATTTAACTCATTATGTGTTCCAAAAAATTCAAATATACGGTACTCGAAATTTGTAATATTCGGAAATTTTCATCCAGGGCGGTAAAATAGTAACCATTGCACAATTTCAAGAATTCATCACGAAATTTTCGATATGTACCGGAAAATTCTAAATTTCTCGTATTTTTCAGGGATATTTTGGCAAACACATCATGCATGGGGTGTGCCAATTATAATAAAAGGGGTAGCAGGAAAAATTCTTGGCAGAAAGGAGTGCAAAAATAGTAAGCCCAAATTAGAAAAGTATTAGCAGAAAAGATGGGTGTAAATAGAAGTCGGAACTAAATCATTAATTTAATTTCTATTTCTAAAAGCTTAAAATAATCACTAAACACTTCTTGTACTTAAACTATAACTAAAATCATATTCTCCAAAATTATCACACTACATAAATTTTATAAAATCAAAACAAAATATTAAGAGTTTATGTTTATCATCAAAGCTACTATGTATAAACTAGCAAAACATATCTACGTCTGTCTGTACAGATAAATTTATTTAGATTTTATTTAAATATACATATTAATTTTACTTGTTGATCAGAATTTGAGAGGGTCGAAAACTTCATCTACTGTAGATGATCATGATAAGGGGGTGTACCTGCAAGGCAGAAAGGGGTGCGGAAATAGTAAGTCGAAATTAGAAAAGTAGTAGAAGAAAAGATGGATGTAAATAGAAGTCGGGACTAAATCATTAATTTAATTTCTATTTCTAGAAGCTTGAAATAATCACTAAACACTTCTTGTACTTAAACTGTAACTAAAATCATATTCTCCAAAATTATCACACTACATAAATTTTATAAAAAAAAACAAAAATTTAAGAGTTTATATTTATCATCAAAGCTACCATGTATAAACTAGCAAAATATATCTACATCTGTCTGTACAGATAAATTAATTTAGATTTTATTTAAATATACATATTAATTTTACTTGTTTATCATAATCTGAGAGGGTCGAAAACTTCGTCTACAGTAGATGATGAAAATGAGGGGATGTACCTGCAAGGCAGAAAGGGGTGCGAAAATAGTAAGTCCAAATTAGAAAAGTAGTAAAAGAAAAGATGGGTGTAAATAGAAGTCGAGACTAAATCAATAATTTAATTTCTATTTCTAAAAGCTTCAAATAATCACTAAACACTTCTTGCACTTAAACTGTAACTAAAATTATATTCTCCAAAATTATCATATTACATACATTTTATAAATAAAAAAACAAAAATTTAAGAGTTTATGTTTATCATCAAAGCTACCATGTATAAACTAGCAAAATATATCTACGTCTGTCTGTACAGATAAATTTATTTAGATTTTATTTAAATATACATATTAATTTTACTAGTTGATCAGAATCTGAGAGTGTTGAAAACTTCGTCTACAGTAAATGATGATGGTGAGGGGGTGTACCTGCAAGGCAGAAAGGGGTGCGAAAATAGTAATCCGAAATTAGAAAAGTAGTAGAAGAAAAGATGGGTGTAAGTAGAAGTCGGGACTAAATCATTACTTTAATTTCTATTTCTTAAAGCTTGAAATAATCACTAAACACTTCTTGTACTTAAACTGTAACTAAAATCGTATTCTCCAAAATTATCACACTACATAAATTTTATAAAAAAAAAAACAAAAATTTAAGAGTTTATGTTTATAATCAAAATTACCATGTATAAACTAGCAAAACATATCTACGTCTGTCTGTACAGATAAATTTATTTAGATTTTATTTAAATATACATATTAATTTTACTTGTTGATCAGAATTTAAGAGTGTCAAAAACTTTGTCTACAGTAGATGTTGATGATGAGGGGATGTACCTGCAAGGCAGAAAGGGGTGCAAAAATAGTAAGCCCAAATTAGAAAAGTAGTAGCAGAAAAGATGGGTGTAAATAGAAGTCAGGACTAAATCATTAATTTAATTTATATTTCTAAAAACTTAAAATAATCACTAAACACTTCTTGTACTTAAACTGTAACTAAAATCATATTCTCCAAAATTATCACACTACATAAATTTTATAAAAAAAACAAAAATTTAAGAGGTTATGCTTATCATCAAAGCTACCATGTATAAATTAACAAAATATATCTACGTTTGTCTGTACAGATAAATTTATTTAGATTTTATTTAAATATACATATTAATTTTACTAGTTGATCAGAATCTGAGAGGGTCGAAAACTAGAAATATCCTTGATCCAGTTACTTTATATAGTTCCTCAAATAAAACACCATGATCCAATTCGGATATCAATACCATAACAAGGCAAGTTAGAAAAAATCAAAGAAATCAGAGATATATAGTTCTTAATAACGATCACAACACCAATGTTTCAATTTAGAGCGATACTCCCTTATTATACTAAAAGCAGATAAAATGCATTCTTAAGCTATCCTCTAAGCTCCAATGGACTACTCTTGATCACCTGTGTGTTACCCACATGGAAAAAACATTCAAACAAAAAGCATGAGCAAATCATAATTATTATATAAGAGATCGGGAATAAACATAGCAAAATATGCACATAATTAAGGTATCATGCTTCATCACATCTTCATGTTATACTCACACCTTCACCAATTCACCAGGATACGAACACACATATCATCATATACCAAGTATCACCATTCATTAATAAAACACATCAATATGCAATGTCACATAGAATATAATGCATCATCATAGACTCATGCAAGTGGTATCGAAACTTCACAGATGACTTAGTCATCTCCAATCTCCAAAGATCCCCACCAATAGAATCGATTCCCACTTGTAATCAGATCACTTCACTATAGCACCTCACCCATACTATAGGATTTTTGCCTTCACAGGACAATTATTCTATCATCATCACTAGATTGAAGTCCTAATCACCATCATTGGACCAGATTCCTACGATGCCATTAATGCAATGACGCAGAACAACATAGATAACACGACCACGACTAGTCAACACACATCACCATTTATGAATCATCATAATCATGTCAGATCATTATAGTAATCAAAATAATATCATAGCATCATCATAATAATCAGCCCATCATCATAACATCACCACATCATCATATAATGCAAAACTTCATCATAACATCATTATAAACAAGACATTATTTCAATTCAACACGGGGAAACTAATATTTCATTTTATTCCACCTACGTTAAGTTTATTGTGTTAGCTACCCAACCCTTCGCACGACACATCAAACGAGGCTCTAGAACGAAAGTTATGAACATTCCAAAACTTCCAAATCTACCAACTAATTCTGCCATTCGTCGTTGGGTGACACACCTCTGTCGTCGCCTGGCGACGCAACCTTCGCATCACCCTTCGCCCGATGATGCTAGGAGCAACGCACTCTAGAAACTAGTCTCAATTCTTCCTCCCTTCTCCTCTACATTTTCCTAGCGAAACAACCGTCGCCCAG
Source organism: Vicia sativa (assembly GCA_021764765.1). NCBI lineage: Eukaryota > Viridiplantae > Streptophyta > Magnoliopsida > Fabales > Fabaceae > Vicia > Vicia sativa. Next base: position 208,311,307 of record CM038792.1, on the reverse strand, counting down.
CGACACCTCCTCATCGCCCGATGATATTTCACGAACAGGGTTTTGTTGTTGCAATTTCTGAACTGGACCAGTCCAAATATCATGTGATTCTATCATATTTCAGGTCTTAAAACACTATCTAATCATATGTTTTCATCATCTAATGATATCCTATGTTACTACATCAATTATACCTCAATTACAAGTTATTGCTCATCATAAATTTACCAATTCTTCACCAAACAACACCAATTCATCATATATCAAACCTAAGACAAATATGCTATAATCCAAACCTTCATATCAAACACAATAAAGATGATAAAACTCCCCTTACCTTAAATTCATGGTTGAATCCAACTCCTCTTCACGTTATACCAAAATCTCTTGGTATTCCTATGCCCTAGTCTCTTTTCTCCATAGCGTCAGTTTTCTCCCAATTCTATGATCGTACCAAATGGAATAACTATTCTTTTTCATAGTTTAAACCTTGGACCCCTAATACCAACTTCCCATCTTTCCCTCACTTACACTTTACCATTTACCACCTTGTCCTTATTTCTTCTAACCAACAATTATTATATTTTCTCAATTAAAATAATCCTAAACAATTATTCTAAATATATATATTATTCCAAAATACTCCAAAATTCCTCAATACACCTAAGCATCACACAAATTACCATAATATCATATGAATTATTCAAAACATCACATAAACCATCATCTTTATCAAAACATTAGGAAACATCACAATCCATCATAAGGACTCAACATAACATCACATATTCAAATATTTCACAACGACTCGTACATCATGCTAGTTCAATTAATTAAATAATTCATCTAAAATTCAAGGTGTTACATGTGTCATTTTCCATTAGATTTTTTCACAAGAACTACATTAGATAGTTAGGTTGTGTATTGGGCCTCACTTATAAATTTTGCCTCTAGGAGGTCTTTTACAGCCTACTTAGCAACCTATATTTTCTCTAGAGACTTCTTCCGCCTATGTAGAGCTACGGCCTTAAGGGCATAATCTATAGTAAGGTGAAGACAAGTTATCTCCGGGTCGAGTTCGAACATCTCTAATGCGCTCCATGCAAAGAGGTATGTGTCCTCTCTTAAGCGTGCCTTCGTTGCTTCCGTGCTAACTCGCGCAAACTTGTGTCAATCTTCATCGCTTTGTTAGGGTCATCCCCGAGTAGAACGATCTCAAACTCCTTATCCGTAATTGGTAGTGGATGGTGAGATGAGCTTTCATTGCAATTAGTTGAAGTCGAAGAGATATCTTCTGGTTGGATACCCTTCCTCTTTCGCTTCTATTTGTGTAGGTCGTCCTCGAAGAAGCGTCTATCAAGGTCGATTGAATAGACCTGATATAGTGGCTTCATATCCTCTAAGCTAATGGGATATGGAGGATTGTTGGTTTCCTTGGTAGGATCACTTATAGAATTCAAACCCTTGGTAGTGTGGTACTTCATTTTTAGGTGTATCGTGGAGAGCACCGCAATCAGTTCAGCTAGAGTAGACGTTCACGAGATGCATTGCTACATACGAGCAGTCGATGGACCAGAAACTGGGTCTTGATAGACCTGTTCATTTCTCCAGATCCTCATAGTCACAATTAGCTTGATATACCCCCAAGATTTTGTAACCGCACTGTTGAAGCCATATAAGTATGATCTTACATAGGTTGTAAGACGCGACTCGTTAAGCTGGTGGTAGAAAATAGTTGTGAATACATGATATCGACCGAGCATCTCTAGTCACCAGGATGTGCCTCATGTAAAAGTTTGTCACATGGACCCTTATGAGCAGAGGGATGTTTGAGTTAGGGACCCCTCTGGGCAGTTCTTCTATGTAGAATAGGATTATAATTGAGCTTCCTCGGCACTTGTCGAAAGTGGTGTTCTAGTTTGAACTAGCGTATATGAGTTGTTAGAATTTTATTTTCACTACCCCACAACCAACTTGTTGAATCCCCGCATAGATGACCAAGGAAGAGGGAAAGGTCTCCCAGGATTTGTGTATCGAAAAGTAGAGTGTGTCCGCGTCAGGGATATATAAGTCCTCAAGTCACGAGATGCTCGTCACAACCTGCAAGTTGGTGGCATCGACAAAGGGTTTCTCCTCTTCGACCTTCTTTAACTCAGGAGGATCCTTGTGAGAAGTGTCCTTTTTTCTTATATTGTGTGAGATTTCCATCCCGAATTAGGATCTCAATGGCATCCTTTACTTGGATGCAGTCTTCATTGGTGTGCCTATGGCTCTTATGGAACCTACAGAACTTCGTTTTGTCCGTCCCTGGCTTGGACGAGGTTTGCAGAGGAAACCTGACCAAGCGAAATTCAAAGTTAACACAGCCAGTCAGGATGGGCTCGCAAGAGGTGGTAATGAGAGTGTAATCGTTAAACCTGTCAGAGGGATACTTATATCCTTGTGAGTCTCGGGGTTCGCCTTCCCTCCTCTTATCTCCTCCCCAACAGGATGTTGAGGTGTCTTCATTCTTCGAACTCTTCGCATTCTCGTTATGCCTTGAGTCCCATGAAGAGTTGGTTATTTTCTTCTCCTCGTATTGGACGTACGCTTGGGCCTTGAGGGCAGGGCATCTAGGAAAATGGGGGTTTCAATGACAACAACTTTGGAGAAATCTCTATGTAGGCGCAATTCGTGCTTGAGCAGGTACTTCTTCATATCACCGGTGGTAGTTAAAATCTGGGAAAATTTCCGATTGAACCTTTCAATATGCCCGTAGCTCATCTTTCCCTTGGATGATTGCTTCAATGAAGGCTTTTGACTTTGGATGTCGATGAGAAGCCGTAAAGTTCCTAGAGAACTGCTTCCTGAGGTTCTGCCAAGCTGTAATGGATTCCTTAGGCAGGCTCTTGTACAACACCATAGCCCATTTTTTGAGAGTGGTGGGAAATAGCCTGCATTTTATTGCACCTTTGACTCCTTAACAATTGAGAAGAGCGTCGATATTTTCAAGGTGTTTGTTTGGTCCAGTCGTGCCATCATATGTCCCTAGGTTGAGGGATTTATCAAGCCATATGGGAGTTGTGTTTCCATAATTTATCGGGATGATGGACCATGTGGGTCGTCGTCATCGCTCCAACTCTTTGATCGAGGTAGAGAGTAATTTCTTCCTTGATGAGGATTATCGAACCTTCGGGGATATGGGCTTTTTTGGTGCACAAAGGCACGAGGATGATGTCCCCGACCAAAGCCCTTACTCAAAACAAAAAAACTAAGAAGTAACAATGACACTCCCTGATGAATAAAACTTGAAAATTCCCACGAAAAGGGTCTCCTCAAGCGATACCCAGAAATCCGTATAACATTCATCAAAATTTTCATACATTCCTCAAAAAATTCATACGCTCATCAGAAACTTCATGAGTCTGCCGAAAACTCATGAACCGTGACTGCGACGAACCAGCTCACCACCACAACTACGACTCCAAGACAACCAAAAAGGATCACGCGATCACTCAATCTCACCCTATCATCGGTGATAGTATCAAAAAATGGCAAAACCACCGTCAAACACCAACAGTTCACCGTATATACGCATGTCTTAACTGAATATATCTTATCCATACGCATTCTAGTAAAAAAAAAAGCAAGACTAAATCTAATGTAAATCACTAAGGAGAAGGAAACTTACGTGGTCTAAGAGGTAAACACTCTGCTCGGACGCTTCTCCTATGGTGGTGAACGACGATTATAGCGGTAAAAATCCTATAGACTAAGTCATTAGATTAACTTAACTCGTGAAAATCAATGAAGTCGCTTTCATGTTTTTATTTACCCAAAGGACAAGGAAAAAGAGCGAATAAAACCTAAAGTAAAATAGAGATCAAGGTACGGGGGTTAGTTATGTAAAAGGAAGGTTTTATGTACCCTAAACATCTACGGTACTCCGTAGGAATCTCTTTGAAAATCTGTGTATATGGCTATATAAAAAAATGTACAAAATAGCTGGTGGACATGAGAAAAGAAGCATTTTTTTTACAATTTTTGATTTGATAGAACTTCTAATGATTTCTAGGCCTACATACAAAGAACGGGCAATGTTGAAATCAAAATCTATGTAGTTCGGGTAAAAAAGACTAAAATTAGTGTGTTGGTTAGTTTTAAGAAGAGAAAACATTTTGTCATATCCGAGTGGAAAACATACTTACTACTCACAATTGTGAGAAATGAGCATTTTTATCAACCCAAAGTGGAGGATAGAGCTCGGATTTTCATCGACAAGCATCACTCAACACCAAGTGAAAAATGTATTACTTCACTACATATCATATAAGTATAGTGGTTTGCATCACTACAAGAATCGACAAGAGTCTAATCTTTTTAGAAAATGTTTTAAGATAGAAAAAGCTAAAATGGCTCAAAAAAATTGAATGAGGTTAATGAATTTTTTTAGTCTTTTTAAGAAATTGGCTCAAAAAGTTTGAATATCCATTTCTTAAAAAGTTTGAATGGCTCAAAAAGTTTTTAGATAACGTTCTAAGTTATGGATATTTTCCCTACAAATTTTGAGAAATTAACACCAATGGAACTAAAAAATACTGCTCAATGAATCAAATCACAAGAATTATCAAGAGATCACATTGTATAAGATGAAGATCTCACTTACCACTTGTAGATCTTGAAAATTGATCACAAAACCACTTCATAAATTGCTTCAATTCAGCTTCAAAAATTAGTACCACAAGCTTTGATATAGATAATTGGTAAAGAAAAAGTGTTTGGATGGAGGTTTAGCTCAAAGATTAGTAAATTCCAATGAATAACTTACTAACTTTTATGAAGAAGAGCTTTGAGTGAATTTGGAGAATAGAGAGAGTAGAGAGAATTTTTATCTAGGTGAGTTTGGCTATTAAATACTTGAAATTTCAATGAAACTAGGCCTTTATTTATAGGACTTAGGCTTAGAAATTAGTGGTGGTTTGGGAATAGAATTAGGCTTGAAAATTGAAATTGGAGCCAAATTTGAATCAAGTGGTGTTTCTGTCATCAAATTAGGGTGTATGGTGGAATTTCATTATGATGAGGTAGTGGAATTTTGGTGATAAAAAAATATAAATTCAAAAGCAAAAAGAAAATTAGAGCCAAATATACAAACTTGAGTGTCTTATTTTTAAGATTTTCGCGTGTGCAAATGGTTTCAAATGGGTCCCACTTATCCTATTTATAGACAGCTCCAATGCATGCGCATGCGCACACACGACCTAAGTAAGCATATATGTCACCATTACACCTTAGACACTAGGGTGTCATCACTGCACAATTACTGCAACACGTGGATCGAAGCAAGCAGAACATGCAATATCTACCAAAACCAATATACTCTTCAACTCCTCGTGAGTCGTCCACACATAACTACATTCGAATTCCCATAGCAAAGTTGCCCTCAACAAACTACAAGCATGTTTGATAACGAAGCTCGCATATTCCGCATATCGTCTCCCTGACCAAAGAGCATACCTTAATTCATTACACCTTTGCTCAGAAGCAACGACTTAGGGAGCTCCTGTTCTAGACTGGCCCAATGGCTGAGCATTTCTCAATCCACTTCTGCACCAAGAATAATCAAATAGGCCTTAGCTCAATTAGTTAGGACATTAAAAGGGCCTCCTGCCCTACCGCCGGGCATGCTTGGTCGCTTGGCCTCAGGGACAACAAGACCAATAACTCTCCAGTTGCGTCTCTTCCCATGTCAATAGGTTCTACCTCGCTCTTACTGTCAGACATGGACTGCCGCCCAAGAGCTATCATGACATGATTTTTTGTGAACCTCCTCCTGCTCGAAATAACAGCTAGTTGCGATCATATTTGCTCGTCATAACGGCTAGTTACGAGCATATTGCCCATTACAATGGCTAGTTCCTCGCAATTACCTATTTTTGAGGAACCTAATATCTTGGTCCAAAACTAGAAACCAATAGCCATGCACCAGGAGCATTATATAAACCTCATACTTGTGAGGGACATGTATTCAATATTCATTACATACTTCTAAAACCCTAAACTTTCTATCTTGTATCTCTTGGCACTTTTTCTTACTTGAGCATTGGAGTGTCTTACAGATACACCCTCTTCTCCTGATCATCATCTTCTATAGAGAAAGTTTTTGACCCTCTCAGGTTCTGATCAACCGGTAAGATCAAAAGGTATTACTGGTAGTTTGATGGTAGTTTATTTTAATAGATAAAAAGTTGATTAAAAGTACTAAATTAGAGCAAACATGTAACACCTTAAACTTTTCCGCATAAATAATTAAAAATTCAGAGTAATTTTAAACAATTTAAACATTTAGAATGTCACCTTCAGTGACTAAACACCCCCATGTAATAGGATACGTAAGACATTTAAAACATAAATCACATTTTTATCATGTCTGAAATTGAGTACTTTTATTAGCATCGAAAAACATCAATAACATTTAATCTTAATTCCTCAGCACGAGTTATAATCACAACAATCCAAAACTAACATAAATCACCAAATGGTTCCAACAAATGGAGTTACACATAAGATTACTCCCAACTTAAACAAAACAAACACAATTCTCCAGTGTTACGTATCAAAGCATACATCGACTCAATCTACACAATAAGAGGCACTCAATCCAAAGCTACTTCTGAGTATCTGCACGATTTCGTAAAAAGCATCATTCCAACAGAAGGGTGAGATTTTAAATCACATAAGGAATATATATATATATATATATATATATATATATATATATATATATATATATATATATATATATATATATATATATGTGTGTGTGTAATCACATAATTATTAATCACCCATTCAATCATCAAGTCACATCATACATACCAACACCATATATGATCAATTTAATTATTCACCTTAACCAATTAACAATACAACATAGTATATCATGCAAGTAATGAAACTCAATATGCGACTCAATGCATGTGGTACCATTAGCTCATAAGAATCCACCAATTAATTCTCATCAAAATTTGGATACATCGCTCACACTCTACATGGGCACACGATTATCCCACTCTTCGTTGCTCACACCCCACTCGAGCACATGATCAATCCTCATCGCTCATACCCTACCGAACACACTATGATACGATTCTCAAATAAAATTCGGGTATATCGCTCACACCCCACACGGGCATACGATAACCCCACACATGTACATAAATGTATGCATGACATATGTACAACTTATACAATCAATAACCATATGCACATCGACCTTGACCATGGTATGTACACTCCTCCACTATGGGCCAACGCACATCATTCACCCGCCAAACATGCAGTAATAACAATTCACAGATATATCAAACATTCATAATGCAGTTACAACATTCTACAAAATTAACACAACTTGACACATACAAAACATGTGTCTACGCATCGAATGGTTGGAATTCTGGTATTGAAAATAATTTTAGTGAAAAGTACGTTAAACCAACTTTCCAATGATTCGAACCATGCGCAGTCAGACACTCGAAACAAAAGTTACAAATTTTCAAAGAATTATAATTTTTTTCCAGATATAGGGGTAAGTAGTTACCCTCAGCCTTGTAATCGGTTACACCCCCTATAACCAAAAACCAATGCCTTTGTATTTTATATGGTAACCGGTTACACCAATGTAACCACACTTCCACGTCCTTATTTATATGTGGTAACCGGTTACCCCAATTCCGGTAACCAGTTACACCCCTGCAGAATCACTTTTATGTTATTTTCTTGCTACTAAAAACACTTTTACGCACACCCAAATAACCCTAAACACCACACAATGTAAAATTACAATTTATACTTTCAATACCTATTAACATGCATCATTAACAACAATCTATGTATCCAAAAAACATTATTACACATTCTTAAATCTTACAATTTCAAGTATTGACAAATACTTCGACGCTGACACACAATTTACACCAAAACACCAACAAAGATGATAATCATAGATATTAACAATTACCCTCCCATATACATCATGCAATCCCTAGGCAATAACAAATCCCACCCTTACCTTAATCGATGCTCTTCGAAATTGCTCTAACGGTGGTTCTCCTAACCCTAGCTTTTTCCTCTTTCTTGCTTCCTTTCTCCCAAAGCTCGATATTTCTATTTTCCTTATCTATTTTCTACGATTTCTCCAAACTAAAGTGATTATTCCCTTCATGATTTTTACTAATTTAACCCCTAGACCTCTATTATCTTATTCCACTTATGCCCTTTCTCATTATAATAACTAAAATAATGTCTTCAAAAAAACTAAAATAATTATTTAATTATTCTCAATATAATTATTATTCTAATATTCTAATAGTAATATTTAAATGACACTATCCCTTCACCCCTATGTTTCTACACGTTTGGTCATACACCCCCAATACCTTAATTTCTATATTTTATAAGGTAACTACCATTCACCAAGGCATCACAACACATCAAAATGCTTAACAATGCATAAATGCAAAACATCAAATAATTAATTTATAAAAATAAATTCAAACGAGATCGGGGTGTTACAATACACATGTGTAAAGAAAATTAACTACAATGTTATTAAAATATATTAAAATAATTGGAGTGTTACAACTTTATTCTTATTAAAAAACTTCGTCTCCTAAGTTTATCTCATGTAAACATCTCTGGATTTGAGTCATTTGTCTAACTTTTGATTTTTTGTGACATTTACTAGTCTTCACAAGACCGTCAGTGATATTACACTAACATAGAAGACTTTTTCATCGTATCACTTACAAAGCATTGTAAGGTGTAATTCCATTCCTATGATGGAAACTGTTTTTTATATGTGAACTCTATGTGTGGTAAGAAACTATGTGAATTTTCCCTTTGTTATTACACATAAGATCTCAATGATCTCAATAAGTATTCTAAAGTTAATAGTAAGTTGAACTCATTTTAAGCTTCATACCCAAGGAATTATGCATACTCTCTCATAACATAGAAAATAATATAAGATCTTATATTAAAAATGTGTTGAAAGGGGTCCATTTAACTTCAAAATTGTCATTTATGTAAAGGTCAACCATGTTCTCCTTAGAATATGTAACGTTCATTATAGTAAAATTCATATATATTATTAGTTTATCAATAATAAATGATGGATCAAAGAAACACAAGAAATAATATATTGAATTGGATTTCAAGATTAACACTTTATTCGTTTACCCAAATACAAAAAAAAAACACAAAATACAACAATGATAAAAGAACGAGAGTATTTTAATATTGGTTCGCCTCTATCTAGGTTAGTCTAGTCCACCTGCCAAGGTGATTTCGTATTTTCAATATCTTAATCCACTAATCAAAACTTTGATTGCAAACTCAGTAACATGTAGTCAAAGACTTCTCGAGGATCCTGACTATGCCATAATATCTCACGAAAATTAACCAAAGGTTAAGAATATGATATTGTGTTTACAAAATTGCTTCTAAGAAAGTTGATAGTTGATACACACGGTTTAAAGTAACAAGATTTTCTAACAAAGAATGAACGATATAAAGATTTTGAAAATAACAATGGTTTTCTTCTTTGTGTAGTTTTAGTTTTTTGTTCTCAATATTTTCTCACTTCTTGTTCTTCTTTTTCTCTTCACATTATTACATACTTTAAGGGCCTTTTTATATAGATGAATAATAGATCTATTTGAGGGTAAAGTTAGAATAATTCTAAAATCACATCTTGCATAAAGACGCTTGACTGTACCATTGTAGAGTGGAATTTCTAGCCGCAGTGGAAAAGATATTTACTTTTGTACTTTTTGTATTATTTCCTCAATCTTTTCCTCCAGTCTTTAAATTCTAGTCAGAGGCTTCTAATATAAGTTAATGAAGCTTAAATAGAGCTCAAAATCTAATAGAGTCTATTTTCAGAACTTGACGAGAATGAGACTACATGGTGTTTAGAGTTTAGAGTCTTTAGACTTCTCACACTTGAGTTATCAGAGTCATTATGGATGGATACATACACATGCGTTAACTTGACAATATAGAAGCTTAACTTGTTAATTTAGATGCTAGATTTTCATTGTAGACACATTTTTGTGTTCCCTAGTGGATCAAAGTGCGTTTGATGTCTGAAGTCAAGAGATTCACTAGTCCAGAGTCCAGAACTTGCTAGTCCAGATTCCAAAGTCTACTTATTAGAATTTGTGCACTTAACAAAACTATTAGAGTATAAGATTGTTCTCTATACATTGTATACTTGGTTATCATCAAAACTCAAGGATAGTTTTAGAACCAAACTCGCTCCAACAATCTCCTCGTTTTTATGACGACAAATCCATGTATTTTGATGAATATTGTTTACTTGGATAATTATATATTAAAATTTTAGAGTTAGGTTTGTAAGCTCCCCTTGAGTTTCACACTTATCAAAATTAATATTAGCTTCTTCAAAGTGAGGTTTGTAAACTTCCTATGAGAGTAATACTATAAAATTTTGATATTCCAAAAAACCTCAATCAGAGTGATAATAGTTACTCACCTGGTTAACATAGATCCATTTACTTAGATATTATCAGAGTCAGCAAAACCAAATCTCTCAGTGCAAAAACATATTAGATTGCTTGAATAATGAGTTTCCCACAAAATGATAGTATAACATGTTTGGGTTTTAATTACGGGATATATAGGGGAGAAACTTAATGATTTTGATATATATATATATATATATATATATATATATATATATATATATATATATATATATATATATATATATATATATATATATAAAAATCATTATTTTTTCCCCTTTTGTCATCAATCAAAAAGAATGAACAATAACCAACAAATTACATAGAATACATAAACTGAAAATTTTCATCGATAATAAAAAAGGATTGCAGAAATGAAATTTTGGCTCAACAAGATAAATGTCGTTTACGATGTCAGAACAACATGATGTTAAAAGCTAATTCAAGACATCATAACAATACAGTAAAACAACGAACAATTTAAACAATTACCTAGAAGTAAATAACACATGTCCATTGTTAACCTAGTTCAGTACAACGTCAGCTACATCTAAGGGCATCCAAGTCAGGAAGAAATCCACTATAGCATTATTAGTTTGAAGTTCTAAGCAACCTATGGTTTTACAAACTTTGCACTTTATCACTACCATGTTATTTCTATATAAGAGATTTATAGATACAAGACTCATTCTCACTTCTCTTCAATCACACAACAGTGATAAACCATGAAACAATCAAGAAGGAGACACACTTACATAAAAATATTTAACTACTGCTTAAAATCTTATGAGTGACTCACAATTACAACTCAACTAATAATCCAACTCAAGCATCAAATGATACAAGAATGGCTCACAATGAACAATTAATAATAAACAAACTAAACCCTAATTGTCAGTCTCACACATGCGACTTCTCTATGTATTCATTAGTTTTAAATATTTCCTTTTATATAATCTGAATCCATTTGGACTTGATGAACAAATCAAGCTAAAACAACCAACATATACGATACAATCTTCTACACACAATCAAATCTTCAATGATTTTACGCTAAAAACAATTATTCAAAAAATTAAAATAGATCTTGTGCTGCAATGTCATATCAACATGTCAAGGCATGACTGTAATACAAAATGAGGTAAGGTACCACACACTTAAGTGATTCACTGACAAATCAAGTGACAGATAGTGGCCACGTGACGCTTGAAGTTAAAGAGGGCATTCGTTGAAGCACAAGGTATAGACAATAATTGGCTCCCACTAACTTCTAAGAAGAAATGATACATTAATAAATCAAATTTACATGGAAATGAGAATGATTTTTAGTCTGTGTAGACACCAAACTACATGGTCGAATGATGAATTATAATAATTAGTTGGTATACCAATAAGACATGTACTATTTTCACTATCATATAACATAATAACTCCATAGTTAATCATGGTTGACTTTGAGCAATTTTTAAACAGGTGACCATCTAGAAAGTTTCCCAAAAAGAGTATGAGTGAAGAAACAACATGTTGAAAACCCATGTGTTAGATTGTGGATCTAGTAGGCAATGTTTAAATTTAGATGGAATGCTACAAATGGTATCATAGAGACATCCCCCCGTACAATGTGGTTAAGAAATATACCAAATGAACATTGTGGGTTGTTGACGCCTGAGCATAACGATGGTGATGAGTGATTATTAACACACGAGGCGTGTGTAATGATTGGTTCCTGGTAACTTATAGGAAAAAGAGACACATGAATGAATGTAATTCACGTCGAAATGATATGGATCTTAACAGACATGTTGATGCTAAAACAAGGTGGGTCATATACAATATAAAGTAAACAAACTAATTTAGTAATCATACTTGGAGGTGAGCCCATTATTTATATAGTGGTTCGACTTGTATGTGTTTTATGGAATTTTTATTTTCAATAAGATGGTTTCTTATATAATTTATGGACAAGTATAACTTTGTTATATAAATAACTTAGAGATAGGTGTCACCATCTATCTTATTTGAATATCTAGCTCATTACATTATGGACATACTGGTGCTTGTATATACCTAACTAGTAGGTGCATTAGTTCTTAAGGACGACCTCAAGGATAAATTAATATGTTGTGCTATCATGTTATATTGAGGCGACCACCTTGGTTCCATTGGATTTAGGCCTTTTTATAGGATGTGTTATATCATTTGATATGTAGACTTTTGTATTGGACTATCTTTGATATCTTTAGATCAAGTTACTGAAGGAAAATCACGATTGAAAATGCATCCGAATTTAAATTTTTTGTTTAGTGATCCTTATGAATGGGAACAATCAATGATAGAAATTATCACCTCTCGTGGTGATTTAGACCTTTGATGTTGTGATCATGAGCATTGATGATAACAACGCCTCTACTCAGTCCACCCAAACAAATTGCTTCGAGTCATAGTGCTAACTACTTACGAATGAGGTTTGAGTGAGAGAGTGAGAGAAAATACGACTAGAGTTTCAAAATCGATTTTTCATCAAGCGAGAATGATTTAGCACAAGGGTTATATTTACATAACCACTTGTGTGGGCTACAAGCTAAAATCTCAATTAAGGCTGCAAGCTAAAAGCCCAATTAAGCTTATGAGCATCATACCATATGATGTATCGTATATCACTTAAGTGCGCAATACCTTACCTCATTATGTCTTCCACTTAAGCGTATCTGTTATACCCCAAGATTTGCCCTCATACTCCTCAAGACATTTCACATATACATACTCAAGGATTTCACAAGGGTTGACCAGACAAACTTTCTCCTAAGCAATCAACCCAAGCTAGGTTTTGCCATTCTCAAGTCAAGATGGACATCCGTTGATTTAGGTGGTCATCATACCTCATCATATGCTTCAAAGAATCACCATGTCAAGTTTCAAGCCTTACAAGTCAAGTTTGCTCAGTCAATTGCTCAGATGGTTGAAAATCAACTATATTGGACAAAAAGTCAATTATGGTCAACATACAGTCAAACTTCATAATTTTTGGTCAACACCAATATTTTGAAGTGATATTCATCATTTGATCAAGACTTGATCATGATTCCTCAAGAAAAGTCAAGATTTGATCCAAAGTCAAAGTTTCTAAATTAGGCTTTCTTAGACAAAAGTCAACAGAACTTTGACCAGGCATAACTTTCACATACTTTATCAGAAATTTTTCCACCACAACTCATTTTAAAGATAATTTAATTCTTTACAACTTCATGTCTCACAAGCTTGGGAATAAAATGCTTCATATGGAAGTTATGGATCAAGACATTACAGGTCCTTTTTAAAAGTCAATAAAAAGTCAACTTTTTGTAAAGAAGTGTTCATGAGCATGGAAACTTCAATGAAGATGAAAACAAAAGTGTTGTTTAGAAGATATTTTGAGTTTTCTAAAAAGTCCAAGGACACCCAAAAATGTTAAAAATTGAGCAAGATACACATTGTCCAAGTTGAGCATTTTTGAGGAGGTGCACAAAGAGAAATACTTGAGAAAATCAAAAAAATTCCAAATGGGCCTAACTTTTCTTGATTCAAACATGTTTCTTATCTGAATGGGAACCTCCAAGCCCAAGGCCACGTTTTTATCTTTTATTTTTTATTTATTTTGGATTTTTATTCATTTAAAACCAATTTAGTTAAAATAAAAGATATAAAATGAAAAATTAAGTGCAAGATGAATTTTCTCTCATCCTCGAGGTCCAAGCAAGCCATTTAATCTGATTATTTCAAAATAATTGAGATTGGCAATTTGATTTGATTGAAATTGGCTCAAAAAGGAAATATTTGGTTTGATTCCAAATCAAATAATTTTTCATTGATTGGCATGATATTTTCTTACAATTCTTGACCTAATTCATTACAATATAAATACATGATGATTCTACATGCACAAGGGACGAAATTATGGCCTCTAAGAACCCTAAACAAGCTTCAAAAATCGTGTGTTCCAAGCTACCTAGCAGCCAAGGATTTGCATCAATTCAAGCCAAACAAAGGTTGCCAATCAATTCCTTGGTGTTTTCTGAAGCTAACCGAGTCATCACCAAGCCTTGAAACGTCCAGAATCCAGAAAGCACAATCACGGTTTGCACACTTTGAACTCAAATTCGTTTTCATACTTATATGCATATTCAATTGAATTTGACCATGTCTTTGTGTTTGTGATGAAGCTTCGAAGCTTTCTGCATAATTTAATTGCATTTTAAGTCCAGGAATATCGTTTCACCATTGTTAGGGTTTGAGAGCTCCGATTGGGGTTTTCTTATTTACGACAAATTGGAAGAAACCAAGGGCACCATTGTGTTTAGAACCTTGTTTCCAGTTTATCCATGGCCTCATATTTAATTTATATTGCATATTTCGTGATGTTTTGATTTATAGGGATTCAGCTACAGAAGCCATCTGTAGGTAAAAACTGTGGCTATAGGTTTAAAAATTCAAATGGGGAAGAAGACCCCTGCGCGCGTTTTCTGATTAAATGGTTCCCAGAAATCAATTCCCTTTGTATTCTTTCTATTTCATATGTCTAACACCAAAACAGGTTGGCTCAGATGGTAGAGCCAGCGCGCGTTTCTCTCAGAAGACACGGGTTCGAACCCTGCCTTTTCCTAGAAATTCTAATATTTTTGATATTTCAGCTTCCAGAAGTCACAGTCTCGAGTGCTAACTGGACCCCACAACAACATACCAAGTGGACGCCTAGAAGCTCCGACACGGATCCGTCATCGACAAAAAGCCCCAGAAAGTCCAATTTCTGGGCACCTCCAGAGCGAAAAGCCCCAGAAATTCCAATTTCTGGGCGTCTCCAGCGCAGAAACCCTAGAAGTTCCAACTTCTGGGAGCCTCCAGCAAGGATTTCCCAGAAGCTCCAGCTTCTGGGATGGCTTCTTCCAAAAGCGTTTCAACACTTGCATTATTTTTCATATTTTTATTATTTTGCTTATTTATTAATTAATTAAAAAATTAGTAATTAGGTTAAATAATTAGGATTAATTAGACAATTTCCACTAATTTTTTCTTTTATTTTAATTAATTAATTTAGAGTTAGTACTGACTAATATTTTCTTTAAAATTAATTAAAATCAATTAGACTTAGGATTATTCTTCATATCTCAAAAGAATCCAAAAAATATTAGGACTAGTTTTCTTTTCCGTCATTTACTTTCCCGCATTTTTTCCAATATTATGTAACTGCTCATGGGATGTAATAGTTTTAATTAGGTTTTACTTTCCGCACTCCTATATTATGTAATGTAATAGCGTATGATTTACTTTCCGCACTTTACTTTCCGCAATTTATTTTCCACACCTATAAACTGCTAGTAAATTAGGCGTGTATGGCAATATAAAATCAACATAGCTAACTCTTATCACAAGATAAATTATCTGAACTCAACACACTCTTTTCACACATGCACCCCCTAGGGTATTATCTCTTGTTGCCTTTCGAATAAATGATCAAGTCCCTCGAACGTAGAGGTATCCTTGCACCATTGCATACAAACATATCATCATAGTCCCGAATCAAAGATCATAGTCCCTCGATGACCCTCGATGTTGCCTACGAATACATGATCTAGTCCCTCGATTGTTGCCTACGAAAAGTGATGCTTGTCCCTACGAATGTGCTAGGATATTCCTACGAGTTGCCTTCTATGACCATCATATGTCCCTTCGAATGTCCCTTCACATCCAACGAATAGGGTTACCTACCAACTGATGGTATGGATAACACTATTCTAAAGGAAAGTAAAATAACACGAAAATGACTGTTCTGAGTAGGTAATAGACTCTTAATTGCTTGCTCTATCAAAAAAACTTTTTGCACCCCACACTTTCTAAAAAAATCATTTTCAAACGCCTTGTATACATTCCAGCGTGAATTATTACAAAGTTCTTTTCCAAAAACGAAACATTTCCAAACACTTCGTATACATTCCAGCGTGAATCATTACGAAGTCAAAGCGAAATGCCTTTTTCAAAACATTTTCAAACACACACAGAAAGCAGATTTAAAAGTGAGCTAAAGCAATTAAGAGCCCGTAAATAACTACGGATGGAAAGGGCGCTAATACCTTCCCTTTTCATAATCATCTCCCTTACTCAGAATCTAACGAAGGTCTTTTCCTGTTCTTTTCACCTTTCCTTAATTGGATAAAAGAAAAGTCAATGGCGACTCTTGCTATCCGCAACATTTGCGATCAAACGCAAAACAATTCAAAGTCAGTTCTCCCACCGTGTTACAGAACTGGCGACTCTGCCGAGGAGACACCCTAAAGAGAGAATACCTTAAGGATTTTAGATCATTTTTATTGCTTTCTGTTTGACTTGTATGCTTTGTCTTAAGGGTTGCTTGGGTATTATACTTATGGGGGATCCTACACCCGGATCCAGGTTTCCTTAGGTAAGTAGCAATAAATCGTCGCGACCGTTAGGCGTATACCGAAACGGTCAACATGATGGCTATGTTAGTGCGACACTTTGGATGTCCCGATGCTCCTCATGTGTAGTTGAGGAAAGTATTTGGCGTCTGCGTGGTGTCATCAGCACTAACTCAACTTCTAGAACCCTAATTGACCCATCTTGGCCATTAGAAGGTAGTGAGATGGCCGACTTTGGTGTAGACTAAGGTTGGTTGATACTCGATGCTACGCTCATTAAGATTCGACTTTCGGGATGTTTTGGTCGACCGCTTGGTAGTCGTATTAAAATAAAGCCTACGAGAAGGATCAATAATATGAGATTCCTAGAACCCGATTACTATTATAGGACAGGATGAACCCACTCAAACTTTGGTAGGGTAACCACTTATACCTCATGCAAGCCTTAAACCTAGGGTTATTGTGTGAATTGTTTGTGCTTGCTAAGTTTCTAATAAAGAAAGCTCGAGAATTCCTCAAAGTTATGAGTTTCCATGCATTCGAAGACATTGTGGCCTTGCTAATCTTTGGGTTGGTACTATTTCCTAATCCAGATCAGTTCATAGACGTGAACGCCATCAAGATATTCCTTATTCGTAATCCTGTGCCTACTTTGCTTGGAGACATCTTGCATTCTCTCCACACTCGTACTATCAAAAGACAAGGAACTCTCATGTGTTGCATACCGTTACTTTCTAGGTGGTTTATGTCGCACCTTCTTTCATACCCCAAAATTTTCCCTCCTACTTTTCAAGACATTTCATACATCCCTACTCAAAGACTTCACAAAGGTTGACCAGACAAACCCTCTCCTAAGCAATCAACCCAAATTAGGGTTTGGCAATTCTCAGATCAAGGTGGTTCCCAACATTTCCAATGGTCATCATGCCTCATCATTTGCTTCAAAGAATCTCCAGGTCAAGTTTCAAGCCTTACAAGTCAAGTTTCCTCAGACAATTGCTCAGATGGTTGAAAATCGGTTATATTGGACAAAAAGTCAAATGTGGTCAACATACAGTCAAACTTCATAATTTTTGGTCAACACCCATATTTTGAAGTGACATTCATCATTTGATCAAGGGTTGGTCATGATTCATCAAGAAAACTCAAGATTTGATCAAAAGTCAAAGTTTCTAAATTGGGCTTTCTCAGACAAAAGTCAACTGAACTTTGACCAGACATAACTTTATCATACTTTATCAGAAATTTTCCCACCAAAGCTCATTTTGAAGTAAATTCAATTCTTTACAACTTCATGTCTCACAAGCTTGGTCAGAAAATGCTTCATTTGGATGATATGGATCAAAACATTACAGGTTCTTTTCAAAGTCAACAAAAAGTCAACTTTTTGTAAAGAAGTGTTATTGAGCATGGAAACTCCAATTGAGATGAAACCAAAGAGGTTGTTTAGAGGACATCTAGAGCTTTATAAAAAGTCCAAGAACACCCAAAAATATTAAAAATTAAGCAAGATACACCTTGCACAAGTTGAACATTTTTGAAGACGTGCACAAAGAGAAATACTTGTCAAAAGCCAAAATTTTGCAAATGGGCCTAACTTTTCTTGGTTCAAACTTGTTCCTCAGCCAATTTTGAACCTCCAAGCCCAAGGCCATGAATTTTATCTTTTATTTTCTATTTATTTTGGATTTTAATCATTTAAAAGCCAATTAAATTAAAATAAAAGGTAGAAAATCAAAATTAAGTGCAAATTGGATTTTTCTCTCATTCTTGAGGTCCAAGCAATCCATATAAGCTGGCAAATTCGAAATTGGCATTGATTGGCAAGATAATTGATTGAAATTTGATCAAAAAGGCAATATTTGGTTTTATACCAAATCAAATATTTTCTCATTGATTGGTACATTATTTCCTCATGATTCTTGACCTAAATTCATCCACTATAAGTACACAATGCATACACATGAACAAATGACGAAAATTCTGCCTCTAAGAACCCTAACAAAGCTCAAAAAAACCGTGTTATTCAAGGAACTTGCAGCCCTAGTTTCAGTTGGTGTCAATCGATTCTAAGCATTCCAATACATTCTTGGAGGTCCCCTGAATCAATCCAGATACTCACAAGCCACCCAAACATCCAGAATCACGAATTCTAGATTTTGGTTTGTACATTCTAACTCAATTTCGATTTTTGATTTCCAGACATATTTAACACGTTTTGATGTTTGATTTGTGTTTAGAATGGAGTTTCGAAGCTTTCTGCATTGGTTAATTGTGTTTTAAGTACAAGAATCACAAGATGCCATGGTTAGGGTTCTTAGTTTCGTTTTAGGGCTTTCTGAAATAAGTAAAATTGGCCAAAACTAAGACCACCATCGTGCTCAGTGGATCAAAACGAATCGATCCATGTATCCATAACTAATTTATATTGCTTGTATGAGATTTTGGAATTTTGCAGGGGCCTTAGCGTCGAACCAGACCGACGCTATCTATTTGAAAATTCAAACAAAGAAGATGAAGATCTTCGCGCGTGATTTGGGTTCCCAGGATCCAATTTCGTTTAAACTGTTTTCGTTTCATTTAACTAACACCATATGCAACATGGCCTAGTCGTAAGCAACGCGCGTGGTGAAGGCAAGGTCATGTGTTCGATCCCTGGCAGTGACATTCTTTTTTACAACTTTTCCAAACTAACACTTTTCTTTATTTTCTTTTCATTATTTTCTATTTAATTTATTTTCTTTTCAAATATTTTTCTCATGCATTTAAAAATCACCAAAAATATTTTCCTTTTGCATTTTAATCAGAAAAATACTTATTTAATTTTTGACATTAAAATTAATATTTTTGCATGCATATTTTAATTAATTGTTAATTAATCATTAAATTGACTTTTAATTGTTTTTTCTTATAAAAAACGATCCAAAAAATTCCCAAAAAATTTCTACATCATCTAATCATCATTGCTAACCCAAAAATATTTTTCTTCATTCAAAATTTTCTTTTACTAACGTATTTTTCTCTTATGCGAATTTCTTATATCTTCTGATTATTATGTATCTGCTTACAGGTTGTAATAGTTAGGATTTATTTTCTCGCATTCTTTCCAATATTATGTAACTGCTCATGGGATGTAATAGTTTAATTAGGATTTTACTTTCCGCACTCCTATATTATGTAACTGCCCCAAAGCCATGTAATAGCGTAAGATTTACTTTCCGCACTTTACTTTCCGCAATTTACTTTCTGCACCCTATAAACTGCTAGTAACTAGGCGTGTATGGCAAGATAAAAACGAACGTAGATCACTTCTAATTCCAAGATAACATATCTGAATTCAACACACTCTTTTCACACATGCACCCCTTAGGATAATTCTCTATCGTTGCCTTTCGAATAAATGGTCAAGTCCCTCGAACGTGGAGGTATCCTAACACCGTTGCCTACGAAATATATCATCATAGTCCCTTCGAATCAAAGATCATGAGTCCCTCGACGTGGCCTACGAAAACATGATCTCGTCCCTCGATTGTTGCCTACGAAAAATGATGATCGTCCCTTCGAATGTGCTAGGATACTCCTACAAGTTGCCTTCTATGACCATCCGATGTCCCTTTGAATGTCCCTTCTACATCCAACGAATAAGATTACCTACCAACTAATGGTACGGATAGCACTATTCTAAAGGAACGTAAATTAACACAAAAACGACCGTTCTGAGTAGGTAATAAGACTTTTAGTTGCTTGCTTTATCAAAATACTTTTCACACCTCACACTTTTGTCAAAGTTCAAACTCTTTTCAAAACAAAACATTTCCGAACACTTTGTATACATTCCTACATGAATCATTACAAAGTCAAAGCGAAATGCCTTTTCAAAACATTTTTGTCAAACACACAGAAAACATTTTTAAAAATGAGCTAGAAGCAACTAAGAGCCCGTAGATAACTACGGATGAAAAAGGGTGCTAATACCTTCCCTTTTCATAACCTTCTCCCTTACTCATAATCTAACGAAGGTCTTTTTCTGTTCTTTTCACCTTCCCTTAATTGGATAAAAGAAAAGTCGGTGGCGACTCTTGCTATCCGCAACATTTGCGATAAAAAGCAAAACAAATCTCAAAGTCAGTTCTCCCACCGTATTACACCTTCCTTAATCAGTAATGAAGAACGAGCAAAGATTGAAGTGGTCTCAAAGGCTGATGTCACTTTCTCATTCAGATATCCGTTGGTGTCTCTTCTCTCAGAAGGACTTCACATTCATTGAGCGTTGTGGAGAATTCCCTAATATGCCACTCCTTGGTGTAACACCCCAATTCTACCCAACGTTTATATGAAAATCAGGGTGCGGAAAATTACAACAAATGATGCATTACATTCATCATTCAAAACCGTCATCAAAAAGGCATATCATAATGGATACATAGCACATTTTAATCCAACGAAATTATAACAATTAATTAGTCTTCAAAGTTACTTCATATTTTTTAAAACTACGCAGCGGATTTATAATATTTCAAAACTCCAAACGAAATATAACATCCTTCATAACAACTTAATTCAAGGAACAATTCTCAAGTATTAACATGCAACAATTGCCACAAAATATAATATAAAATCAAATATACGTTATCCCCCCGAGTGCTACGTATCAGAGCGACGACGCCATAAGCTACTAAATGCTTTACTCCTCGTTACCTGCACGTTACCAATATAAAGGTAACGACCAACAAAATAGAAAGGGTGAGATATCTACCAATATAAACAGGTGTATGATAAATAATATATTAGGATTAATTCATATAAAATTATCACAACACAACTAACACGTCACAATTAATTCCCAAATCAACAACAACACAACACACTTCATTCGTTAGCAACAACATATAATTACTTCGCAATTAACAATGACAAGACTTCCAATGAGACTCAACAATGCACATGCATGTGGTACCGGTGGAGTAAACTCCCTTCACTAAATTGCCAGTTATCAGAGGCACAAGGCATAAGCCTTCTTCACAAATCCGCCAATACAGGCCTTCACAAATGCAAAATGAAATGCGATGTTACAACATGCAAATAACAACATAAATTCACTTCACAAGGCATACGCCTATCTCAGTATTATTACCAATAATCCGAGGTAATTATCGTCACTGAAAACACCCTGCAACTCCACATAATTCAATATACAACAACATATTCATCGCTAATTATTCGTAAACACAACCAACAACACAATACCTTCACACAAATTCAACAAAATAAACAATCAGAATCATCTACTAAAATATACAAATCATTCTGACCATTTTTAATTAATTCCGGACAACTATTTGTATCGCTTAATTTACTAAACCGGTTAATTCGGTACTACTTTAAATCCTATTGTTACTATTAATTATTATGAATCTGCTAACTTACTATCAACCATGCTTCCAATATTAATTAATTATCATGCTGTCAATTTAATTGAACACATTATTATTACTACTCAGAATTACATTTCCATTCTCTACTACTAATTAATATTTTGCCATTATCTAACATTATTCATTATATTTTATCCTTCTGCTATTAATCCTCATCAAGATCTTATTACTAGAACGCCTTTGCTAATGATAGTATTCTTATTATTCCAACTGCTACTTCTTGCAAAACTATCATTTAATTACTATCACATTTAATTGGTTTAGGTAACACACTATGATTCATCAAACATGTACTACCTATTAATCAAGTGGCTAAATATTAATTCACAGAAACTACACCAATAGCACAGCAAAAAGGACAAGTAGTGGTCCTACTCTAGCCTAGGACGATCGCCCCCTTCTTCCCCAAAGGGAGGCGTCCGTCTCCACTCCTAGTCACCCTGGAGGGCGCCCGCCTCCTATCCTTCAAGGCCCCCGCCTCCAAACCTCAAGACCTCCGTCTCCATTCCATTCTACGATCCATCCATAACTGTAACACTAACTTCAATCATGCCACAATTTTTCATAACTCATTATTATTACTAGCAAACTAATATAAAGTTTAACCATTTAATTCACATACGGTCTACACAAACACCGATAATTTCATGTAAATTCATCCCCACATACGATTCATCATAAACCCGGTTAGAAAGTTAGAACCCCACCCCTTACCTTAAATTTGACGGTGGTTATAACTCCGATCGAATTTCTACTTTCCGATTCTGATTGTGCACTTTCGGTATCCTCTCTTAGCCCTTGTGCCTTCTCCTTCTTCAATTGGTTTCTTTTCTCCCGTAAACCCTATTTTTTATTATTACTTCCTTTGTATACTCCTTTATTTCATACTCTATTATTAATTAAATTAATTATTCTACTCCTTTAATAATTCAAGTATTATTCTATCATATATTCTATTGGGCAATTAAATAATGTTTCTCATTCTATTTCTCACATTATAATAAAACTCACTAAATACTTTTATTAATTAATTTCTACTCATAATAATAATAATTCTCCGACCAAACTGATTATTCGCTTAATCCCTTATAATTCTCCTTTTATATCTCTTATAATTAAATCCAACATATAATAGTAGTAATAGTAATAATAATAATAATAATAATAATAATATTTCTATTAATCCACACTTATTTCTAATATTATTTCCAATAATATTCTATAGTAAAATTAATTCATCATTAATTAATCTTAACTTCCGATAATTCACTTAATCATCTTAAATCAACTTATAAATTAATTAGTGCTCCTTATAATTCTACTGATAAATCCAACTTCGAATAAATTCCAATAATTAAATCCTTAATAATTTTATTTAAATATTTAAATAATTTTCGGGTGTTACACTTGGCATAAGGGGGGTATCACTTACAACCCTTCTCTCGCTCTACACCAGTTTGGTTATGCTCGGAGAGATGGTCCATGATATGCTTCTTCAAGACATTGTGTTTGACTACAACCACGATCTCCAGAACTACCGTCGAAGACTCGTGCACGCTTGGGGCATGGTAAAGAAGACTGATACCAAGACTTTGGGACACAAAAATTCTATTCTTTGGGAGCCTTACCTCAAATGGGTGCGAACTCGAGCTCAAAACCTCATGACACCATTCACGTTTGTGCTACCGTTGATCATGGAACCTGTTGCTATAGGTGACGAACCTTATACCATTCTCCATCCCGACATGCCTATCGATTCCGAAGACTTGAAGAGATACTGGATTCAGCTTAAAGAAAAAAGGGACACATTCGAAACTCAGTGCTATGCAAGCGAGAAGAAGATATTATTTTTGTCTTTATAATTACTTTGTTTTTACTATTTTTATATTTAATTTTCGTAAATAATTTTAATATCTATTATTAAAAAAAGAATTATTTTCGTCATTATTTTATAAAAAGATAATACAAAGACATTTTTTTATACAATGAACATAATTTTATTAAAAATGATTATTAAAAATGATCATTATGTTCATACTTAATGAAATATTATTAAAAATGATCATTAATTATTTTCTTCTTTATTTACCTATTTAACATTTTTTATAAGTATGACCATTAATTATTTCTATCTCAAAATTATAAAATTTTATAAGTAAATCAATAAATTTAATAATTCAACCAAGTTTTTTAATTAATGTAATTTAGTTTATAAGATCTTTTATAAGATGGAGGTAATATTATTTTCACTTAACCACTTACTATAAACATGTTTAATATTAAAAAATAGATAAAAAAAATAATGACTATAGGAATTAGACTTTTAGCTTGCAGTCCGTAGTTATATTATATAAATGGAATTCTTGTGTTGAAGCATTATCAATTAATGAAAAATCAAATTTGAATATTTAGCTGTATTTTCTCTTACTCAAAATTTTCATTCGTGAACAATTAGCAATGTGAATAGAAGCAATTGTCTAGTATATATTATTTTTGTTATTATAAATATTTACGCGGTTAACCTTTTGTTATTATATTAAACAAAAAGTTAAACTAATAAAAACATCAAATAATATTAATTAAAAAGTTAAAAAATTTAATATAATAATGAATTTAATATTATTTTTGTCTTTACAATTACTTTGTTTTTTATTTAATATTTTCATATTTAATTTTTGAAAATAATTTTAAAATCTATTATTAAAAAAAGATTTTATCTTTATCTTATAAAGGAAAAAGACAGAGACATTTTTTTTTATACAATGAACATAATTTTTATAAAAGGTATACATTAAAAATTTATAAGAGTTAAACGTTAAATTTTTTCCTTAAAAAATGTTTCAAAGAATCCATAATTTAATAAAAAAATAAAAGTTATTTTTAATGCCTAAATACTGAAAATAATATTATTTATTACTACTACTTTATCCTTAATTATAAGATCTTTATAATAAATACATAATAAAAAAAGTATACATTATTATATAATTTTTATAAAAGGTATACATTAATTACATAACTTTTATAAAAGGTATACATTAATTTTTATAAAAGGTATACATTCATTTTTTTTCTTTCAAATATACCTTTAATTACATTATATCCTTTTTGCAATATATAATAAATACAAGTGCGAACATTAATTATTTTTATCTTATAAAAATAAATTTATAAAATTATAACAGTAAGTACTTCAATTAATTAATTTTTTTAATTAACATAAAAAATCTTATAATCTAAGAAGGGAAGTAGTAATATTTTCACTTAAACACTTAATATAAACATATTTAATATTAAAGAACAAGTTAAAATAAATAAACTAATGAATACTGTACGTATATAGGAAAAAGAAATAAAAAAAAAAGAAATATTACCGGATTCCAAATTGGGTTTGAAATGAGTTTACAAAGTAATGCTGAGATCCGCTTCTAGTTTCATTCATTTCTTCTCTCGGTTCTCTTTGTCCTCACCCTCCCCATTCTCCCTCCTCCCTTTCTCCGGCGATTTTCTTCCCCTTTTCCGCCCACACTCTCCGGGAGCCTCTTCCATCAAAGCCTGAACACAAATCCATATCCCGCATCGTTCTTTTCAGGTAAAGCTTCCTCACTGTTCATTTTCAAGCTTTTTTGGTTTGGCTTTTGTTAAATCCGAAGCGTTTGTTTTCAATTTTCTAGGTTTTTGTTCTTGTTTCGAGAAATGAAACTCTAGGCTGTTTGTTTATGAGTTGAGGGATTCTAGATTTGGTGTGGCGTTGGTGTGAATTGGTTGTTGTTTGGATTCAGAGGCTGTGTTGTTGTTGTTGTTTGTGTGTGCTGCTAGTGGATACAGACTGTTTAGGTAGGTCAGGTTGATTTTTCATGTCGCTGGAACCGTTGGATCGAAAGCGGAAGTACGAGAGCTCGGAACCGATAGGGACTGTGGTTAGATGGAGAGGCTCTTCTTCTCATCCTCACCACCACCACCACCACCACCACCGTCCTCAACAGTTCAATCGGCCTGCCAATTTTCGGAGAATGACAGGTTGGTGGTTTTGTAATTTATGATGTTTTTTTTTTTGTTAAACTTGTTAATTTCTTTGATTTTGGAACTAATTAGTTTATTGTTTGCCCTTTTGCTGTTAATGATTTGGTTTATTGTAGCTCTTAGTTATTTTGGAACAAATTAGTGTATTGATGTTTGAGAGCTTTTATTATGGGGCACGCCATTCCATACGCCTAGCAAGGACCAACCTCATTTAGGGTTTACAATTGAGTTGCAAGCTTTTATTTGATTTATTGTTTTTGAGATTTTTGAGTAGATGAACATGCAAACTTTCAAATCAATAAATGTAAATGGTGGCCAATGTGGATTGGCGGTAGTCAATGATGGCCATGCAAGGCTGAGATAACCACCAACGTCATTTAGGGTTTACAATTCAATTGCAAGCTTTTATTTGTTTGATTGGTTTTTAGATTTTTGAAGATCTGACTTTTTAGTTGTTATTAATATGATATTTAATTTAAGTAGACAAACATGCAAACTTTCATTTCAAATAAAGTTAAATGGTGGCCAATGTGGATTCGTACTCGTAGTTAATGATCTGCCATTGAACTCTCATCTTTACATAGACGTGGGTTTAATTCTCCTAAAGCTACTTAAATTCCCACATTGTATTAACCCTATCTGTGGATAACCTTTGACTTGTAGGACTACGATAGGAAAAATTGCTTATAGTTTGGGTTTGCATAAAATTGCTCGCAATTACTACCTGTTGGGTCTCTGTTGATAGTCCCACAAAGATTTGCTTCTTCTAAAGTGAGTAGTTAGTAAAATAAGAAAATAGACTGTTGATATTATATTATTCATATTACTTTTTAAAATGAGTTGCTCATTTAAACGGGGCCAAATCTATCCCAACGTTCTGTTGGTGCCTAGCCTGGTAGTAACGTGGTGCTTCTTTTCGTACTAGCATCTTTTTTTATAATTAGGCAAATTGTAGGAATGATTTTGTACCAAGTAAACAAACAATAGAAGGATATATCATTTTCTTGGTTTGGTTTGTATAGATAGCTATTGTTATTCGTCCCTGCATATCTGTTTTCCAAGACCCTGATTGGTTCTGGGATGTTTTCATTCAAAATGCTTTGTACTATAAAGTATATAGAAGTTCTGATTTCTTATACGCTTTTGCCTTCCCCTTGCTTTAATTATTTTTTATTTTTGGGTGTGGGTGCTAAGAAATATATATATATATATAGTGTATTGATTTCTTCTTTTTTCCATTTCCAATTTTTGGTTTGAATATTTTCTGAAGGTCATCGTAGGCAGGGTAGTTGGCAGTCATTTCCAGAAGAATCTGGTCAAGAGCATATGCTTTCTCGACCTTGTGACAAAAAACTGGAGGAAGATAACTTTCGCTCTCGAGGGGATGGAAAGTATGGAAGGGTCTATAAGGAAAGTAGAGGAGCCTTTAGTCAGAGAGAATGGAAAGGGCGTTCGTGGGAAAGCCCGAGCAACTCTCTTAATATGTCCAGGAGGCCAACTAATGCATTTACTGAACGCAAGTCAGTTGATGATATGCCAACATATTCCCCTCATCCTAATTCTGGCTCATTAACTGCTTGGGAACAACACCACATGAAAGACCAGCATGATAAGATGGGTGGTATTAATCGATTTGGTACAGGGCAGAGATACGATAGAGATAGTTCTCTGGGTACGGTTGACTGGAAGCCACTTAAATGGACCCGGCCTGGATCTGTACGAGACTCAAGCTTTAGCCAATCAAGTGGCACAAGAAGCTTAGGAGGGGCTAATTTGAGGGGAAACTATGAAGGGAAGTATGGGTTACAACAAAAAGTTGCAACTACTGCTGAGTCAAATTCGAGGGAAGCTGCTATATGTCGTACATCTTCTGCACCATCTGAAGAGACAAATTCGAAGAAGAAGCCTAGGCTAAATTGGGGTGAGGGACTTGCAAAGTTTGAGAGGAAGCATGTTGAGGGACCCGAGGCAACTTCAAACAAAGACGGACCTGTCTCACCCCCTTTTAATATGGAACCCAGTAATTCCCTCTGTCCCAGCATAGTCGATAAAAAGCCAGAAGTTTCAGAACTTTCAGGCCGTGCATCTCCTGCAGCTCCAACAACTGCTGCCCGCAGCTCTTCACCAGGTATGTTCGATTCTGTTTACTGTTTATAATCTTTTCGTTCTTGTGAACTTATAGAACAAAGGTACTTAACTGATAGAAGTGTTGCTTCTATTAGTGAAGTAGTAACATCTCAGACCCATCTCAGGGCTCATCTTATATCGCGTATGTTTGTACAAAATTGCAGTAAATAAATAATACTCTGATATTTGGTCAGTCAAATTTATTCAGGTGTTTGAATGCGTACTAGACACTTTGATTTTGCCCTACTATGTATTGTTTGTCTTAACCTGAGATTCACTTTGTTTGCAACAGGTGTAGATGATAAAATGTTTGGAAAAGCTGCAAATATGGACAATGATGATGGTAATTTGAGTAGTTCACCTGGCCGGGAGTCTCAAAATCATCTGCAGATCTTTTCTCTCAATTTAGAGAAGGTGGATATTGATTCACGGACTAGTTTGGGCTCTTCACTAGTTGAGTTACCACAGTCTGAAGATCTGAGCTCTGTGGATTATAATTCATTAAGATCCACTACACTGGATGAGTTGCTGACATTGAAAGCCGGCATTTCAAAGGTATTAGAGGTGACTGAAACTGAAATTGATTCACTTGAAAATGAACATAGATCTCTAAAATCTGAATCTGAGGGTAGATTTCCATGTTCAGCAGCAGTAGGCTCTCTGCTATGTTACAATGGAAAACCTTGCTCTGATGACAAGGTTTCCTGTTTAGAGTCATTGCCAATTGTATCGTCTGACGACCTTATTGTGGAGAAGGTGCCTATTGCAGAGAAGATGCCTCTTGCTACTAACTTTGTTAATATGCACGATAATTGTCTGGAAGATGATACTAACAGTCATGGACCTGCAAAGTCTAAAGTTGTAGAGCCTCTGCCCATAATTAATGCAGTTTCTTCATGTGATGTGAGGAGATATGGGTCTGGCTCCGAAGATTTGGGTGGAGTTCATTCTACAGCCATGCAATGCTTAATTCCCTGTTCTAGTAGGCATGCTGCCAATGTCTCTGTTTGCGGTGATGGTAATTCATCTTTGGAGGTTAAAGATGGTGTGGGTGCTAAGAGAAGTGCAAGCTCATTTTCAAGAAATGAGGACAATTTATATGATAAAATTATTTCTTGCAATAAAAAATCTGCAAAAGCAGCACATGAAGTATTTGCTAAGTTATTGCCTGAAAAATGTCACAAGAATGGTAACATTGGAGCTAGCACTGGTTCATGCTCTCAGAATGGCACATTTATTATGGAAAAAATTGCAGAGAAAAGACGAATGACAAGATTGAAGGAGAGAGTTGCGACACTTAAGTATACAGCTCTGCATCACTTGTGGAAAGAAGATATGCGCTTACTGTCTATTAGGAAACAACGCCCAAAATCTCACAAGAAGCTTGAAACCAGTTATAGTAATCTGAAGAAGCGATCTTCTATTTCTTTTCGTTTTCCCTTCCCAGGTATGAATATTATTCTTAATGATTGTCACATTTGCATTGATCTTGATTTGTTTTTTGTTTCATAGATTTGTTGCTGTTATGGACAGAACTTAATGTGATTGTTTAATTCATGTATGCAATCATACCTAGTGGGAAACAACTTCGATTGTTATTGTTGTTTTCTTTTAACATATTTAACCAACTACGAGTCTATGATATTGTTCTCTGCCATAGTTTCATAAGGCTTTAGGTGCTTGGTGCCTTTCATCCATTTAGCTAGCTGCATCTAGTAATACTAGCACTCAATACAAAAAATGGTTATTGAATTTGTATGGCTTAGTTGTTAGCTTTTTGATGATGTTGATGATGTTTTGGTGCTTCATATCTGTATCTTTTGTGTGTGGTACTCTTAGTAATGCTCGGGTGAGCGTTGAATTTGATAAAACTGTTAAGAGTCCCACATTGGACAATATATGCCTATATGGCTTGAACATGTGTTTATAAGTGGGGGCAATCCTCACCCTAAAAGCTGGTTTTGTAGGGTTGAGTTAGGCCCAACCCACACGTTCTGAGAAAAACCACGGCGGCTCCGTGATTTTGTTAAAAATACAAAGTGTAGCTTTTTCCTAACTCATGGTAGCTCACTGTGATTTTGACAATCCCACTGCCTATCCAAACATGCACTTAATCTTCCGGTGACTTCAAAAACAAAAATTAGGACTTGTGTATAATAACAATCAACGTATTTCTCTTTTAGTTTTACTTACTTTTGTATTCAGCATCAGCCAGGTTAAGTAATTGACATGCTTGTAAATTATTAGGTCT
The DNA here is from genome assembly GCA_021764765.1 of Vicia sativa. Classification (NCBI taxonomy): domain Eukaryota; kingdom Viridiplantae; phylum Streptophyta; class Magnoliopsida; order Fabales; family Fabaceae; genus Vicia; species Vicia sativa. Next base: position 208,280,553 of record CM038792.1, on the reverse strand, counting down.
TCATATTAATACCATGTGCAGCTTATGTCTATTAGTCAGTAATTTTAGCATTTACATTTATTTATTTAACATGAACAAGAACAAATGAAATAATGGCTCCATAGTTGCAGTGATACACTGAGGCTTATGCCTATTAGGAAATACTTTTAGAATTATACATATATTTAATATGGACAAGAATAATTGGAATAATGGCTCGATAAATATTAGTGTTAATAAAGATATAACTATAAGTTTTAATTTAAAATCTTGGAGAATCAGTAATTAGCTCTGAGTCACTATAGAATAAAAATGTATTCAAATTGCCATTTTGTGAAGTACATGGCTTTTTTTATGGTATACTTGGTAGATTTGATAAGATTTGGGTGGTCTCAGGGTATAACTTCCCCCATTTTGGCTGTCCACGGAGGATTTCTTGCTCTGCAAAATTTATCATTTTAGGAAATCTTTTAGGGACCAGTAAAATAGAGAAAAGAAAACGATGTAGTTTACAAGTGTGAGAGTGTGCTATTCCTCTAGTGCTTTACGTTTGTACCAATTGTAAAGACCCTAGTCCCATATTATTGATCACAAGTAAGGCCTGAGAGACACCTCTCACATTTACATTCCGTTTTGTAAGGATGAAGTAGATCCAATAAAAAACCCTTACTATAGTATCAAAGCCTATCTATCGATCCTCCAACCATTTATATCCGCCAATGTTACAATGGTGAAGAGTAGAAAAGTCGCCACAATATATATGCCGGAAGACGTAATTGCCAATGGCGGAAACATGGCAGACAAATTTAAAAAACTTATTTTATGTTTACACACATACACAAACAGCAGAGATGAATAAAATGCTAATTTTAAAACTGGTTAGGTAAATGACCCCACCTTCTGTTTAGGGTTTATTACAATTTTAAACCACTTTGGGCCTGTACTCTGGTCGGATCATCCAAGCCAACCAATGTAGTCAAACACGAGTCCTAAGTAGTATTGGAAGGGATGTGAAAGATGATAACACGACTTGTAAGATCCTATGGAAGGGAAAATTTGTCATTGTATATAATGCATAGCACATAGCATAGAAAGTATCATACATGAGCAAAATGGTCTTTAAATCACTATTATACTTTTACAGTTGTACCAATACACAGTTCACCAAGCACCAAGCCTGTGAAGCCATTAGAATTTTCCTTCATGATAGGTCAGTCATATCAGTCCAGTGGGACTTTGACCGTTGCTCCATTTTTCCCGTTACCTGCCGCACCTTTAAAATGTTTTTGGAGGTTGATGCTATATTCTGGATTATGCAGATGACTACCTGTTTTTTTAATGAATTGTGATACGTACATTTTTGGCCACCTCTTCATTTGATGAATTGTGACATTTACTGTTCATAGTAGCTCTGTTCTAATTTAGGCTTGCTTTGTGATGATTAAAGTAAATCTTATTTTGTTTGTGTTTGCAGCAGGAAACCAACAAAGGTTGGTTCCAACATCTGAGTTGATTAAGTATACAAGCCAACTACTTTCAGAATCCAAACACAAAATTCATAGAAACACTTTAAAGATGCCAGCATTAATTTTGGATCAAAAGGACGAAATGAATTCAATATTTTCATCTAGTAATGGGCTGGTTGAAGATCCATTGGCTATTGAGAAAGAAAGAGCCATGATAAACCCTTGGACTTCAGAAGAGAAAGATATTTTCTTGAAGAAATTTTCTGCCTTTGGAAAAGATTTTCGGAAAATAGCTACCTTCCTTGACCACAAGACAACGGCAGACTGTGTTGAATTCTACTACAAAAATCACAAGTCTGATTGTTTTGAAAAAATTAAGAAAAAAGATGACGACAAGCTCAGGAAGTTGTATACAGCCAAAACTAACTTGATGCCAACTGAGTTGATGCCAAATACTTCTCCACTTGATATCTTGAGTGCAGCTTCAGTGATGGCAGATGACATTGCAAGAAATCGGGGAATGCGTTCAGGGCATGCTCTTTGGAGAGGATATAACATGAGTAATAGGCTGAAAAGTTTTGAAGTTCTCCAAGATGAAAGAGAGACTGTTGCAGCTGATGTGTTAACTAGTATATGTGGTTCTGTTTTATCTGAGGCAACAAGTTCCTGCATAACTAGTTCAGTCAACCCTGTGAAAGGCAAAAGGGTCAGGAAGTGTGTGAAAGCAAAGCCTCTACGCAAACCACCTCCGACGCCAGAAATTACCCAAACTATTGATCATGAAACTTGTTCGGATGAGAGCTGTGGTGAAGTTGATCTTACTGATTGGACAGATGTGGAGAAGGCGGCTTTTCTTCATGCTGTATCATCCTTTGGGAAAGATTTTGCAATGATCGCGCAGTGTGTCAGAACAAGATCGCAATATCATTGCAAAGTCTTTTTTAGCAAGACTCAGAAACGTCTCAGATTGAATCTCTTGGGTCACAGACCTGAAAATGTTCGATCATTGGGGGATGATGATGTGGATGGTGGCAGGAGTGACACAGATATTGCATGCATTGTAGAGACAGGTTCAGCCAATGGCTCTGATACGTCAGGCACTAAAACTGGTGTGGACCAGCCTGCAGCTGATAGAAACATGTATCATGATGAATCCAATCCTGTAAAAGCTAGCAACATGTCAGCTGACTTAGATGAATCAGAGGAAACTAATGGGAAAGTAGATCATGAAGATTTAAATATGATTTCTAATGCATGTGTGATTGGGGGTGAGTCTAATCTGGACACTGATGGTAATGTAGGCGTCTTGTATGATTCTGATAGGTCTGGCTCAGTGCGGGGTCAAGATGAACCAAGCGAAGGGGGAATTGCAGGTACAGAATTGGTGTCTGGTGTGGAGATAATTGGATCATGCTACCCTATTTCTGTTGGTGATGGTAGACTGGTTTCTGATGTTTCTTCTGGCCATCAGGGAAATGAATTGGAGGGTTCAACAATATGTCTAGTTGATAAAGATGAAGCTGATACAGATGTTGGAGTTCAATTGAACAATACTAGCACTTTGGTGAATACTTCACTATCATCTACTGAAGTATCTTGTTCAAGATTGACTGTTGATGCTGGAAATAAGCCCCAACCACGCCTTGAAAAACCTCCTTTCTCAGGATCATCAGAGGGTCCTCTTACAAATGCAAATCTTGGCTACCAGCTTTGTAATCCTGGTAATTCATTGGACCATGTTGAGGCTGCCAGAGTCCATCAGTGCTGTAATTTGCAAGTGCATTCTGAGAAAGAAGTGAATGTGAATATGAGCTGCAGCAGTTCAGCAACTGAGTTGCCTCTTTTGTCCCAAAGCGTGCAGCGTTTGTCAGATTCAGAAGAAGCACCCCGAAATGATGTGAAAATATTCGGGAAGATACTGACCATTCCTTCATCCACCCTGAAGCCTAATTTAAGCGTAAAGGGAAATGATGAAAATGGTACCTATTGTCCGAAGTTAAATACTGCCTCTTCTAGTCTGAAACTAACCAGCCATGCTAATGCTGGTGTAAAAGTCCCTGTGTTGGAGGTTGATCTGAATGACTGCCAGGTTATTGAAAATGTTCCCGTTGCAAGTTATATCAATGGGAACAAGATTCAGCCTGGTTTGTCTTCACTCCCTGATTCTGAAATTTTGCTTGCAAAATATCCTGCTGCATTTGGTAGTTATCCTACAACTGCTAGATTAGAGCAAGAGTCATTGCAGGCCAACAGTAATGATAAACAACACCTAGACGAAGCATCTTCTTTTCCAACTGGAGAAGTCAATGAAAGATATGGTGTGCCTGATTATCAGATATTCAAAGATAGGGAAGATCTAAATGCCCAGCCACTCGTGCAAGGTGACTTGCAGATAAGAAATAATTTTGAAGCAATCCCAGGTTTGCAGCAGCAGGTTACAGAAATGGTGGGGACAAATGCTATTGGAAAGCCAGAGATTCTTGTTGGAGGATCCAGGAGTGTTTCCTCGCTGGTCAATCCAAAAGTATAATGACAGGTGACGAGTCGTCGACAGAGAAAGAAGATTTAGATGATTAGATAGATGTGCTCAGCGACAGCAGTGCACTGTATAATAGCTTCCTCAGTATGATTTATTCAAGCAATGTAATAGGTGTTTAAGATAATAATTTTAATATGGCAGCAGCCATGTTGTTGTATTTTATAGGAATTCTTGAATAATTTCTGAAAATATTTATGGGCAATTTGCCATTTTGGTGGGTCCCTTAACCAATCACGGCCCACTTCGTCTGGTTAAATATTACTTGGTGTTTGTTACAACTCTCTGATAAGTATTTATTTTCTTTCTTGATTGGGTTCAAACAAAGGGGGAAAATAAGTATGGTTTTTACTTCAAGATTTAATCCCTTAGGTTAAGGTTGAAGAACCACAATCTTCTCTCTAATGGACCACTCTAGGCATCTCTTTCTCTAATTAGGATGAGTTTAATAGGTGCATCTCTTTCTCCCTCTAAACTAGGTTTCAAATCTTAAAAGTGCACTGTTGCTGTTGAACACATCTAACTACTACCCAAAACTTGTTTCTCCATCAAAGACTCATCCTCTTTCATGACACTATGACACTTTTAGTTTGACTAACAAATTGAAATGCTGTACTCTGATGATGGCAGCTAAATCATCCGGGGCAATAGTTTTGGATCCTCATACAAGAATCCATGGCTTACCAATAGCATGTGTTCGTACCATTCATGTAACCTGTTTCAAAGTTGAGACTGATTCATGAAAGACTGTACCTTCAACTAATCAACAGGCACAATAGGCAAAATCCTTTCCAAAGGATGATACAGTATGAAGAAAGGCCGCCTTCTCCACATCTGTCCAATCAGTAAGATAAACTTCACTACAGCTCTCATCCGAACAAGTTTAATGATCAATAGTTTGAGTAATTTCAGGCGTCGGAGGTGGTTTGCGTAGAGGCTTTGCTTTCATGCACTTCCTGACCCTTTTGCCTTTCACAGGATTGACCAAACTAGTTATGCAAGAACTTGTTGCCTTGGATAAAACAGAACCATATATACCAGTTAACACATCAGCTGCAACAGTCTCTCATTTTGGAGAACTTCAAAACTTTTCAGCCTATTACTCATGTTATATCCTCTTCAAAGAGCACGCCCTGAACACATTCTCTGATTTCTTGCAATGTCATCTGCCATAGCTGAAGCTGCACTCAAGATATCAAGTGGAGAAGTATTTGACATCAAGTCAGTTGGCATCAAGTTAGTTTTGGCTTTATAAAACTTCCTGAGCTTCCAGGTGGATGAAGGAATGATCAATATCTTACTGAATATTTTTACATCTTTTCTGGGTGCTTCTTTTGAATTTGCCGCTAGGCCGAGTTTTGTTCCAATTGATATAACTTAGAATGACAACATTTAGTTTAGCTTGTCAAGAGTGAAGCCAAATCTGTGTGAATTGAATAGGTCATTAACCGGAGATTCATGAATTTTAATGCTTATAATGAAGATTTATAAGAACAATCAAACTCCATTAAAAGCTCAATTCAATTGATGTAAACATAATAAACTAGTAAATAAAATTGTGGTTCGTACCTTATGGTTTGATAGTATAAGCATAAGAAACACTAAAGTTCTGGATTTGAAGAAGACAATCAATTCCTTACACGATGCAAAAATCAATCATAGATTGAGCCAAGAGCAGGCTGCAAAAGATTCAAAGAGGTTAGCCTCAAGTGCAAAATTTGTGTGAATTGAATAGGTCATTAATTGGGGATTCATACATTTTATAAGAACAATCAAACTTTGAAATTTCAATTAAATTGTTGTGAGCATCACAAATTGAGTATAAAAGATTGCAATGCGTACCTCATAACTAAATAATATTAGCCTCGAAGTAGCTAGTTGAGAACGGTGGAAAACTCCTGTTAATTGAATAGGTATAGGTCATTAGTTGGGGATTCGTGGATTTTAAAGCTTATAAGTATGTGTTTTATTAGAACAATCAAACTCCATTGAAAATTAAATAAAATTGGCTTAAGCATAACAAAATCAATAAAAAAAAATATAGTGCTTACCTTGTGAATTTATGACTCGATAGTATTTGCACAAGCTACATTGAAGGCGAGGCAGGGTTTGAAGAAGGCATTTGTTGCGTTATGCGATATAAAATTCAAACACAAATTAGGCGAAGTGTAACCTATAAGAGATTTTAAACAATTAATTTGTTGTATTATGTGATATAAAAATCAAACATAATTTAGGCAAAGAGTAACCTGCAAAAAAATTTAAATGATTAATCTCGAGGTAAATAATTGAGGGTAATGCCGATTAAAATGTGGAGTAGTCTATTACTGATTGATGATCTAAGTTAATTTAGGAGTGAGAGGGTAGGAATGAAGAGACGTGAAGTGATCGATTACGAGTTGATGGTCTAGGTTAATTTCAATTGAGGCGAGAGGGTAGGAATGGAGAGATACGAATTGGCCGACTATAAGATGATGGTCTAGGTTAATTTAAATTGAGGCGAGAGGGATAAGAATGAAGAGATGTGGATTGGCCGACTATGAAATGATGGTCTAGGTTAATTTAAATAGGGGTGAGATGAGTAGGAATGAAGAGAACTGGAGTGATCGATTACGAGTTGATGTTCTAGGTTAATTTAAAAGTGGGTGAAAGGGGTAGGAATGAAGAGAACTGGAGTGGCTGATTACGAGTTAATGGTCTAGGTTAATTTAAATAGGGGTGAGATGTGTATGAATGAAGAGATGACGAGGCATGACGACAAAATATATTAGGTAGTCAAGTGAGATAGCTTACGAATTAAGTGAGAGATATCTTACTAGTTAAGCGAGAGATATCTTATGAGTTAAGAAAATATGATGATATCATAAAAATGAGGTTAAGAAAAAAAAATCAATGTTGTTTTTTTACAAAGGATAATATTTTTTTTATGGATTAGCTTAACGTGAAATTATAAATTTTAATGCCAAATTAAAAAAAAATCTAGAAAGAAGTTGCAGTAAAATTTATATTTGCGGAAAGTAAATGTTATAAAAAAAAATGAAAAATACTTACTATTATTTTTAAAAAAAAATTTAAGTGGGCTTCACGAAGCCCAATGATAATAGTCCTTCACGTGATTACGAAAATTAGAAAATTTATATCCCATATTCCATTATTTATCCATCTATCCCTACAAATTATGTATCTGAATCAAAACACCTTTGTATAAATATTTAGACTTTCAAATTTATTCAAAATTTCAATACACCAAATAACATACATGTAAGTTTTTCGATTTTAGTTTATTTCTTTTACATACCGAATAACTTGGAACTATGTTATCCCAAATTGTATTATCCGGTTTAGGATGTTGCTAATCGGGTAGCTTGGAACCATGTTATGCACTTCTTAATAATTCAATGTGAAAATCTTTACCCAATGTTATTCGATTCTCATTTTTTGTTTTTTTAATAGTGCGCATGAGAGGCCAGAACAATGATATCATCTGACGAAGAGGTGAAGGACGGGAACCTTGATAGAAGATGGTGTAGAGGAACCTCAAATAGTAGCACCTGAGCCTGGTACACAACAATCGTAGTTCCCCGAGAGATCGTATGATACGTTTCTTTTGGTTAGCTACCAAAATTATGTTGCTCGCCATTTATGGTACGAACAAGTAAGTTAACCTCTATCATTTTATGTTGAATTATTTTTAATTGTAATTATTTATATTTTGTAACGTACTATAAATTGTTTTTAGGAGAGATATCCGAAGAAAAAAATTAAAGATTGATGCACATGATAGTAAATTTATATAATGGGTTCCACACAGTTTCCCACTGCTGATAGAGAGTTGGTTGTCTAACTATGGTCTATCCCTTCTCCAGAGAAACAGTTTGCCGAGGATAGATTAAAATTTAGTATCAATATTTTTAGAGAGATGGCATCTAGAAACACTGTCATTTCATATGCCATTTGCCAAGATGACCATTGCATTGGATGATGTTTCTTGTCTTCTTTATTTACCATATAGTGGTGAATTATAGGATCCTGCACAAGGTTTCATTGGTGCTGATGTTATTAGTCTTGCTATTAATTTGTTGGGTGTTCCCTTGAAGGAGGCAACTGATTAGGTATGTAATTGTAGGGGTGCTTATTATAAGCTAGATTGGTTGAATGATGTATTTCTGTGTCAACGAGTTGATAGTAGATTTGACTGTGTTGCTAGAGCCTATATGCTGTTGTTGGTAGGTTGCACCATTTTTTCGATAATACTTTTACTCTTGTAGAGGCAAAGTATTTATCACTATTTAGGGACTTGGACGAATATGGTAAATATAGATGGGGGACAATGCACTTGTCACACTCTACAAGTATTCAGGAGATGCTTCGTACTATACGGGTAAGTAGCTCGACATATATGCCTCTCTAATACATATACAAATGTTTTATTTTAACTTATATATATATATATATATATATATATATATATATATATATATATATATATATATATATATATATATATATATATATATATATGAGGATCAAATTACACCCGAAGAGTTACACCATGAGTTACACTCGCTCAAAAACGTCACTTCGGATTAATATTTTTTAAAATCAACCGTTGGATTGAAACATATCATCATATAGATTATACCTATAAAGTTTGAGATTAATCTATAATGATTTACTATACGATCAAGATATCCAAATATTAACGTCAAAATGGGCTTTTATATAACGTTAATTTTGATGTAGTTCAATGACATAGTAAATCACTATAGATTAATCTCAAACTTTATAGGTATGATCTATATGACGATATGCTTCAATCTAAAGGTTGATTTTAAAAAATATTAATTCGAAGTGACATTTTTGAGCGAGTGTAACAGTGTAACTCTTCGGGTGTAATTTGATCCCTCCTCTCTCTCTCTCTATATATATATATATAAATTCATGGGTGACTTGAAATGGTAGGGAAATAAATACATACTACATCAACCTTTTGATTCTGATACACTTGAAGTGGATGTTGAGTGGATTGAATATCATACGAGTATGGTGGAAGTGATCTATCCAACAACTTTCGCTACCACCCTATATGACGTGGTCGATGATTACCTGGTTTGGTACTATAGGGTGTCACATTATTGTTTGGTGTAACATCCTGATTTTTAATAGTTAATTATTAATTATTATTATTTATTATATTATGTGATACTTAGTTTAATTGGGTGAGTTAAATAACAATTTGAATTATTTGAATATGTGTGTTATTTAAATAATTGAGTTTTGTGAGTAGAAATGTGATTATTTGGTATTGGGCCTAATTTTATGAATAGAAGTAATAACGAGGTGTTAAGTGTTAAGCCCAATTTGAGTTTACTAGTTAGTAAAGGGTTAAAGAAAAAAATATAATTAGTGTAGTCATTTGGTGAAAAAGAAAGAAAGAAGAGAAGAGAAGAGGAAAAGAGGAGGAAAGAAGAGGAAACCCTAAGAAGCTAGATCTTCAAGAGGTAAAGGGGAGAATCTATGTTATTATTTAATTGTATGTTGTTGGGTAGTGATTAGCAACATGTTAGGTTGTTTGATTTCAATTTCTAGGAATCTTTGAATGTTAGGGTTTGAAGAGAAATTGTGTTTTCACCTTAAAAATGATGACCCATGATTAGAAACATGTTAGGATACCATTTAATGATGTTACTTGACTGATTGGAATGAGTTTTGTGTGAGAAATTCGTGGGAAAAAAAGCTGGTTTGTAGCAGAAAATTATCTATTTTGCAGATCGTGCTTAGCACCATCAGAGGCACGCTTAGCGCGAATTTTTTTGTAAGTTGGGGTTCTTTGTTCAGGAAGTGACGCTTAGCGCGATAGGCCGGGATTAACGTGACCTGGAACCATAAATGTTATTTTTAGGATCATTTGACATGAAATTTTAGATGATTATATTTTATAGAGTATTTTCATGTATGTGATTAATCGATCCGATTAGAATTAAATGCGTTTTGGATTGACTCGAATGCTATTTCAATGTATACTTGATACTTGAGTTAGTATGTGTAAGTCTTAATAGAATGATGAGAATAACATATGTTGAAGTGTATGTTAGGTGTTATTTGTGATGTGTGGTGATAGTAAATGATATATGTATTGCTTGTTGTTGTTGAAACATGATGTTGTGCAAATGGTGGACAATTTAAATGTGTTGAATTATTTGATATGCTTGAGTAATTAAGGTTAGCGAATAATCTTAATTTGCATATGATGTTAATGAATTACACATGCATACATGGTTGACCTTGATCCTTAACGGGAAATATTGGATGGTGATACTTTGGGTTCACAATGTGGCCTTGAATGGAAACAGTAACGGTGAAACTTTGGGTTCATAGTGTAGCTTGATCCTTGAATGGAAACAATAGCGGTGAAACTTTGGGTTCACAATGGTGGCTTTGGTCTTGTCTAGATCAGAAGCGTGACTTTGATTCTAAATTATTGAATCAGAAGCGAGGTGAGCCGAATGTTCACGATGGTACCACATGCATGAGTCACATTGCATTGTTGTCTCACGAGTCATTGAAAAATGTGTGTTGTATATGGAAATTGTGGTAGTTGACTATATTGATCATTGAATTGATTGTATTAATGCCATTTATGCTATTTGTGATAAATGTGAATATGTTATACTTGGAATGTTTGTATAATCATATTATTTGGAATATCACATGAAGTGTGCAGAATTCCTAAATAGATGTTGTTTCTATATTGCTTCCAATTTATATACATTTGGATAATGATGTGAATTCTCACCCTTCTGTTGTGATGTTGCCTCTATGTGGGTAACGTGCAGGTTCCGAAGATAGCGGTGCTTCGCACGAGACTAGTTGAAGAATTTATCTAGTTATTTCTTATACTAGGTAGTGAGTCATTCCTCTGGTCATGTAACACCGGGATTATCTAGATTTGTGCTTTTATGAGATATTTATGATGTATTCTCATATATTTTGGATTTGTATATTGAGATACTATGTTAATGTGGCCTTGATGCCGATGTATGAATTCTTATGACTTGATTATGTTATGGATTCATTGCTATTTCATCCAATGGTTATATTATGTGATGTAACCATTGATAGTATTTGTGAATATGAAATACTCCACTGAGGAATGCAGAGTTTTGTTTTAAAGCATGAAATTCAATATGTGTTATGATTATGACCATGTGCATGTTATATTTGTTTTGTTGGTTTTCTATTGTGTGGAAAATGACATGTGACACCCTTTATATGTATTTAAGCTATTTTACTGTGATCTATGCTATATTTAATTGGGGTTAGAAAATGGGTGTTACATTAGTGGTATCAGAGCAATGGTCAGTCAGATTTATTTGGCCAGGTTATTAATTGATATAATTCTTTTTGTATTTGATTTGTGTATCTAACACGATCAATGTTGTTGTCTGTTGTTGTTGGATGTATTAGGAAGATGGTTACAGAAAGAAATGATGATGCTATTGCTGAAGCCTTGAGGATGTTGGATGGATCTCTTGGGCAGATTCCGCAGGCGAATGCTGGACACAAAGGTGAGGAGGATGAGTTCCGTGCTTTGGGGAATTTTTAGAGGAACAATCCTCCTATGTTTGACAGTGAGCATGAAATTGACAAGGCTCAAGCGTGGCTGAAATAAATTAAGAAGATCTTCAGAGTTATAAGTTGTACTGATGCACAAAAGGTGCAGTTTGGTACGCATATGCTGGAGAAGGAAGATGAAGATTGGTGGAGCAACACTGTTCTGAGATTTAATGAGGAAGGTGTTGAAGTTTCTTGGGCTCTTTTTCGTGATGCATTTTTGGAGAACTATTTTCCAGAAGATGTGTGTGGTAAGAAAGAAGTGGAATTCCTTGAGTTGAAGCAGAGTAATGGAACCGTGGCTGAATATGCTGCAAGATTTTAAGAGCTGATTAAGTATTATCCTCATTACAATACTATGAATGTCGAGAGATCTAAGTGTCTGAAGTTTGTGAATGGTTTGAGACCTGATATCAAAAAGGCTATTGGATATCAGCAGATTACTCGTTTTGCTGAGTTGGTGAACAAGAGTAGGATTTATGATGAAGAGAGTTGTGACATCCCAAATAATTCAATTATTAAATAATTAGAATTTTAATTATTAATTTAATTAAAATTTTAATTATTAGTATTTTTGGTTTTATTGGATTTAATTAATTAATTAAATAAATGGAAGTATAGGGGTGTGAGGTTGAATTGGAGGGTGTGAGGAGTAAAACACTCTAGTTATGCTAATTATTTTATTATTATTATTATTGGAATAATGAAAGGAATAAAATAAGAGGAAAAGAGAGAATTGGAGTTTTCACTGTACGTGCATTTGAAAAGAGAAGAGAAAGAGGAGAAAAAGCCAAAGCGTCGGAATTCGAAGGATCATCGCAAGGTAAGGGGTGATTTTATCAGATTTTTATTACTTATAGGTTTTGATAATCAATAAGATGAAATAATACATTAGGAATCCCAAATTAGGATTTTCTAGGTTATGCCCTAACGATGTGATCCGACGTAAAAACCCCAATTGGAATGCATGGTGATTGTTACTATGTGAAGATTTATGTTGTGGATTAATTAGGAAGTGTAAATCTATTGTTAATTGGATGGAGGAATGCATAATTTTTACTGCATATGTTGTACCTTGAATGTTGGAAGAGATTCTGGTTGATATGAATTGCAAAAGGAAAAATCGGTTTTGGGTGTGTACATGAGTCGACACATGGTTATGCATCGATCATGGTATTGTGTTAAAACCGTGTCGGAATAAGGCTTGCATCGACACAAAATCCATTGCATCGACTCATGGGGCAATTTTGGGAGTCTTGGATCGACACATACGAGTTATGTGTCGACACAAGATAGTTTTGTATCGATACAAAATGAGCTTGCGTCGACTCATACTGAAGAAAAATAGAAAAATGGAATTTTGCAGAACGTATGAGTCGACTCATACGATGCTTGTGTCGATACAAGCTGTGTATGGATCGACACATGAGATTTTGTATCGACTCATACTGTGCTGGAAGTGAAAAATAATTTCTGAAATTACTTTGGTCGTATCTTTGCGACCGTAACTCCGATTTAGTTGTAGTTGGAACCGTTGGAAAGCTGGAAGTATGCACTATCGTATAAAAACATTTTTAAAACCTAGTAAGTGAATCTTGTTGGATCAATATGACTTTCCGTATGAGGAATTCGTTGTTATTCGTGGTTGTTCGTCGTTGACGTTGTAAATACTTGATAGATGTTAATATCATGTGTTGTGATTGACGTTGTATGTGCATGATTATGATGTGCTGTTTGATGGTGTTAAATATGTATGGAATGATGTTGTGATCATATTCTGTTATTTGAATGATGCATGCTTTATGATGTGCATGCATCTGCATTCTAGTGGTGGTTCCCATTGTGTAGAATTGGACCCGCAGAGCCAATATCCGTACCCAGTGGTTAGTGGTGGTGAGGCTAGATTCGTGTCGTAGTGGTGTATGGGCGAATCGTTGATTAACGTTGTTTCCGAGGTGTAAACGGAACAGGGTGTGAATTAAGTTCACGTTCGGTACCACATGCATTGAGTCTGCATTGCATATGGAGTTATAACATGATAGGATGATTTCCAGTGTTATAATTTCATTGTTGTTGTTATTGTGCATATTGATCTGTGTGAATTGTAATCGTGTACTGCAATCTGATTATGCTAATGAGGGTGAAATAATGTATTGAACTGTTTTATTGTTTTTAGAAACGTATAATGCATTTTAATTGTTGATGAAATCTCACCCTTACTTTGATGATTTCAGATTGAAGTGTTAGCCGCTTAGGAGCTGGTGAGGATAACTTTGAGTTGTGCTATTTAGTTTATCCGCGTGTCAGTGTCATGCTCTGGTAGTTGTAACACTGGGAAACAATTGTTTTGGAATTATAGTTTTGAACTCTGTTTTCTTGTGGTTTATGTTGGAATAATTATGAATTAAATTTATTCCGATTTTGATGCTATTTTTTTATGTGTAGAACATATTATTGGTTTTGAATTATTTTGATAAAGTTCTTCAGTGAAGCATGACATTTTGAATGAGATTTTCTATTTAAATAAATCGTAATGCCCCTTATTATATGTTAACTCTGATCTAATTATTAATTCGCGGGGTATTTTAGAAGGGTGTTACAATAGTAAGGAGAGTGATTCTTACTACAAGAATGTGAATGATAGGATAGGAAAAGGTCAATTTCGTGGGAAGTCGTATGATGACAAGAAGAAAGCTAGTGGTGGCAAGAAGCCAAGTGGGGGAGGATCCTCTACTCCGATTAAGTGTTTCAAGTGCGGCGTGGAAGGACATTATGCTTCTGATTATGGAAAGGATGCTGGAAGGTGCTTTAGGTGTGGCAAGTAGGATCACAAAGTTATTGATTGCAAGTTTAGTGTGGATGTGACTTGTTATAACTATGGTGAACAAGGGCACATTAGTAATAATTGTGAGAAGCCGAAGAAGGAGCAAGCTAGAGGGAAAGTGTTTGCATTGTCTGGTGCTGAGACTCCGATTGAGAATAGGCTTATCTGAGGTACGTGATTTATTAATAGTACACCTTTGATTTCTATCATTGATACTGGTGCAACGTATTCTTTTATTTCTGCGGATTGTGTTAAGAGGTTGAACCTTGAATTGTCTGATATGCATGGAAATATGATTATTGATACTTCTGCTATGGGTTCTGTTTGTACTTCTGTTGCATGTCTGAATTTTCCGTTGAGTATTTTTGGTAGATATTTTTGGATGGATTTAGTTTGTCTTCTGTTAGATCAATTAGATGTGATTCTTGGTATGAACTGGTTAGAATACAATCATATTTTTATCAACTATTTTGACAAGTCGATTATTTTTCTTGATCTTGGTATCGAGAATGATTTATTTTTGTCTGCTAAGCAAGTGGATGAATCTTTGAAAGATGGTGCTGTGTTGTTTGCTTTGTTGGCATCGTTGGATCTCGATGAGAAACAAGCTATGGGTGAATTTCCCATTGTTTGTGATTTTCTTGAGGTATTTCCTGAAGATGTAAGTGATTTGCCGCCAGAGCGTGAGGTTGAGTTTTCAATTGATTTAGTTCCTAGAACTAGTCCTGTTTCGATGGCTCCATATCGGATGTATGCTTCTTAGTTAAAAGAGTTAAAGATTCAACTTGAGTATTTGCTTGAAAAGAGGTTTATTCGTTTGAGTGTGCCGCCGTGGGGTGCACCTGTTTTGTTAGTTAAGAAGAAGGAAGGTTCTATGGGGTTGTGTGTTGATTATAGACAATTGAACAAAGTGATGATTAAGAACAAGTATCCACTTCAGAGGATTGACAATTTGATGGATCAGTTGATTGGTGCTTGTGTTTTCAGTAAGATTGATTTGAGGTCTGATTATCATCAAATTCGTGTGAAAGTTGAGGATATTCAGAAGACTGATTTTAGGACAAGGTATGGTTACTATGAGTATTATGTAATACCATTAGGTGTGACTAATGCTTATGGTGTACTCATGGAATATATGAATTCGATTTTTCATGAGTATCTGGATCAATTTGTTGTTCTATTCATTGATGATATTCTGATTTATTCCAAGAGTGAAGAAGATCATGCTGAGCATTTGAGAATTGTGTTATATGTGATGAAAGAGAAGAAGTTGTATGCTAAGCTTTATAAGTGTGAGTTTTGGTTGAAGGAAGTGAGTTTCCTTGGGCATGTGATTTCGAGTGGTAGTATTTTTGTGGATCCTTCGAAGGTTGAGGCTGTATCTCGTTGGGAAGCTCCGAAATCTGTTTTTGAGATTAGAAGTTTTCTTGGTTTGGCTGGTTATTACCGTAAGTTCGTTGAAGGTTTTTCTAAGTTGGCGTTATCGTTGACACAATTGACTAGGAAGGTTCAAGCTTTCGTTTGGACTTTGCAGTGTGAAGCTAATTTCTAAGATCTTAAGAGAAGGTTGACAACCGCTCCTATTTTGATTTTGCCTAATCCAGCAGAACCATTTATGGTGTATTGTGATGCTTTGTTGATGGGTTTAGGAGGTGCGTTGATGCATAATAGGCAAGTGGTAGCTAATGCTTCGAGGAAACTTAAAGTTCATGAGAGGAATTATCCGACACATGATTTAGAGTTGGCCGCTATTGTGTTTGTTTTGAAGATTTGAAGGCCTTATTTTTTTGGATCGAGATTCGAAGTGTATAACGATCATAAGAGTTTGAAGTATTTGTTTGATCAGAAATAGTTGAATATGAGGCAAAGAAGATTGTTGGAATTCTTGAAGGATTATGATTTTGGTTTGAATTATCATCCGGGTAAAATGAATGTTGTAGCTGATGCTTTGAGTAGGAAGTCTTTGCATAAGTCGATGTTGATGGCGCGAGAATTGGATTTGCTTGAGCAATTTAGAGATTTGAGTTTGGTTTATGAAGCAACTTCTTCGTGTGTTAAGCTTGGTATGTTGAAGCTTACTAGTGGTATTTTGGATGAGATTCTAGAAGGTCATAAATTTGATTTGGTTTTAGGGGATAAGTTGGTGTTGATCAATCAAGGCCGAGGTGGTGATTTTTGGATTGCTGAAAATGGTATCATGAGGTGTCGTGATAGAGTTTTCATTCTTGATGTTGGTGATCTGAGAAAGAGAATTCTTGATGAAGGACATCATAGTGGTATGAGTATTCATCCTGGTGCTACTAAGATGTATCAAGATTTGAGGAAGTTATTTTGGTGGTCAGGTGTGAAGAAGGATATTGTTGAGTTTGTGTATTCTTGTGTAATCTATCATAAGTCCAAGATTGAACATCAGAAACTGTTCGGTATATTGCAGTCGTTATCCATTCCTGAGTGGAAGTGGGATAGAATTTCGATGGATTTTGTTTCAGGTTTTCGGAGGACTATGAGTAGTCATGATGTTGTTTGGGTTATTGTGGATATATTGAAAAAATTTGCTCACTTTATTCCAAATTTGATGGATTATCCTATGGAAACGTTTGCTAAGTTATATATTGAGTAAGTTGTGAGTTTGCATGGTGTTTTATCGAGTATTATTTCAGATAGATATCCGATGTTTACTTCGCATTTTTGGGAAGGTTTGCAAAGTGCTTTGGGCACAAAGTTGCATTTGAGTTCGGCGTATCATCCACAGACTGATAGTCAGACTAAAAGGACGATTCAATCATTGGAGGATCTGTTGAGAGCTTGTGTTTTAGAGCATGGAGGTGCTTGGGATAATTATTTTCCTTTGATTGAGTTTACCTATAACAATAATTTTCATTTGAGTATTGGAATGGCTCCGTTTGAAGCTTTGTATGGAAGAAGGTGTAGGACGCCTTTGTGTTGGTATGAATCCGGTGAGAGTGTTGTGGTTGGACTTAAGATAGTTCAACAGACTATAAATAAGATTAAGATGATTCGTGAAAAGATGAAGATTGCCCAGAGTCGTTAGAAGAGTTATCATGATAAGAGAAGGAAAGATCTTAGCTTTGAGAAAGGAGATCATGTGTTTTTAAGAGTTACTCCTGTGATTGGTGTTGGTAGAGCTTTGAAGTCAAGGAAGTTGACTCCATGTTTTATTGGTCCTTATAAGATTGCTGAGAAAGTAGGTGAAGTGACCTATCAAATTCATTTGACGCCGTCACTTTCTAATCTTCATGACGTATTTCATGTATCTCAATTGAGGAAATATATGACAGATATGTCTCATGTTGTACCGCTAGATGACGTGCAAGTTAGAGATAATTTGACGATTGAGACTTTACCGATGCGTATTAAGGATCTAGAAGTTAGAAAACTTCGATGGAAGGAAATCAATTTGGTGAAAGTGGTTTGGGGAGGTCCTGCTAATGGTAATATGACTTGGGAGCTTGAGAGTCAGATGAAGGATTCGTATCCTGAGTTGTTTGCTTGAGGTAATTTTCAAGGGCGAAAATATTTTAAGTGGGGGAGAGTTGTAACATCCCGATTTTTAATAGTTAATTATTAATTATTATTATTTATTATATTATGTGATAATTAATTTAATTGGGTGAGTTAAATGAAAATTTGAATTATTTGAATATGTGTGTTATTTAAATAATTGAGTTTTGTGAGTAGAAATGTGATTATTTGGTATTGAGCCTAATTTTATGAATAGAAGTAATAAATAGGTGTTAAGTGTTAAGCCCAATTTGAGTTTACTAGTTAGTAAAAGGGTTAAAGGAAAAATATAGTTAGTGTTGTCATTTGGTGAAAAAGAAAGAAAGAAGAGAAGAGAAGAGGAAAAGAAGAGGAGAGAAGAGGAAACCATAAGAAGCTAGATCTTCAAGAGGTAAGGGGGAGAATCCATGTTATTATTTAATTGTATGTTGTTGGGTAGGAATTAGTAATTTGCTAGGTTGTTTGATTTCAATTTCTAGGAATCTTTGAATGTTAGGGTTTGAAGAGAAATTGTGTTTTCAACTTAGAAATGATGACTCATGATTAGAAACATGTTAGGATACCCTTTAATGATGTTATTTGATTGATTGAAATGAGTTTTGTGTGAGAAATTCATGGGAAAAAGAAGATGGTTCGTAGCAGAAAATTATTTGTTTCGCGGATCGCGCTTAGCGCCATCTGAGGCACGCTTAACGCGAAATATTCTGTAAGTTGGGGTTCTTTGTTCAGGAAGTGGCGCTTAGCGCGATAGGTCGGACTTAGCGTGACCTGGAACCAAAAATGCAATTTTTAGGATCATTTGACATGAAATGTTATATGATTATATTTTATAGAGTATTTTCATGTATGTGATTAATCAATCTGATTAGAATTAAATGCGTTTTGGATTGATTCGAATGCTATTTCAATGTATACTTGATACTTGAGTTAGTATGTGTAAGTCTTGATGGAATGATGAGAATAACATATGTTGAAGTGTATGTTATGTGTTATTTGTGATGTGTGGTGATAGTAAATGCTATATGTATTGCTTGTTGTTGTTGAAACATGATGTTGTGTAAATGGTGGATAATTTAAATGTGTTATATTATTGTGATATGCTTGAGTAATTAAGGTTGGTGAATAATATTAATTTGCATATGATGTTAATGAATTTCACATGGATACATGGTTGACCTTGATCCTTAACAGGAAATATTGGATGGTGAAACTTTGGGTTCACAATGTGGCTTGATCCTTGAATGGAAACAGTAGCGGTGAAACTTTGGGTTCACAATGTGGATTAATTCTTGAATGGAAACAGTAGCCGTGAAACTTTGGGTTCACAATGGTGGCTTTGGTCTTGTCTAGATCGGAATCGTGGCTTTGATTCCAAGTTATTGAATTGGAAGCGAGGTGAGGAGAATGTTCACGATGGTACCATATGAATGAGTCACATTGCATTGTTGTCTCACGAGTCATTGAAAAATGTGTGTTGTATATGGAAATTGTGGTAGTTGACTATATTGATCATTGAATTGATTGTATTAATGAAATTTATGCTATTTGTGATAAATGTGAATATGTTATACTTGGAATATTTGTATAATCATATTATTTGGAATATCACATGAAGTGTGCATAATTCTTAAATAGATGTTGTTTCTTTATTGCTTCCAATTTATATACATTTGGATAATAATGTGAATTCTCACCCTTCTGTTGTGATGTTGCCTCCATGTGGGTAATGTGCTGGTTTCGAAGATAGCGGTTCTTCGCACGAGACTAGTTGAGGAATTTATCTAGTTATTCCTTATACTAGGTAGTGAGTCATTCCTCTAGTCATTTAACATGGAGATTATCTGGATTTATGCTTTTATGAGATATTTGTGATGTATTCTCTTATATTTTGGATTTGTATATTGAGATACTATGTTGATGTGGCCTTGGTGCCGATGTATGAATTCTTATGACTTGGTTATGTTATGGATTCATTGCTATTTCATCCAATGATTATAGTATGGAATGTAATCATTGATAGTATCTGTGAATATGAAATACTCCGCTGTGAAATGCATAGTTTTATTTTAAAGCATGAGATTCAAATATATGTTATGATTATGACCAGGTGCATGTTATATTTGTTTTGCTGATTTTCTATTGTGTGAAAAACGACATGTGACACCCTTTATATGTATGCATGCTATTTTACCCTGATCTATGCTATATTTTATTGGGGTTATAAAAAGGGTGTTACATTTGGTACCAACATGTTTGGAGGAAGCATGGGAAGTCATGGTTCCTTTCTATGATGAAGGAATGACAGATATGAAGTTATCATTTATGTCACATGAGCTTCATCATTATTTAAAGCGTCAGGAGGTAAATGAGGAGGATGATGATTTCACTGAGCCATTTCACTGCCAATGCCAAGTCATTAAGAAAACCTAAGTCCAAATCTCCTCCACAAAAAGTCCATGTTAAGACAACACAGGTGCAAACAATTATTCCGAGGGAAGTTGTCCCCAAGGCACCATAAACTAATAAGAAGTCAACCGTGCTAGTGCCTACCTAGAAGGGGGCTATAAATAATAAAAGTGAAAACACCGTGAGAAAGAGCAGTAGGATAAAAGCCTAATTGGTAAGAATTGAGGCAACTACTGGCACACCCCATCCTGTCAGGATGATAATGAGGACACTGTCATTACTCTAAATGTGAGGGAGTGGTGGCTTATGTCGTGACCATGACCATCAACCCACAAATATCATATCAAATCATCTGCTTTTGATTCAGTTTCTTTTGATTAAGTTTTAATGTTTTGTCGTTGTTGGTTGCATGCAACCTTGTTTCTTGATGATTAATAAAACTTATTTATGTTTTAGTTTAACAGTTTGTTTTTATTTCATTTAAGTGCTAAAAAACAAAATATAATAAAAATAGAGAAATAAATTTCCTATAACCCCCATAAGACACACAACTCTAAAGAACTTAGGAAGATACCTTTGGGATTGGGACAACATTAGAAACAAGGTCTTGATGCTGATCAATTGCACGTTCTTGTGTTTTTGATAACACCTTTCACGCCTCAAGTAGTCAGAAAAGTAGGCAACCTCTTGATAAATTTTAATCAGGGTGGATAAAAATATTGTTTAATACTTAAGAACTATGGACGCATTGCGTATGCTAATAAACACACCAAAGTGTGGAGATGAAGTAAGCCAAAGTCCACTTCATAATAAGTGCATGTGTCTGAAATTGGAGGATTAAAAGTTTTTAATAAATTCATGTGCATGAAACTGGAGGAATAAAAGTGCCTCCACCATTAGTAACATGTTAAACTCATTACAAGTGAGATCCCGTTAGGTGAAAAGGTGGGTAATCTAAAATTTTTATTTTTAATAAATGCATATGTGTTCCTAAGTACAATGGTCTAAAGATAGATAGTCAAAATCCCCTATTGAAAGTGAGAACTGATTTTTTCTAGACAATAGGACAAGGCAACCAAAGTTAAAAATAGGCGGACTAACTTGATTGAAGAGTTCTTGTGTGAGAGGGTACATCGGTGGTATATAGAACACACACACACACAATTATGATTAAGCTCATGACTGAGTTGTACCAATTTTGGAAACAAGTTACTTGAGATAATTTCTGAGTTGTTGATGAGGTTTGTGCTGTTTAAAATGGTGGTTACTTGGAACGAGTTTCTCTGTCATTTTTTGTTGCATCACCTGAGGAAAAAAATGATTCAAGTTTGAGAGTGTATTAACCCATATTTTGTGAGTTAATACATGCCTTAATCTTTTTCTTTATTAGATGTTAATTTGCTATTTTTTTGTTATTTTATTGCATTTTAGTTGTTTTCGTAGTAATTTGCCTGAAGTGTAATAGATGATCCCTTTTATGTTTTGATGTGTTTTATGTTAAAGTTAAGGTTAGCTCTATCGATTTGAGAGAAGAATGCTGTGGTCTGTAACTTGGAGCACAAAATGAAGAAAGAAGCTGGACTTAGCTAAGGGAAAATAATGATGAAGTTGGATGGTTTCTAGGGAAAACATGTAAGGATGGAAGCATTTGAGAGAACCTTTTTTGTGTTCGAAAGAAATTTCATTTGAATCAAAATGATAAGGCTTGAAGGAAGTAAAAGACAAAGAATAGTACAATAGTACTCTAGACAGCCTGCATCGCCACCTGCACCTCTGATGTGGCAGTCTGTCCCAAAACACCTTGTCCCCCCACCAATGTTCCCTCATACCTCATTCCTTGTTGGATAAGCAAAAGAATTTAAGTGATGGCGCTAATTATTACACGTGCTTGATGTGATTTCCTTATATTAAGTCCATGATCCACTGCATCACAAGAAACCCTAGCTCAAGTCTATAAAAAGTACCTTGATGAGAATGAGAAAAGTTCAATAATTCCACGAGAAAACATAGAAGTTACCAAGTGTGAGGATAATAGATAGTAGAAAACATGTTCTTCTTCTCACCCAATCCTGTACCAGCTGCTGATTCCTGGCGTAAGTGGAGTCATCTCTTGATGACTGTACCTCTCAAGAAGTCTCCAAGTTACTCTTAGGTTTATATCTCTTTTAGGGATGTTGCTTCAGAGAACCATGTTTGTAGTTTGTACTCTGTTCATTATAAGCGAAATATTTTGTAGTTGAGCAATGTAAAATTAATATTAAGTTGTTTTTATGTGAAATGGTGTGTTGTCTAAATGACTTGCTTTACTATGCAATACCTTGCTTATAAACTTCTTCTTTAACTTATCAACTTAGAGATAGGTGAAAACTTGTTATTGTGAGAGATCCAACAACAAGTGGACTTCATAAGTAAAAATTATTGAACGAGTAGGATAAAGATATTCATTCACCTAGTTCACTTAGAGATAAGGAACTACAATCATTAAGGAATTCAGAATACAAACAGACATATGTTAGAGTTATAAGTGAGACTTAGAGACTTGTTCTCTTATCCTCTTATGTATGCTTTGATGTTGTAGAGATACACCTTAAGATCACTATGACCTTGCCAGGTACAACACAACACATCATTGACACATAATCGCTTTTACAATATTAATAGATCACAGTTCATTCATTCACTCTTGATATATTTTTACTCCCACCTTACATTGTTTTAGATCTATCTTAAGTGAAAATTGAACTTGCGATTATCAAATATTATAACTTGCTACAATTTAAACATACATATTCTTGCATGTGACACCTTAAAATAAGTGAACACTCACTAATGAACTTTAAACGAAGTTTGAATTCCATATATCTTAACTTTATCTGGAGTTTGAACTCCGTACATATTTTTGATAAAATATATATGGTTCACCGATGACGTGAATTAGTGCTGCAATAGACGCATCTAAATTTTGAAGTTCTAACATCACAAAGGATATTTTGAAGTTTCATAAGGGTGGTTGTTTGACACTATAGATTGTTGGAAGAACAACCCTATAATTTATGTGTTAATGTAATCCAACTCTTAAAAAAATTAAACTAGAAACATTATTTTTTCTAACTCTTACTGTGAAATTCATGCGTCCCACATTTTTAGGAACACGACCTACAACATAATGTAGTGAGATCTGTATAAACTTCTATCAATAAGAGAATGAATGTGATAGACTATTCAAACGAACGACATCTTTGGTTACACATCCAATTTCGGGTTTTTGGTACTTGTGGTATGACCGTGTTTTCTCAATCTCCAAACATGTTCTTGTGAGTACATCCTTCGTCGTCAGAAATTTTGATTGATGACAAAATTGGATAAAAGCTTGCATTTCTTAACATTGGATGGTATCCTTATGTTTTGTGGCACTCCTTTGCATTAGAGGTATTAGGAATCATTAAAAAGTATTTTGTAATTGATCCAAGTCATTGAAAATAATTTTCTGCATGATTTTTTAAAGCATGTGTCGACACATCCACTTTTTAGGTCGACACATGTAACTCATTTTTAAAGCTTGTAGCTTCTGTAAGTCACAGACCGACACATGCATCATTCAGGTCGACACATACTTAAGCATTTCTGAAATTGCAGATATTTTTATTTTATGTATCGACACATCCATTTTTCAGGTCAACACATTAACTAGTGTAATAAAGTTTGTAGGCTTTGTTTCTCTTCGGTCGACACATAGACCTATACAGGTGAACACATACAACATAAAAATCAAGCATGTGTCGACACATACGATTAATAGGTCGACACATTCTATTTGTTTGGTCATTTTTCATAAATTTTTTATTCTGAATTTGTCCCTCTTTGTCCTAAATATTCCAAAATTATAAATACTCCATCATGCATCATTCATAACCTGGTGAAACCATGAAATTAGCCTATTTTCTCTTCATTTTCAACCTCCAATCTATAGCTTATAATCACTTTTGATTATAAGTGGCTTTGTGTATCAACAACACAATTCAAAGAACAATTCTGAAAAATTCACTTGCACACTAAGTGTTTGATAAATTGATTTAACTAACTCTTTCAATGTTACCATTGGAAATAGTCTTGCTAAGTGAAATAACATAAACGATAAATAAGTTTCAAGTGATTTAAGGTTATTAATTCAAGTCATCGTTCATATTCCATTTAGATTTTATTTAAACCATCCGAGTTTTCAATAACATACGTATAGACGACATTTTCAAAACCTTCGGCGTCATACTTTGATAAAACATATTTTCAAAACCAAATATTATTTGAAAGGGTATCTATTCACCACTCTAGATACGTTGCCGTCGTGTAACAGTTCTAGGATAAAATAGAAAGAAGAAAGTTATGTACCAAAATCAGCAAAACCAAGAGAATGCAGATGTGATAATTCATTCAAACCTTATGATGATACATAGTCATCCGAAAACAAAAGATAGTAAAATAACAAAATCATAGACTAACAAAATGCATGCTGCTCCATTTCACAGCCCGGTCCCAAAAAAAATGAAAAAATGAATGATTTGAATTATACTATACTAGGTGAGGGTGAAGAGCATTAACATTTGAAGCTAATCACCAGATTTTCTGTATTCAGGCTTCAGTTCATAGGTGCCTTGATTAGTTCCTTTGTTGTTGTAGACACAAAGATCTTTCAGTATATCTTTCAGAAATTGCTGCATAAAAATGTATCATTAGATGCAACACAGTATTAGTCAAACACAGGCACTAAGAAACATATATAAACAAATGTTTAATAACCAAGTGGTGTGAGCTTGGAAGAAACAAATGTCTAATTTAGAACAAATGTTCAAAGCAGCAGTAGCAACATACTTCAGGTTGGTCAGTTTCTTGTATGAGGTTTCTTAAACTCCAATTTGGCTGCCTTTCAAATAGCTTAAATATGATCTCTTCCATTTCTCCACGGTCTCTTCTAGTTCTCTTCGTCTCTGTTCCTCGAGCAGGTGCTTTCTTCTTTTCCTAATGTAATAAATCAACTTCTTTTACATCTCAAACATCAAACAATAAAAAGTACAAACTGAAATTCAACTACATAACACTAGATTAAACTATTTGCAGTTGTTTTAATCTCATTATCATAGTTCTAAATTGTTGTATGCAACTACGACCGCAATATAAAGGTTTTAGAGATCTCCGCAAAGATATTGCAACTGCAAAATGCAGCCGCATTTGTTTGGGCTATGTCGTAATATCAAAGTTCACATCGGAACCAAAACTGTGACTGCAACCACGACTTAGAACCATGCTCATTATTGAGCCAAAAAAATGGTTCGATGGGAAGTCACAAAAGTGCTGACATGATGTTAAAAGAAGGGAAGTTTCATTTCACATGCAAATGTAATCATTGAGAACACAAATTGGTATCAAGATGAAAAAGGCATTTATTTACAGCGACGGGTCCAGCAACTGAAAAACTGATCATCCCTGGCATTGGCCTCATGTGAGCTCCATTATCATTGTTAATGATCTGAAAATAGAATTCAGGCAAAATCGAAGGTAAATAAGATATGTCTGTCAAAATCATTGGGTCAAATGTTATTATTTGAATAAAAGCCATAAGAAAACCTGTATCTGTCTATTTTTGACCGTATATTTCTTTGTCCTTTCACGGCAGATTTTCCCGTATACATCAAGATTTTGATTATCCGACCTCATGTCAATCTTGCTCACTATTTTCCCTTCCACAGATACTTTTCCTGCAATATGCTAAAAATATCAACTGCTTGAATTACATTTTACTGAATCAGAGACTTCCAATCTAGTTACATCCTTAATCTTCTTATTCACTTCAAAAATAAAATAAAAGATCAAATATCATTAAATAAAAAATAAAACATCAAAGAAACCAAAAAATAAATAGATCGAATTACACAAGGATGGCAAGCCTATCTACGATAGACCCCTAAAGGATTCCACTCTGCAATGAAAGGAGCTTTACAACACCAGGCTGCTGATAGGCAACTTATTTCGTAGTGCTACTTAGAGGGTTAGGTTATGTGTTAGACTATACATACTTCTCAGTCGAACTCTGGATTACCATGACCCCTTCTTCTGTGAATCAGAGGGTTAAGGTAAATAACAAGAGGGTTAGGTTACATTGTACATACAAGCCATTGAAGTTGCACACAAATGTACTATCTTTGTATTTGGGATTCTATTCCTCTTAAACTTTCAACTAAGAATCTCTCACTTGTTTAGATTGTTGAAGTCTAACATTATGATATATAAAAGAAACAAAATCCAATGCATGTGGTGATTGAAAAGGTACCTTGTGTTGAGTCAGAAAAGACAGACATAGGCATGAAGTCTTTAGACATGTCCATAGCAAAACATCTTGATGCATTACCTTCACCTCCACCCAACTCCATTGTAAACTGACCATTGTATTATTTGACGAAACAATCAATAAATTTTAAAGTAGCAAACACAAAAATACAAAGAAAAGAGTCATCATTGATAAAAAAATAGGATTAAATATATTTTCAATTTAGTCCCTACAAATATTTATTCATTTAATCTACTTACTTCGGAAAAAAATATTACAATTTCTTAAGTCATTGATTAAGTTCTCCATATGTAGCACCAATATTTAAATGTTCCTGTTCGAAATGTCAGTGTTGGTGTCATGTCTCATATCAAAATGTGAGTGTCGTGTCTAATATCGAATGTCACATAAATGCCGTGTCTGATATCAAAGTGTCGGACGGATGTGAAATGTCTACAGTCACTGTTTTTATATTAAAAGAATAAATTGTGTGACGACGGCAATTAGTGTCACGTCATGTGCTGCCTAAACACGAGCGTTTTTTAAAACCCTGTTTGTAAAGAATTTATATAAAATTTTTGATAGTGAGTAATGAGAATAGAAACACATATAAACCTAAGAAAACCAGAGAATAAACGCGCATGCATGGAGATTGAAAATGCTGCTGATGATGAGAATTCTTAGCAAATACTACCTCAGATGGATGATCTTCGGGTTTGAGAGGATCGACGGAGACAATGACTTTAGCACCGGGAAGAGAAGGATCGGAGGAGGATGGTAGAGCTCGCAAGGATTGAGCGACAACCGGCGGACATTTCATCAACCAAATAGGATTGAGCGCCTTGGAAGTGTCGACGTAACGACTGCCGCCGCCAGCAGAGGAACCGGCACCGTTCTTCTCTCTGGTTCCGCTACCGGATTCCTCCTCCTTCTTGATCATTCTTGTTTTTTCTGGTATGTGGCAACTGTTATTACTATACTAAATGTTAAACTAGTATTACATCGATTCCTATTTATAAACAAATTTTAATTTTTAACTTCATTATTTAACCAAGTCTAAATATATAAGTTAAAATTTGCAATGAAGGAAGTATACTACTACTATCATTAGTTATGTGCCATTTCCATTTTGTAATATAAATCAGAACATTTTGCAAATATGTTCCGGTTTGTAAGATGTGCAAATCAGAACACATTTGCAAAGTGTTCCGATTTGTCATAAAATAATAAAATAATAAAATAAAAAATATTAACATAAATAAATAAATAAAATGAAAAAGTGCAAACCGGAACACTTGTAAAAGTGTTTCGAAATGTAGTTTTCAAAACCGAAACACTTTTATAAACTGTTCCGGTGCATTTTCAAAAAATCACCAAAATCGAAATACTTTTGAAAACTGTTTCGGTTCAAGTTTAGATTATTACGGTGTAGGTGTAGCATCTAATGTACATGTAACATTTCTCTTTGAAAATTTCAGAAGAAAAGGTATGCACATACCGTAAAAAAATCAACTGCAGTTGATCAATTTTCAGAAAATATATTCCCAAAGTATTTTTTAATACCTTAACCTATGTATATACATATATTACTCTCTATGTACATTTTGAGATTTTGAGCCACTTTAAAATGATGATTATAGTTAAGGTAATGAATCATGAAGATAAATATATGTTTTATTATTTATATGATCGTAAGAAATATATTTATGCCATACAAAGCTCTTAATAATGGACAGAATAATCACAACAAAAGTAAATAATTATTTTACTTAATTTTACCACTTTATAAATTATATATTTTATCTCCATAATTAATAAAAATCAAGATTTCATATCACTAATAACAACTTGAAACAAAAAAATTAAATTAATTAATACCGTGTTTGAATAGTCATAAAGTCTTTCTGCTTGAAAAAAAACAATCAATCCAACTTCAGCATCACAGAGAAAGGATAACTCTTTTGCTTTCTTCAACAATTCATTTTTTCTTTTTACATACAACTATTACTCACTTTCTACGGGTCTTTCCAAAGTCCATGTACACCCTCTTAAAGGATGACAGTGTCACTAACACTTCTTATAAATTTTACATTTTATATTTAAATGAGTTTAAATAACCGAGTTTATGTATAATTAAATGATTTAAATAAACTCTTCCAAAAACTAACACAAACATCATAAATTCTTCTGAGATTTCTATTAAAAACTATAACACTTTAAAGTATCATACTGGTACATGTTGCAAGGCAAGAAAAATGGTTACACATTCAAAGGATGAAAGAAAACCATGCCAACTAAATAAGTAAAAACTCGAAGTCATCGGTTTTCGCCTTTTGCCTCCTCCTAAGTTAGAGTGATGATATGCTTAATATTACCAAAACATCAGTGGAACCAAAACCTCTATAAACAGTATTGTAGATATGCCTATTTTGCTGAGCACCAATTTTGAGCATATTTGGGAGAACTTAATAATTATAAGAAAGTCTCGAGAATTTATTAAGTTATGGCTCCCTTAAGCTCTTCATCCATTTCACACGTTGTGATTTGTTTTCTCCATCTCCAAAGCATTTCTCATTTTCTCCATCTCCAAAGCATTTCTCATCCACAAAAGTAATCTTAATTCTGCAATTTAGAATATTTCAAATATTAATGTAAGAAGAAATCAAATTGAGATCAAATAAATGAATGAAACTTGAGACTAATTTGATGATGGAGTAGTAAGAATAAAACTTACTCTTGGCCAACATGTAATTTGGACTCCAACACTCAGGTTTAACAAAATCTGATACGTAAGAATTAGCTATGCTCAATTTGGATAAGCTTCCATTGCTCTCCCAAGTTGAAAGTTTCCTCCTGAACCACTTATTTTGCATCTATTAAACATAAATTCACTTGGATCATTTGTGGAATTTCTACAATGTACTCTAATAATTCCATCGGTTTTCAGACCATTTCTCCCATTGAAAAATATATTTTACTATCCTGCATATTCACAACCAATTTTTCTACTCAGTATAATGATGCAAAATAATCAAAGTTGAAAGAATCAAATAATAATTCTCAAAGTTAATGAAACACTCTTAAATAAGAATCAGACTTAATAGTAGGTCTTATGCAAATCACCAAAGTAAACCCCAAAAAGCTACCAAAATATGATTAGAAATATTCCTAATATAACTTGTAGCAACTGGTACTAATTGTAATTTTCTCCTTTATAGTCATGCAATACAACAAACTATTCCGCTACACCATTCATTTTCAGTAAAAATCATGTAAGGTTGTGTTGGAAGGTCTGCTGTCAGACAAATGATGTTCAGCAGGAAGTTAAATTACAATTTGGTTAAGAACCTGTAAAAACCATGTCATTCAAATTTGGTAAACACAATTTAAAATCAATCAAAACAAATAGAGATCTCATAAACTGCAATCAAAGCTCTTCTTGTCATCTCGCCTGCAATCTAACAACAGTAGCATCATACATCACCTGCCAATCATTAACAAACTCCATGTGTATTAAATCAAACACAGCAAAAACAAAATATGCAGATAAAAAATGTTTATAAATTTTTGTGGTTAGAACAAAAAAAATCATACAATGATAGATAGAACCAATGCATTAGCAAAAAGCGGTCCACCAAATCCTTCAAGAAATCCAATCGTCGTAGCAAAAGCGGTAACAGTAGCTGAATGTGAAGACGACATTCAACCATATCCAATCAATTGTTTCAGATTCCATTTCATTTCCTTATACCTACACAAAAAACATTAATCAATATTCAATTATTTCAGATCATTGAATTGGGATAAATTTGTAATCAAGCTATAACAAATAAGCAAAGCCACTAATTGTATGATATCAATATTCATCATTTAATTAAAACCATAATAAAAGTTCCAATTTTCTTTTAAAAAATTAACCTACAATCACTAGTATCTGAATCACAAAGTTACCATTAGCACTGCAATCAAAGTGAAACAAAAACAAAACCATTGAAAATATGACCACTTTAAAGAGGGTACACAGACTTTACCTTAGGCGGTATGTTCGGCAAAGTCTCTACATTTGAGTTATAAATCTGCATTCCACCATAATAGGTAAAATTGGAGAATTATATATCAATAAGCTACGAAGAAAATAAACAAACAATTCTTTAACAATGGATGGTGACAGACGCTTCTCCTATTATTCCAAGTAAGTTACATCCCCTGCATATCTAGGTGCATTAAAGAGCATACACAGAAAATCTGCAACAAATTAACAATTATAATGATAATGACATTAAAGAGCATACACAAAAAAGACATGGTGGAGACAAAAAACTTCAAAAACCTTTAGCCAGTTTCCAAAACATATCCTATTTGAACATGTCAAGTCTCTACTTTGTTATAACTATGAAGATGAAATTTCAACCAAAACAAAGAATGAGAATCCATACACTTCAAAACCAGATCCATCACATTGTGACTAACATTATTCTGTACTCAACAATCCAGCAAATATGGTTTCTGAATAGCCAACCTTAGATCCCAAGTTAAGAATCAAAGCTTCCCAAACCTTACCTCCCGGAACAAAACCTTTATCAACAATTCTACTCATCAACACAACTGCATCATTAATCAAACCCTTTTGGCACATTTGAACTACAATACTATCAAAAGTTGAAGATCTTGGATAAAAACACTTCTCCAACATTTCCTCCAACAAAACACAAGCTTCTTCAATCTCACCTTTACCAACCAAACCATCAAGCATGATCCTATACGTATGCACGTTCGGTTCAACACTCTTCAACCTCATCTCCTTCATTACCCTCTTCGCCTTACTTAAATCCCCTTTCAAGCACAATCCACCCAA
The DNA here is from genome assembly GCA_021764765.1 of Vicia sativa. Classification (NCBI taxonomy): domain Eukaryota; kingdom Viridiplantae; phylum Streptophyta; class Magnoliopsida; order Fabales; family Fabaceae; genus Vicia; species Vicia sativa. Next base: position 208,249,032 of record CM038792.1, on the reverse strand, counting down.
TAGAGTATTGTAAGTAACCACATTTGGTTTACATCCTAATGTTTCCATAGAAACCGCAATCTTAAGCGCCTCATCGAAATTATTCTGCTTACACAAACCATTTATATACACATTGTAAGTATAAACATCAGGAATCAGTCCTAATACAAGTATTTCATCGAATAACTCATCTAGTTTCACATAATCACCTTCTTTCACAATTCCACTCAAAACAATAGTATAACAAACAATATCAGGCTTAATCCCATCTTCCTTCAGCTGATTCAGAATCTCCAAAGCATCCTTACCCTTCCCTTCCTTCACCAAAAACCTAATCATATTTGTACAATCCATCACACCAGGACAAAACCCTAGCCTCCTCATATTCCCCCAAACAAACAAAGCCTCAGCACTACTCAAATCATTTTGTTCGCACAACGACGAAACAATCAAAGAACATATCTTATCATCCAAACCATAACCATCTTCAATCATACAATTCATTATCTTAACAGCATAATCAACCCTCTTAATCCTACACAATGCCTTAATCAAAACCCGAAAACTCGATTCCTCGAGCCGGATTTTCATTTGCTGACTCTTCAACAAAATATCCGGAACCATGTTGATAGACTCCCTCTTCCTGCAAAGCAACGAAAGCAACAAGTTCAAAGAACAAACAGTTGGTGTGCACCTAAACCTAGGAATTCTGAAAAACAAATCAACAGCATCTTGAACACTGTTAGCATTACAATAGAACCTAATAAGGTACACAAACATGAACTCAGGTGTTTCGAATTTCTCAATATGTTCAAGATGGTTGAGAATGTGAGGAATTTCATGTAACTGTGAAGGGTTGTTTTTGGTTAAGGTTTTGATGAGAAAAAAGTAAGCTTTTGGAGTTGGGTCAGTGTGATAGGCTTTGAAAGAGTGAATAAGAGTGGTTAGAAGAAAAGGGTCGTTGTTGTTTGGTGGTTGTTGAGTAGTGGCTTGTTTGAGAATTTGTAGAGCTTGTTGTTCACCAAAATTATGGTGCCATGATGTTTTGTAAGGTGAGTGTGGCCATTTTCTGAATTTTCTGAGGTATTTGTTTGCGGTTTTGGATAAAGGGTTTCGAACCATTTTCGGAGTTGTTGAGGAGAAACAGAGTGTTTGAGGATTTTGAGGAAGATAGAAACGAGGAAATTTAAGAATTGGGTGGTGGTCGTTTAAATAAGTGCACCTTTGAAATGAAAACAAGTTTAGATTTTTTTTTTTTTGGGCTTTCGCATTCGCGTTTGTTTTTATGGTGTGAACAAATTTTTTAATGTATGAACATATTCTTTATTCAAAGGTTGATACCTTTGATGCTAAACTGGGTGTTACGAGACAATAGGTAAGCGAAAACATTTCTGTCTATTCCTTGTGATCGACAAAATTTTGAAATATTTTATGTAAATCGTCACAACTTTCGCAGCTCTAAACTCGAAGGCAGGCCACTATGTTGCTGGCTCTCAGACAAAGTATATTAGGTTGATTTACTTTATAAACTTCTGTTACATAGAAAAAATGGTCACACTTACTGGTCTTTTAATGTTTGTTTAATAGACTTAGTTTTGATGTAGATATTAATAAAAAATTGATTATTTATGAAGGCAAGTGACCAGTTACGCATATGGTTTGGAGATGACGATGCACTCTAGCGTACTATTAACGGAGAGTATGTCAGCGGCTTAATATTGATGAATGTCATAAATTGTGTCATTTATTCCTTTTTGATTGAATTGTAGATGGAATTTATTAGCATGTGGAAATGAGGCAAGTCTTCTGAAACCTATATGTTTGAGTCGAGATGAGATGAATCATTCCCTGCATAATCAGGTACACATTCATCTGCACAAGAAAAGTTCTTACATCTTTATAAACTATTGGGCACGAGTTATTCTCAAATTTTCACTTTTAACTCAGTTTTCTGATATGTTGCAACAATTGCAGGAGCATACAAGAAGAAGATTACAGAGGCAGCTTAATCACAATATCTTTACCTAATGTAAGATAATTTGTCATGAGCATAATTAGACATGATTAGAACACTACATATTTAAGATCATGCAATGAGTTTTTTTTTTTTCTTTTGAAGGTTTCTCAATTGCATGCTCGAATCAAATACAAGGACGACAATTTCTTGATTGATTTACAAAGTCAACACGACACTTAGATCACAAAGTAAGTGAAACTATTTAAAGGTTTCTGATGATTTTGTTATGAAAGTATACGAGTGTTGTAAATTGTATATCTAATTTGTTTCTCACAGTATTTTCAGCAATGAAGGAAAGTGATACAGGGTACTTCCGAATTACCCTGCACGCGCCTGTCCTTCTGATGTGATTGAGTTTGGTTATGATCAAGTTTCTTATCGTGTTAAGGTGACAAGATCTGCTCCAAGAGTGTCTCAAGAGAAAGAAATGCATATTTTACATGAACTATGATATATAGTTAAGACTGTTTTTAGTTGCATAAGAGTTGTATAGAAAAAAACTTATACTATTGTTTTAGTGCAGGGTATTATTATACAATGATGTCCATCATTTTAGGATCTAATATGTAACATGATTTTTTTTATAGTGATTCTCATAATGATATTACTGATACTACTTTACTGATATATTTCTATTTGGTTAAATATTGTTCCTTTGGAAGCTCTATTTGCACCTAACAATATGGAATTTATTACGTTCCACTGTAAGAAACTATGACAACATAATGGATCTTCATACATTAGCAGAAAGTTTTTCCTTTTATTAAAATTGATTTGTGTTGGAACACATTCATGTTTGACCAACTTTTTCAGCAGGACGAATATTTGGTGGTACTGTGTTGGCAATGTGAAAGTTTAATAGTTGAGTATTAGTTTGTGGTGTATTAGAAATGAGCATTAATGTATTTTTGTATAATGAATAATCGTCGGTCTATTGCAACCGTTAAAATTTATGGAATTGATTTTAATTTACGGTTTATACTGATGGTTGTTGCAAGTTCAGTGGGAGAGGAACTCTTCTATAGAGCTGCGGTTCAGGTTTGTTTTGGAACTTCTGTACCTGAATTTTATCGTATTTGGTTAGATTTGCTTCAAATTTGTATTCTATGTTTGAAACCATCTATATTGGAATTCTTATTGGAATTCTACAGGGGGCACTGACAGATATATTTTTGCGAGGCAGTAATCTTATTCAAGATGTACGAGGATGGCATCTTTGGTACGTCGACCATTTTCTTTATGTTTCAACAAAGACATAGATAAATATTGATGTCCATTAGCTTGTCTGGGAATTTGTAATCTATTGATGTGATGCTTGGTTAGTCAATTTCGGTCAGTTTCTCTTGATTCCATTTTCATCATGTCTTATAACCTATCATGGTGGTAACAGGAAATCGAGATCCTCGCCGTCATCTTCTTCCAATTCTCCCCACCTTATCTTTGCCGCTTCGTTTGGATAAACAATGTATTCAGTTGTTCTTCGGCTGCTGGGAATGAGAATTTAAGTAATTTTTTCTTAGAAACCTGTTTCATTCACTTGAATTGATATTGAATATAGCAGCACATACATACTTTTATAGGCTGTTTCATTCAGTGGAATGCAAGACTACGAGGGTTATATATTTGAGAGTGGACAAGTGTCGACAAGGTTCTTTTTCGTCATGTGTTAGTTCTAATGTCTCATATCATTTAACTTACTGGTTTATTATGGTATCTGAAACTAGAGAAGGTGGGGAGAATTGGAAGATGACAGTGTATATGTTTCCGGTGTCTAATTATTATCATCTATTGACTGTTAGCCTTTCCACTGGCAATTCATATGACGGATACTCGCTGCACACGTTGCTCAGAGCAGAAGGTGGGCGTGAATGATATTACCCGCACAGGACATGTTGACCGATATATGGTTTGCACCTAAACATTTTACTGATATCCAACTTTTGAAATTCATCTCCTGCATTTTTATGACTTTGGTCGCTTCTCTCACTATTGTTCAGCTGGAATGTATTGAATGTGGTCATTCCTGGTCTGCCTCTCACGATGCGGTGTCCATCCTGACATTAGATGCATCATTTTCAAAAGGAAATGTAGGCACAGCCCCATGGACCTCTGAGAAATTTGAAAAGAAGTTGGAGAGTCCCCGTGAAAATGATAAGTTAAGCAATGACTATGCTGCCTGTATCGGAAGCCCATAAATCATTTGGAAAGTCCAGGAAATATATATATATATATATATATATATATATATATATATATATATATATATATATATATATATATATATATATATATATATAAATTCAATGATATGCTAACTTTACGAATGTTTCATAGTCTAAAAGAGATTGTCTTAGACTATGCTGATTCTTTAACCTTAATTTTTTGCTGACACATCAACATTTTAGCTATAAATATTTGAATAATTTTAAATTTTTTCCTATTCTGAATGTTCTGCAGTTCCAATCATCTGTTCCTACAATCAAAACATTTCTCAGGTACATAATACATATACAATTTTGGTGATGCTCAAGTTCTTGGTGAAGCACCTTATAAGTTCAAAAGTGCTCTTGAAGCTGTCAAGACACTGAGGGAAGAACCAAAGGCCAATGACCAGTATCTGCCTCCTTTTGTTATTATTGATGAGAGTGGAAAATCTGTTGGACCTATAGTTTCCGGGCAGATCGTATGACTATGCTTGCTAAGGCTCTTGAATATGAAAACTTTGACAACAAATGGTGAGATGGTTGGACATACGGGAGACATTGAACCAACAATTGTGGCTTGCAAGGCAGCCGACAAAGCTGTCAAGGTATGAACCTTACCAAACTTTAATCTTTGAAATTAGCTGGAACATTTCTGTAAATAATAATATACCTTTTCTTTCGTGTTTTTCCCTCTAGCTGAAAATTATAAATTTCTTAATGCCATCGTGTAATTGCAGTTGATTCTTGACGTAATTGAGCAAGTGGGCGGAATATATGTTGTCATTGTTGACCATGGGAATGCAGAAGTCCATATTCTTACTTCTCATACTCTTGAGCCACTAAGTTTTACAACCAAATATTTGATCATGACAAGAACTTCACATCAATTACAATAGTGTCTACTAGAAAATCTTATACTTTTATTTGTTTGTTAAGGTACCGATTGCCATTAAAGGTCCCGGATTGGCTCTGGTGTCAGGTTCCACAACGATGTTCCCACCGGTGGGTTGGCCCACGTAACTGTAGCTGTGATGAATCTTTATGGTGTCAGTTTCCTTTAAACTCTGCATCATCCATTCCTTGGTGACTTGAAAGATTTCCATGAAATATTGGAAAGATGTTAATTATTATAAAAATGTTAATTATCTTTAAAACATTTTACATTTATTGATAATTGATAATTAATTTTTATAATTTCTTATTTTAATAGAAATTTAATTGGGAATGATTTCATATATGTACTCACTCTATATTTGACTCTTACTATGCAATCATTTGTTGTTTTTATTTATTTATTTAAAATTTCAAATTATTACATTGACAAATTATTTAAAATAAGGGTAAAAATTCTTTATATAAAATATTAATTTGTAACTGTTGTATGATTTTTCAATTATGATATATATATATATATATATATATATATATATATATATATATATATATATATATATATATATATATATATATATATATATATATATATATATATATATATATATATATATATATATATATATATATATATATATATATATATATATAGGGATTTTAGATTGACTTACTTTAATTTTCATTATATCCTTTAAATATAATTAATTTAACTTAAAAAAATTAAATGCTATAATAAGTAGTGCGATTTTTTAATCGAAATTGTGATATTGCAACAAATAACACGTGTATATCACAATTGGTTTCCACATTTTTATTAATCTCTCAAAATGTAACTGCAACAAAAAATTCATTCTTAACCAATACTATGAATTTTAAGTGTAATAAATTATGTAAGCTTGATTGTAAGCCATAGTCACAAAGGATGTAAGAAAAGTCAGAATTCTCACGTGTTATTATTTATTTTTTTATAATTAAAAAAATAAAAAATAATTTTTTTAAAAATAATTTAATAATTCGAACATGGGTAAAATATATTTGTTTATGTTATTAATATCTATTATATAATAAAATTCACTATCATTTAAAAATCTAAAATATCATTTTTATTCCAAAATATTGAATAAAAATATAAATATGAAATTACTGATCAAAATATTAAATAATAACGACAACATAAAGTTAATGACCAAAATATTGAATATGAATATTAACAGGAACATGAAGCTATTAACGGGAACTTGAAGTTACTGATCAAAATAGTAAATATTAACAGGAATATGAATTTAATTGAATATTAACGGGAACATAAATTTAATGATCAAATTATTGAATATTAACGGGAACATGAAGTTGTTGATCAAAATATTAAATATTAACGGGAACATAAAATTACTAATCGAAATATTGAATATTAACGTGAATATTAAATTACTAATTAAAATTTTGAATATTAAAGAGAATATTAAATTACTGAGCAAAATATTAAATATTAACGGTAACATGAAGTTATTGATAAAAATATTGAATTATAACAAAAACATGAATTTACTAATTAAAATATTGAATATTTTAACGAGAACATGGCGTTATTGATCAAATTGTTGAATATTAATCGGAACATGAAGTTATTAATCAAAATATTGAATATTAAGAACAACATAAATTTACTAATCAAAATATTTAATATTGACGAAAACACGAAGTATCTGAGTAAAATATTGAATATTAACGGAAATATTAAAGTATTTATAAAAATATTGAATATTAACGGGAACATGAAGTTACTGATCAAAATATTGAATAATAAGAGAAACGTGAATTTACTAATTGAACTTCATAAATAGTTTAGCATGTGATTCTATTAATCTTGTATTCTCTGATATTTTATTAATATAATATACACTTAAAAATATTTTTTTAAATTATTATATTGTATATTTTATTGAAATATATTTTTGTATGTTTACGAAATTTTATGTACGATATACTTTTGTTTTATACATTCTATATATTTTTTTAATTCAGACTAAATTTTTATACTTTAAATATCTTTCTTTATAATATTAAATTTTGCATAACATTAATATTGAACAAAATAATCAAACATCGAGTATTACACTAGTTTTACATAAAAAAAATACTAATGTATTAGAGAATGAAGAGTCATTACTGAATCGTTTTATTTTTATATTTTATTGTTTAATATATTGTTTCATTATCCATTACCAAAGCTTAGAAAAGTGCTTCATTTTCTTTTCTCATTTATATATGTCTCCTCCATTCATCATCTCTTTTGTTTTCGTAATCATCACAACAACCACTCTTTTTGTTCATTATGCTTATGGTAATTACTCTTCAAATTTATTTTAGTTCCATTAATAATATATTTTTCATTCAATTAATAAATTAGTAGTTATAAATTGGCCACACATATTCATAATCAACCACTTACATGGACATCAGTGATACTGTGATAGTAAATTAGAGAATGTATAGTAGCAATAAGTTCAGTTAATATTTAATATTTTTATACATAAAAAATATTAGCATAATAGTATCATAGTTTTGATAGAGAAGTACATAAATTTTCTTAAGATTCGATCTCTGTAGATTTTTGTGAGAATATGTGAGAATGAATGGAGGAAAATATCTCCATGGTGGGGATTGAAAATGGAGATGGAGAGTAAATTTAAAGACAAAACAAGGAGTGGAGAAGCATCCTCTGCCATGTTTACATCCCTAGTTGGGACTAGGCTAATGGCAATTGCACTTGTCTCTAGTGCCACTTGCAAAATTTATGTGTGTAATGGTTATAAACAACATTTTAGTATCACTCTATTTCATATATGTCCAATATATATTAATATATTTTTATTTTTATTATTATGTATATATGTTTTATTGGATATATCATAATTAAATTATATGTATTTTAATATAATTTTTTGTTTATTTTTCTAACTCAATATTAATATTCTTGAATTTTTTAATGCGGTTAAAAATTTAAAATTACATATTCTATTATAATTGATCAATTATTTTTATTAGAAATACCGATAAAAATGTATGATATGAGTACTTAAATATTCATAGAATATAAGTATGGGTAAAAATATTGGTGCCCACGTGAATATGAATTCGTGTATGAAGATTTTTTTAAACCGCTGAGATGAGATGAGAACGAATACCATAATATCTTATCCATATTCTATCCATTGTCAGTCTCTAAACATCATAAACTCTCAATAATAAAATATTTATTTAAACTTCACTATTATTAATTTGAAAAAATATAGATATAACGTCTTGAATTTTTGTGGCTTGTGAGGTTATGGTTATATAGATTTGGTGCATTTGCGGATACAAGGCCCTATCAGGACACTTGTTCAAGTTCTGGTCCAATTTTTATTTTAGGACTAAGATAATTTTGGACTAAGATAATTCATTTGAAATAAAAGAAATTGAAAAATTCAAACTCTTACTAAGTGAAAGACTAAAATAAAATAAAAAACTCTCAGTTTTCTCGTACTTCATTATTTTTCTAGTTTTACATTGATTTAGTGTCTAGATTTGATATGTGTTAAAATTAATGTATGCATAGTAACTAGCTTAGTTTTTATCCGTGATTCTCTTGAATCGAGAGCGACATATTTTCTTAGCTATTTTAGAGAATGTTAATTCTGAACCAATCGTGAGAATTTGAACTATTAATTTAAGTAATACATAAAAAAACTAAAGTAAAATAAAGAAGATATTGTGTAAAATAATTTTTTTAATTGATTGAATGTTTGAAATTTAAAGAGTGTGATATTTATATAGGAAACTATTCTATTGGTTATAACAAACTATGACATATAAAAAAATATGTGTCATTCGACTATTATAGGAATAAAGTGTAATTGTTTCCTCCATTTCTAAAATATGTGACCGCATTACATTTGGATGTTGTTCCGTGATGGAAGTTGTAACACTCTAATTTTTTTAAAACGATAATTAAATAAATTAAAACAATTTTTCATCTATAATAAGATATGCAACACATACTCACTTATTCATCATGTTTTAAACATCATTGCATTTATTCGCAGCAGAAAAACACCAATAACAATCATTCTAAACTCTTCAACATGAGTGATAAATATTATCTTTCAAAATTCAACATAAAACATCAATTAAATTCAATTAATGGAATTCATAAATAGTTTACTCCCAACATAATTAAAACAAGTGCAATTCCCCAAGTGTTACGTAACAGAGCTGACACCGACTCAATCTATGCAAAATGAGGCTACTCCTCAGCTAACCTCAACCTCCAGCTACTTCGAATCAACTGCACGTTACCAATATAAAGGCAACATTCAAACAAAAAGGGTTAGATATCGTAACAATACAAAAGAAAACATAATAATGAGTAGATAGCAATTCAAGTACACAAAATCATACTTCTTTACCTCACACCTTTACTTCATTCATTGTAACCACAAGATGCATCATATACAATTAAATACACAAACAACACATAATAACCATCATAATGAAAATCATACTTCTTCCACATCAAAATCATCAAGTTAAGGTGATTCAAATTAAGACATATGAAGTCTGATATACTAAAATTTCAAGTGGAAAAGGTGGCTAGATTCAAATTAAGAACATCTTAGAGTTTGAGTCAAATGAGCAAGTGAAGTGGAATAAGAACAAATCAAAATTTTGACCCAATTTGCAATTGATTCAAATCTAGTGAAAAGTGTGATTCAAATCAAAGTCCTTGTGATTCGAATTATGTATAAATCTTTATTCGAATCAAATGAAATAAAGCCAACTGAAAAATGTTGAAAAATTGTTTGATTTAAATCATGTGTAAAATTTGATTCGAAACAAATCAGGTAGAGGTGACCAGTAAGAAATTCATGTATAAAAATATATTGGAATCAAATGGTTAGAAAAATTTTGATTTTCCATTATCAAATTTAATATAAATCAGAAGTCTGTTTGATTTCCATGATTGAAATAAAACATAAATTTTAAATTTTCATAGTTTCAAAAGGTCTTTGAGATTTTCTTTTTCACCTTATTCAAATCAAAACACACAGTGTTCTTATTCTTCTGACTCATACAAATAACTAAAAGAATCATAGTCAACTTCAAATATAACTATTGATTTATGCATTCTAAAATGAATAACAAATTAATTTCAAACTTGATTAATAAGTATGTAATTATGCAGGAGACTCAATAACCAAAAATAAACAAAAGCAATCAGACACTATAAAACAATCATATATGGTGTGCTCCCATGAGTGTGTTGGAGACATGCAACATTCTCCCTTCTAAGGATGTACAACTACAATTTTTTTCTTCTCTAGTTGTGTATACTTTATACATATAGTACAATCATAACAAACATGAAGGAGGCACAAACTTCAATCCACCAACCATATGACCCATCTACTAGATTGATCTCATTATTCATAGAATAAATATCTCGTCACTCAGGTTATCTTGTAGAATGTCGCTTGACATGCTCTTGCATATTCATCATCTTGTATTTGATGTAGCAGTTCACAATATACTTTAGCTCTATCTTTTTTTATGACATACTTTTTTAACTTCATTATTTAACCTAGTCTAAATATATAAGTTAAAATTTGCAATGAAGGAAGTATACTACTACTATCATTAGTTATTTTATACCAATGATTTTTAATATCAAACACTTTCTATTTTTAAATTTTTTTAATTAGAAATTTTATTTTAATTTTTTTAAAGTTAAGTTTTGAAATCGATAATATTGTTTTTTCATTAATTTCATCCGATAATATATTCCCTTAACAACCATATAATCTAGATTGTTTGTTTATGAGTTGGAGCTCGACTTTTAAATATAAATAAAGACTGACTTAATATTATTTTTTATATGTATATTTACTTTTTATTTGTCATTTAAAATAATTATTAAAGCCTTTTAACTATATAAATTCAATTATGTTAGTCATTTATTTAGTTTGTTAGTCAACATTAATCAATAAAACTATGTGGCACAAACGTAAAATGTCACGTGACTTAAACCAATTTTTGTGATTGATTTAGTGACAAAAAAATCGATCACCAAAAACTATTTTAGAGTTTTGATTATTGTTCTTCATCTTCTTCCTCAAAACTTCAAACTTCCCAAACCCACAAATCCTGCAACTCAACACCATCAAACTCACCAACCGAAAGATACCAACCTACGACAAATATGTGAACTGGAAGGTTTATGATAATTGGCACATGAATTTTATCCCCATATTGGAATATGCAGAGGATTTAAAGGAATTCCGTTTGGATCTGCTTCAAGACTTGTCTTTAGTAATGCAAAGTAATTTTATGTCCATTCATATTTCAACCATTTCAACAAGAAATGGCCAAATTATCTCTCCTTTCTCTTATCCTAGTTTTTTTAGAAACGTGTGACCACATTTTTGGGGGACAAAACCCAGTACCTAGAAATTATGAAGCTACAATTTCCTTTTATCTAATTTCATCTCTTCCATTTGTTAAAAATATAAACATAATTCAGAGTTCTAAAAAGTGATTAGTCATGAGCCTTCCTCTACTAGGATTTGCGAATGAAAACCACAAGAACCAAACAAAAGAAGATGACTTTAAAGATCAAAGCACTAAAATAATCAAATGAGGAGAGAAAATCTTATATTCTATGTCAAACATACTAGTGGTATATGACGAATTAAAGCTTGAGCATGTCGATGATTACAGAAGTAAATGGACTATTATGTATATGAATATGGTGACTGTAGAAAACACAAAGGAAATAATAGAAATAATAGAATTAAAGCTTAGATGTTCAGAGGTTGAAGAGAAGAAATTTAGGGAGTACGCATGTCCATAATTTATTCTCTCAAAAATGAACAAAAGAAGGATTTCAAGTCATGGAAATAAGGGGTGACATTCAAGATGCTATGGAGAAGGATAGGGTACATGGCACTTGAAAATAGCCTCAAACAAATGTGGGCGTGGAAAAGAGTCCTAAATGTAGTAGATCTAGGGAAAGAATATTATTTAGTTATTTTCACTAGTGAAATTGATCAATATTTAATCTTAATGGAAAATCCTTGGCTAATATACAATCACTAATCCTATTTAACAACATGCAGTGTGGGCAAAGATTTCTTAACTTCCTATTGATTTTATAAATGAAGAAAATAACATATGTAACATCTCGATTTTTAATAGCTAATTATTACTTATTATATATTATATTATGTGATAATTAATTTATTTGGTAATTTAAAATGGAATTTAAATTATTTGAATATATATATTATTTAAATAATTGAGTTTTATGAGTAGAATTGTGGTTATTTGGTTATTGGGCCTAAGTTTAAGAATGGAAGTAATAGGGAGATGTTAAGTGTTAAGTCCAATAAGAAAATCCTAGTTAGTAAAGGGTTAGAAGGAAATCATAATTAGAGTTGTCATTTGGTGAAAGAAGAGGAAGAGGAAAAGAAGAGAAGAGAAAAAGAGAAGAAGAGGAGAGAAGGTGAAACCCTAGGAAGTCAAATCTTCAAGAGGTAGGGGAGAATCTTCATTATTATGCATTTGTATGTTGTTGGATAGTGATTAGTAACATGCTATAGGATTGAGTATCTCTAATTCTAGGTTTTTGGTTCTCAAATTGAAGTTGTAATTTGGGGAGTTTGATGATTAAAACTAGATTTGATGATATGAATATAGTGTATACATGTTAGATGATGTTTAAATGATGATTAATAAGCATTAAAATTGTTTTGGAGATGGGATTTTGTGGCTGAGCAGTGCTGTCACGTAGCAGATTTTTCTGCATAACGTGAAGGGCGCTGAGCGCGCGGGGTGGCGCTGAGCGCGATCACCTGTATGCAGAAAAATAAATATTCTTATTTTGCATGTTTTGACTTAGGGATTTGATTGCTTATGATTTATCATTAATTTACATGATTTCTAATAATTGTATTGATAGGTTTTGGATCATGTTTGGGTGCGATTTTGTTGATTACATGCTACTTGAATTAGTGTATGTATGTTATGTTTTGGATGGATTATTGAGAATAACATGTGTTGACTTGAATATTATATGTTATTTGTGATGTGTGATGATAGTATATGCTATGTGCATTACTTGTTGTTGATGAAATATGATGTTGTACAATTGGTGGATAATTCACATGAGTTGAATTATGGTGATATGCTTGAATAATTGAGGTTGGTGGATAATCTTAATTTGCATATGTAGCTTGATGAATTGCACACGCATACATGGTGACCTTGAAAATTGAGGTGGTGAAACTTTGGATTCACATTTGGCTCAACTCTTGAATGGATAAGTAGCGGTGAAATGGTGGGTTCATAATGGTGGCTTTGGTCTTGTCCGGATCAAAAACGTGGCTTTGGTTCTAAGTTAATGAATCGGAAGCGAGGAGAATAAATTGTTCCCAATGGTACCACATGAATATTGAGTCACATTGCATTGTTGTCTCACGAGTCATTGATGAATATGTATTGTGTGTATTGAAATTGTGATATTTGATTATATGAATAGTTGAACTAATTGGATTTGTGTCATTTATGCTAATTGTAATAAATGTGAGTATGTTATACTTGGAATGTTTGTATAATCATGTTATTTTGGAATATCACTTGAAGTGTGTGGAATTCCTGAATAGATGATGTTTTAATATTACTTCCAATTATATACTTTTGGATAATGATGTGAATTCTCACTCTTCTATTGTAATGTTGCCTCTATGTGGGTAACGTGCAGGTTCCGAGGATAACGGTGCTTCACACGAGACTAGTTAAGGAGTTTATCTATTTATTCTTTATACTAGGTAGCGAGTCATTGCTCTGGTCATGTAACACGGGGATTATCTGAATTTCTGCTTTTATGAGATATTTGTTATGTATTCTCATCTATGTTGGATTTGTATGTTGAGATACTATGTTGATGTGGACTTGGTGCCAATGTATGAATTCTTATGATTTAATTTATGTTATGAATTCATCTTTATTTCATCCAATGGTTATAGTATGGGATGCAATCATTGATAGTATCTGATATATTAAATACTCCGTTGTGAAATGCATGATTTGGTTTTAAAGCATGAGATTCAAATAGGTGTTGTGATTATGACCAATGTATGTATTGTTTTAATTTGAAAGTAAATAAATATATGACGCCCTCTTGATATGCATTCTTTTTTACTATTATTGTGCAATATATTTATGTGGGGGATTAGAGGGTGTTACAACGTACACCAAAATGCACGCAAATATATTAATGGGGGTTATATAAAAATTGAATGAACCAATATAAGTGCAACACGTGGTGGAGAAGACTAATTCTATTAAAATAGATAAAACAAACAAACAAAAATTAACAATGCAAGTTTGCTTATTGCTTCATGTGGCATAATAAAAGAAAAAGCAAGGGCGCATGGAAATGAGTGGTAGGTGAACTCATTAAGGGCTTAAAACTGGATAAAGGGAAGCAATTTAATAACCTTGATAAAGGAAATATAATCCCCGAGCCACATATAACTAAAGGTAACAATTTGGACCAACTAGGCCCAAAAGGATTTAGGGCCCAAGGATCTTTGAGTAAGGAAGAAGGGGTATTGGGGAGAAGAATCATGTTTCAGAAATAATAAAGAGCTTTGAGAGAAGAATGAGGGTGAGAAAGAAGGCACTCTTGAAGCAACTGATAACGCTGTCGAATAAGGAGATGACTCAGATATGGATATGGTTGAAGAGACCCCAAGCTAATGGCAATGGGTTGAATCAATCATTTAATAATTTTGTATGGTATATGACCAACTCAAGTTATTTATTTAGAATTATAGAGAAGTTTCTAGTAAATATTTTATTTGAGTTTGTAACAATTATTTTCAAGATTGTCATCAAGATTTGTTCGTAATTATGGAAACGATAATTAAACATGGATAATTATGTTTCAATAAACTAGGTTTTGGTGGTCATGAGTTCACCAAAGTTAACGATATTGACGGAGGAATAAACTTCATGCAGAAAGCAGAGAAGATGGTTGCTATAATTCTAGAGAAGCGTTTTAAATTCATTCACACAAAATCAAGCAAGTGGATGCCAAGGAATGGCTTTTCACCTTTGTTCAAACTAGTCCTCGAGAAGAAGGAAGAAAGAAGTTATGGGATGATTTTAAAAAATTAAAGGTGAACTATGAGTGGTTTCTTGGAGGAGATTTGAATGATATAATGGTAGTAGAATAAAAAGAGAAGAGGAGTTCCAACATCGAATAGAAAGTGAAATTTGTTCAAATACAAAGTTACACTACTATAAATAACGCTTCTAACTTCAGATGCAAAATGTGTTTTACCTCGGCATCTGAAACGAGATAAATAAGGTCGTCATGAAAAGTATGGACTTTACACCTCAATGTTTCAAAACTTGAGGTGTATAGTTATATGCGCATTAGTTAGAACCTCATGAGCCACACTTTTATCATATTAAAAACTATCGTATATTTTATCTCGGTTTCTCCCAAAATCGGGTTAATAATTTTTTTAAAAAAATTATTATATTGTTTACCCAGAATATTACATTGTTTACACATGACATTGTTTACCCAGAATGTTGCATCGTTTACACAGAAAATAAAGATAAAAATCAAACTCTCTAGGGTGGTTCAAGATAAAAATCAAATTCTCTAGGGTGGACAAGATAAAAAAACAAATTCCCTCAAGATTTAGATTTAAATCTTCGTATCATTTAATCTTGGGGAATATCTTCTATTAGACCTGACATGCAATTTTTTATGATGAACAAAAAGGTAGGGTAATTAATATTTAAGAAAAAAAATAAAAAAAAATGTAAAAATATTTAAGAAAACAAATATTGAACCCAAATGATTTTCTGCTCTTGCAATCCATCATAGAGAATTTTTCCAAGTGTCCTTAGGTTTCAAGCACTTCATATATTTCATTTAAGTTAGGTTTCTAATATCATAAGAGAACTTATATAGTGGATGTCACTTAGGTTTCACGCGGATTACTAAAGGCAGATTCTTGAACGTTGATAACCTTTAAATGGACGACATAGGTTTAGGTCGTTGAAAACAGTAAAAAATAACACTTAACTATCATCTCGGTTTTGGAATAATGTATTGGCTAGCTAAACTAAAATAATATCGTCTCTAAAGATAAACTCATCCAAAAGTGTTTATATGTTTTCTTCTTCTGTAAAATCACGATCTGGACCATTATGTGATGGTTATATGGTTTCGTACCAATGTAAGAATGGAAAAAATAAATGAAGGCTTTTTTGGAGAAGTCCATTTTAGAGGAATGAAGAGACATGTGCTTTGTTCATATGGGATGAAGACATGGTGGCAAAAGGTAGAAATGAAGGTGAGAGCATTATAAAGTCGGAGTAGGAAGCTATGGGATATTTAAATGTTATGTATGAAGATTCAAAGAAGAAGAACAAGAATATAAAGAACAAGCTGAAGTCGGAGAAATTTTATAGAAATTTGAAGATGTTATGTTTCGTTATCTCTTTTATGTTTAATGTTTACTTTATTATGAAATGTAATCGATGAAGTAGGGTTTGAATTGCATTGTTAATGTTATGTGGAAACTGTAGATGTAGTGAAATCTATGTATAGATCTTGTTTGTTAGTGGAATGTTGTTTGTTAGTGGAATGAGGGGTTAGAACAATTTTTTAAATAGTTATATTGTTTACCCAGAATATTAAAAATACAACATGTTCAGATCCCGTACAAGATACTACATATCTCATATTGGTTGTTGTGATATCATTATCATTGCATCCAAGATTGATTGTTGCGCTATCATTATCATTGTCTTCACTAGCGTAGACAATGTGTTTGAATGCATCTAACTTCATATAAGGTTTACATTTGAAATATTTGAAATTGTTTTTCAACACTTATAATCCATCATTAACGACGAATATATTATAGTTGTTCAAAACCTTCAACAACAACATCAACACCATTGTTTGAGATGGATTACAAAAGTTGAAAAAATGATTTGCTCAAGTAGAAGAACACTTTTTCAGTTTTGCAATCCATCCCAAAAAAATGGTGGACGGCTACAAATAAGATTGCACTAGGGTGAATTATGTTAAACGAGTGTAGGTTATTTATAGTAAAAATCAGATTATTTATCCCTCGATTTATTAAAGAAATCGAAGGGTTTGATAATTTATTTTACGCTTTTTTACAAGTAGAAACATAAAGTGCAGTAGGTGGGATTCGAATCATGTACGGAATGATATGTCACCTCGGCTTTCTAAATAAACGAGGGATAAGTAGTTTTAAAAAATAATATTTGGGGCGCCTCGATATAAAACCTCAATTTTTTTGGATGACGTGAAAGCTTCGTCATGAAAAGTGTTATTTATTATAGTGTTACCTCTTGCAACCTTATGCATATTGGGCTAATAGGCCATAAATATGCATGGATAGGTCTGATATTTCAATAGGGAACTAGGGTGTACGAAAGGCTCAATAAATATTTGTGTAATGACACTAGGAGACTTCAGTTCCTAGATGCCTAGGTCAAAGCCCTTACTAGTTTAGACTTATTTGATCATCATATAATTCTCGTGTCTTTAAAGGATAATGAGACTATGATATTGGAAAAAACCTACAAATGTGGATGTGCTTGGGTGCTAGAAAATACTTACGAAGATATTCTTAGACCAACTTGATAACAATAACTTTGCATTGTTAGTAATATTATAGATGCACTGGTGTATAGGTGTTGGGACAAACTCAAACTTAGGAAACATGTAAGCAGGCTCATGCTGCCTTAGCTTAGGTATAGTTTCCTTGTTGGTTTGATTAATAGTTTGGCAATATTTGGATCCTTGTGATCACTTGAACTCATTTTTTTAATCCTTTAATAAAGTTATATGTTGGTTCAAAAAAATATGACCCGAAGTAGAGAAAATTTTAAATCCAGGAGTTCACTTCCTCTTGGATGTAACTATGTAAAAACATATTATTTACACCCATTTGGAAGAGTATGAAATTTATGATGCAAGAGGAATATAGAAGCATCATGGATTACAAATGGGGATAGGTACTATTTCCATACGAATATTGTAAGTAGGAGGAAGAACAAAATCTTGGATCTTAGATATGAGAAATAAGATAGTGAATTTGTCATGGAGAGGTTGAAAGAGACGACGATGAGGTATTTTATTCGGATTTTCACGAGGATCAAAAGATCCAAGAGCCCATTGGTTTCTTTTTCTCCTATCCTACTTATTTTAAGGATCATCATGTTAGGTTTCACACTATTCCATCTCTAATAAGGATCTCCTATATATCACCCCAGACAACACACGAAGATGGTTTCCTGAATTTTTTTTATCAACATTGTTGTGATATTGTGGTGTTTTCCTTAGATCATTTTGTTAGTAAGGTTTGGAGTAAACCCTCCTTGTTTGGTTAGGAAACCAATATTATTCTTGAGATAATTTATAAAATTGATTTTCCTGAGTTTCTCACACAGTTTCATCCTATATCCATATGCAATGTGATCTATAAACTAGTTACTAAAATTTTGGTGAATTGTATGAACCCTATGATTAATATCATTTCACTACTTTGGTCTAACTTAATGCCAGGAAGGAATATTGATCATAACATTAATATAACATCAAAGATGGTCATGCAATTTCAAGAATAGAAAGCCAAGAGGTATTTATGTTGATAAATAATGATTTGGAGAAAACTAATGATAGATTGAATTGGATTTTTTTCCCACTTAGTGTCTCAAGGGCTATAAGTTTCATGCAGGGTTAATTAATTTAATTTATCATTGTATTTCACCTATCCTTCAAAATTTTGTGGGGCGGAGACAAGCTTGATAATTTTTCTCCTCCAAAGGTATTCATAAAGGTGATTCTCGCTTTCCTTATCTTTTTTTTTAATTGTAATATTTGTTTGACGCATATTATTGCTGTTCAAGTTTATTAAAGTTATCAGAAGCCTATGTGTGTGAGCGTGAGGGACCCCAAATTTCTCACATCCTCTTTGAATATTAACTCCTTAATTTTAAGAGGCCACTATATAGAATGACCATTACATCGAGCACTATGTAGACCAATTATATCAAATTTTACGCCAACAGGTTAACTCAAAGAAGAACCCAAAAAATTACTCAGCCAATACATATTGCTAGCTTTGGCAAGAGATTTTGCAACACACTAGGTTCAAAGAAGCCTATTTCCTGGTAAAGTACCTTAGAGCGAACATTTCCCATAATATAAGCTCCAAGAATATATTTAGACATATTAATGAGCAGATAAAATGACAGATGAGTGGTTAGAAACACCAATGTTGTAACTTAGTCGAAAGAATTACATTTGTAAATCGATGTTAAGTTCTATCCCTTATTTTTCATATTCATTATGCTAAAATCCCTACCACCATTTGTAATGATTTTGAGAAACTTCAAAGAGTATTTATATGGGGAGACACTATAGTTCAAAGGTTTGATATATGCCTATGAATGATGCTTTTATTTTGAAAATGATTTGAAATTTATTGAATAATTATAATAATTTATGGTGTCATTTTCACAATAATAAGTATGGAAGGAAGAAAAACCTTTTCAAGAATATGATTATAAAGTTAAATGATTCCCCATTACGGATACCATTGGCAAAAGTGTGAGACAAGTTTCAGAAAAATATTATATGGAAGCTTGGGGATGACAAAAGGGTTAGCATTAGGCTTGATATATGGGTTACATTTGAGCAACCTCTTTTTTAATGTGGTTTAAGCCAACACAATTGTGGATACCACCACAATGGTAAATGACATGGTTAACTTAGAAGAAAAGTGAAATGTTTAGTTGCTCCAAAGCTTGTCTAATGTTGAGTGGGTTAGTTGTATTATGGCTATTCCTCTTCTTTTCCCTAAAGACGGTGTTGAGAAGTTAGGGTGGAGGGTTTATATAGATATAAGTTTTATATGGGTAATACTTATAATTATCTCGTTTCTTATCTGAATTTCATAGAAAGAGATATAGATTGGAGTATCACTTGGAAGTGGAAAGACCCTCATGAGATCCAAAAGTATGCCTCTATTATGTTAAATGAGAGAATTTTGTCTAAATTTCATCACCACAAGGGGAATGCAACTACCCCTAGTGCAAATGGTGTACGAATACGAAAGAGATCTTAGTTCATATGCTTTGAGATTTATTTTATGCAACACAAGTTTGGATTAAACTTGGTTCATCTAATAAAATGACTTCAGTTTTGCTCTTTTTTTGCAATGATTGGATTTTTAAAATCTTAAGATAAATGTTATGAATTAACACAAATAAAAATGGAGGTAAATATTTATAATCTCTTGTTTTATGCTCTTACTAAAAAGACATGGGAAATGTTTTATGGGGTAGAGCTAGATAGATATGGTCAACCAAGAGGCAGGAAATTACTATAATTATCCAACCTTAGTCTATAAAATTTGAAGGATGACTCAAAGGACATGACACATCAAGTTCAACCATATTTCGTATGAAGAAAATTATTGAGTAGATTAGATAGCCAATTATAGCTATATTATTAACAATAATGAGCTCCTTATTCTTCCTAATTAAAAATCATGTTAGGTGATATGTGTGGGGCCTCTTTACATAGACTTATTAGATTGTCTTAGTTGGGTTAGGTCCTCTTTTGTACCAAAAGATAAATAAATCGGCATTTTAAAATATATTTTTTTTTTTTGTAAATTATGGAGAAAATAATATTTTTGTGCTAGATTAATACTTTCATTATTAAATTAAAATAAATGAAAAAATAACTTTGGGGCATTCCGAGAATTGAACTCGGGACCTCTCGCACCCTAAGCGAGAATCATACCACTAGACCAAATGCCCTTTATGTTATTGAAATCTAGATTTTAGATACACAACCTTTAATTAAAAAAATTTAATTTGTTCACCTTATGTGAATATTTAAAAAAATATATCTTATTTGCATTATCGTGTGTAACTTTAACTTCTTATATTTGAGGAAAAATTTGAAGTGGTTTAGACTAGTCAAATGCCCGATAAAATCAGTGTAATCTATAGGCTCAATAAGAGTGACCTATGGGTTGGGGAACATGTAAAATTCCATACCAAAGCACCAAAAAACAATTAGGACTCCATATTCATCTTAATTGTTATGTTTATCCAACAACTCTCTATATTTGTGGTAGATCAACCGACAACAGTTCTAATTGCATGTCATCAATATATAACGGTGGCTCTAAGTCACAACCATGTATTCATTCGCTATCACTCTTGTAAGTTTACCTTCTCTCATTAATTGACTTAAGCATTATAGTGTTAATATTGCATGTACCTCCTAAAATCACCAAAGACTTCTACCATCTTATCGCAAGAACTTCCATGGTGGTCATCTATAACCTACCATAACATTTTGTTGCAAATTTAGAATAATGGCACCATAAGTGGTAGTCATATTTGAATTCTCATTAATTCTTCATCAATTTTTTAAATTCTACTCGTTTAATACGTTGCAACTGCTTATGTCAACAAATTTTTTCAACCGTTCTGAGTACCATAACTGTTTTTGTTACCTATTCCATTCACTATTAATATATTTGAAATTGTTTTCTTTTGTCATATCTGATGCAACTAAATCTATAACTCATAATAACTCAGCTCTTGTTTCTAATTTTACATCAACTATATAAAGGCTTCTACATACAGTCGTGTCATTTTTCACTATGACGACAAAAGAACCTCCTCAACACCAAGATTTACATGCTCTGATCCTAATCACTTTTCCAATTGTAGCTTTGCTTTAGATTCTAACTTATCAACTGATCAATCAAGAATCTCTTCAATTTTCATTGTTCAAGCACTACTTTTAAGTTCATATGTCGCAATAATCTTCCCCTCCACACCATTCTAAACCTCCAAGTAGAAGTTGTTACACAACTTCCAACCACTCCAAGCCATAATGGTAGTCCATGGTACAAACTAACTCGTGATGAGCATCTACAAAATGGTACAATAATAAAACAAATATTTTATACAACATACTATTCCATATTAAGGATAATTAATAGAAAATTCTTTCTTATATCACAACTCATTTAGAGGTGATGCGACATGACCCCTCTAGAGCTGCTCAAAGGGAAATTATCGTTGATGATGTGTCATTGCAAAAGATAACGCCAAAGTTTCTTAAAAGACGAATCTCCTACACCATAACCATAACTTTCTTCCTC
Source organism: Vicia sativa (assembly GCA_021764765.1). Classification (NCBI taxonomy): domain Eukaryota; kingdom Viridiplantae; phylum Streptophyta; class Magnoliopsida; order Fabales; family Fabaceae; genus Vicia; species Vicia sativa. The sequence goes on along the minus strand of CM038792.1, from coordinate 208,226,641 downwards.
GTGGTTCAAGAGGCAGAGAAAGGAACCACGCGCCTCTTGAGAATTGTTGTCTCAAGAGATATCTCTCAATATTCTCTAGCGGTAAAAAAAACATTGTGCCCCTCATCATTGATCCTCTCACCCTAAAAAAAAATTGTTCACCAAGTATATTATTGATTTGTTACACTATTGTAAATAACATTTTTCATGATGAAGCTAACACCTCAAACAATAAAAAAGCGAGGGTATAAGTCTAGAAAGTGTCATATTTTATTATTATTATTTTAATAAAAAAACATTAGACCTCATATATTTAATAAAATCGAGAAAACATAGCAATAAGAGAACTCGTTTTAAAAATGTATTGCTTAAAGTACTGTGTTACTTGTCTGCTGTTAAAAAAATAGGTTTACTTATTGATTCAAATATTGTCTGTGATTCAGGAAGAAGAATTGATTTTGAATGCAACAAATATATTGTATTTATAATAGACTATTTGCCATAAAAATCAAATTAAAAAATTTGACCACTTATAATTAAAATTTGAATTTAAAAATTGTCATGTCTTACTTTCTATAAGGGTGTGTTTATTTCACTGATAGAAAATATATTTTCGGGAATATGATATGGAAAAAACAACAATACTATATTTGTTTTAAATTCGGGTACTTTTTATTTCCGGAAACTATTTTACACATGATTTTTTTCCTCATTTATTCTTATGTCTAGATGGTGGGAATCCAATATTACTATAGAAATAAAGTTAACCAACAGGGTCGGCCCGAACATTTCTGAGACCCAGTTTTAATTTAAAAATATAATTTTTTATACAAATAATAAAATATTTTTTATTTTAATATATTAAAAAATAAAATAAAATAAAAAAATAATATAATCTTTATAAAAAATAATAGATTAAGTCAGATACAACACTATATTATATTTTATTATAAAAATATTATAACAATTGAATTGATCATATAAGATATTTTAAAATATTTAAAATATTATTTTTAAAAGGTCATTATTTAGAAAATTTATTTTTAAAAAAGTTAGATTTAAGTTTTGTTTGTTATAGATTTAAAAAATGTTTTAATAACAATTTTTTTGATATATTAAAATTTATTTGAATTATTTTAAAAAAATTAAAGTAAACTACACTTTATTTAAGTGATATTTTAAATCTAAAAAAGTATAATAGAATTAAAAAAAATACTTGAAATAATATTTAAAAATATTAAAATAAATTACACTTTATTGATTATTGATTACAGATTTCTAAAAAATATTTTAAATAATTTATAAATACCTTAAATTAATAGTTAGATAAATTTATAATTTAAAATGATATCGACCTTAAAAGGCAAAATTTCTGACACAAGAATCAAACAAGGCCACCTTATTTGTAGAATTATTTAAATTGACAAAATTTATGTCAGAAGAATCAAACCCTGGATATGCCGAATATTTCCTCTATATTAACATCGCATATAGCCGTTGAGACACCTTTCAATCTTCTTTGTTTTACTTAAGCTAAAATATAATTTTGAGGTCTCAAATAATTTGAGATCATGTGCGGTGGCACTTGTTGCACACTCATAAGACCGATCTTGTTCACCAACAACAACTTCCCACTAATATTCACATTAATATATATTTTTAATATTTATAATTTTAAAATCAAATAAAATGTATAAATATTTTCAGGAAGTTTAATTTTTACCAAACACATAACTAGGAATCTTATTTCTAGGAATATAAATTCTAGAATAAGTTTCCAAAGAATAATATTTCATAATTTGAAACAAACGCATTCTAACAAGTTTAAGAAATAAAAAATTATCTCATGAAACCAAATCAAATCAGTTCTAATGTTGAAATATTATAACTACCATTTTGATGTTATTGATTAAATGCCATAAAAACCACTCTCTTGCATGAAAATGAAGATATCAGAAGTGTGACACGGCCACCCATGTCACACAACACGGCCCGTGTCGTGTCACCTGTAGGAGAAGAAGATACGTGCTAAACCAGGAACACAACACGGCCACCTGTGTCGTACAACACGGACCGTGTTGTGTCCCCTGAAGGTGAAGAAGTTTTTTGGTAAATCAGCAACCTGACACGGCCACCCGTGTCACACAACACGGCCCGTGTCAGGGCATCCGGAGGCAAAATCTTTATATTTTAACATGCTGACTTGGACAAGTTGGAGGGCAGTCTGGACATTTCTTTTAATATTTTGGAAGACTGTTATATTAGATGCAAGGGTTAGAGGAAGTTTTTCACTTTTGAATTTTGAGAATTAACGTATTGGAGAGAGCTTAGAGTGGTGATTCAAGGAGAAGAAGGATCGATCAAGAGCGGAAGCAATCGACGATCCAACCTATCCAATTCCTATTGTAATGACTCTTCTTCTTGATTCTGTTTTCATTTGTATTATGAACTCGAGTGGCTAAACCCCCCAATGCCAAGGGGTGTCCCTGATTTGCTTTGTAATGACTGATTGAGTTTCGTAATATGAGTTTTATGTTTAAACCTTATTCTTTATCGTGTGCAACGTTCTTAATGCTTAATCTGCTTGGAAGAAATGATTATTGATCGTAGTTAGGGTTGGCCTGATCAGCAATCCTAATCCTGTTGCATCACTATTATCATAGTAGATATTCCTAAGGAATTAGAATACCCTATGAATACATGTTTTTATGTCAGAACTATTGCTTGATATTCTTTCTTGGCATCTGAGGAATTAGGGCCAAGAGAGAATACCAAAGGTTTTTCTTAAAAGGAATTTTGGAAAAATAACTCTAGGCATAGGGAAAGAAAAGTTGAAACATATCTCTTTAAAACAACGAGGCGATTTGGTCATTGTATCGCAATTCATACACCGCCAGGGCATTATTCTCATCTTCATATATCTTTTTCTCGCTATTTAAGTTTATGTATTATTGTAGCTCGAAACAAACAATTAACCATTGCTTTTGTTCAATTGATATTCATTCGAAAGAACTTAATTCACTGCGCAGTCCTCAAGAGATCGACTTTGGGTTTTTTTCCCACTATTACTACATCGATAAAATAGTACACTTGCTATTTTACCGATCACTAAGCTAACGGAAAGAATACCCGATCTAAGATACAGGTGAACCAAAAACGATAATCAATGATAGACTCACTAGGGAGAAGATATATGGAATGATCAAATCATAGATCGAAAGCGAATTTACATGGAAGGAGACCAACTAAAGGGATTCTAGAAAACAATGTTAGCCAAGCTAACAGAAGGAATACCCAACCAACAAGTAAACCGGGAAAAAAAAACTGACCGACGCAGAACTTAGATATGAGAAAGAGACCGACTGAAACAGACTCTAACAGAATTCTCCAAAACAAGTTGGATTTTAAGAAGGTACTTGCAAAAGCACAAGAACTATAATATCCCTTAGGCCAAAGGCGAGGTATAGTTCTTCAAGAGTGGCAATTATCTGAATTACCACACACCAAGTATGGATACTCAAATACTTGAAAAGTAAGAAAGGTTGAATACCGACTCTTACTCACACTCCAATGGCGAGACAAACACGGGTAACATAACCAACGACTTGCATAAGCAAGGAAAGTCTACGACATACTGGGGGAAAAGGAAACATCTGTACAAAGATGCACTTACAAAAGAAAGAGACCGACTGAAGCAGACTCGCGCGGAGAAATCAATTAGCAGGAACTAGAAAGCTGGATAAGGAATAAACAAATGAAACCCTAAAAGATCCCTTTTATAGCCAAACTTCTTGGACATACGAAAAGTCACACCCTTTGAACGCCACGTTCCCCCTCTAGAAGCGACATGTGGCACAGGCTGACACATTGAATGACCCTCAATTGAGGACGCGTAGTTCCTCGTGGGAAAGCCCCCGTCGGCCTTTTTCCTCGAGGGCTAGAAGACCAAAACCTGCTCGTTCTACGACTCATGTGCATACGCGGACATCCCCAGAGATAGAGAACCAAACGTGCCCGTTCTACGATCCCTGGGTGTACGCTGGCGCGTGCCCGTTGAACCTTTGGAGGACTTGCCTCGATATTGAGCCCCTGATTGGGAGCTACTCGATTCAAAGTCATTACTCTCTACGAGAGCAAAGACTTGGGGGGCTCCTGTTCTGGACTGACCCAACACTTGGCCCACAGTCATAGAGGCCCAATCTTGTAGGAAGAACTAAGGCCCATTTGCCCACAAAGAGGACAGTTCGCATCACTTACGGGAGGGCCACGTGGCCAACGGTTATTTGACTGCCACGTGCCCCCGAGAATATCGGACCAAGGTTTCACCATCTCAACCGCCACTTGCCCTCCGGAAACATCGGATTAAACCCGGATATTTCGGAGCGACAATCCAGGGTGGAGGTCACGTGCTGGCCTCCATGCACACGCAAACCCTGGCAGTCCATTAGTGGGCTTGGATCACCACCCACTAACTGGACCTTGGCCCAGCGCTGGGGGTTATAAATACCCTCTCACTTGAGAGGGTCAGGTAATCAATTTATTCTCACTTTTACTTGCTTGCTTCCTCTTGTCTTTTCTCACTTTGGCATCGGAGTGTCTTGCAGTTACCCCCTCCTCTCCTTCAACCGCAATTGTAGACTGGGCCGTAACACCTTCTGATCAGGTACGATCACTAGTTTATCAGAATTTACTAGAAGAAGAACAATCAAGGATGGACCGTGTCGCGGATGTATTACATATATATCATGGTACTGTTGCTATTTGGAGATAAGTCATAGTTAAAGGAGAATTTCAAGAAGATACTCTTGAGAGAGACACTCTACTGGCAATCCTAGTAGAGATACACATGCACAGCGGTATAGGAGATATAGAAGGACCAAGAGTGTTAGATATTCACAGTAGTTATATTTTATAAACACTTTGAAAATGTTTATGTTTAGTTGTATTTTATGATTGGTTGGTATATTGTTTACGAATGAGTCACGGAAAATTGATCTTAGTTATGATTGTATGATTTTTTTTTGTGAGTAATGTGGTATTTTTAAATGTATGAAAGTAACATTTAAAACTTTGGATGATAGATGGAAGTGGCTTTTTTATAAAAGAAATAGTTTTATACGTGCAGATTTCAATTTCCTGACGGTGAGAAAGAATATTTTTAAAGAACAATGTTGCTTACAAAGATATTTTTTTGAAGGATTGCATTTAGACTGAATAAAACAATGACACTCATAGCCATGAGTTATTAGAGACAACTTCTAACAATTAAATAAGCTATGTCAAGAAGTTAATTTTAGAAAATGAATGTATTCGGATGTTATTTCCGGACATACTTAAAGTACTTGACACCAAATCCCTTCCAACCATTTTTCGGCTTCCTATCTAGTACTATTGTTTCTTTTATATAATATGTGTGATTACTTATCTCACTGGTTAATCAAAGTAGGTAAGTGGCCTACAACACGTCTATAGTCTTGAACGATCAACGGAAGGGATTGTATCTGCAGACACTCTGATATTTAAGTCAGTTCGGATGAAAAGGTAAGTAAGAAAGACTAAAGAATATAATACCTGACTCTCCTATAGATGAGTGCTTTTATAGTGAGCCTCCAGCGCTTGGCCAATAATCTCCGTTATGAGCTGAAAATTTTACCTTATACTCCTACCTTTATTCCGATACCCCCACAATTTTGACACTTGGACGAAATTGCCCCTGTATAAATATTAATTGCAAATTTTTTTTTCACTTTTACCATTTTAACTTTAGAAAAATCAGAGAGAAAAATAAATTTTTGACAAACCGGAGAACTCAGACAGCCTAAATCCGGTTCTCATTTTGCACTCCGGAAGACCCAAGAGTAAGTCATCCGGTTTGAAAATTTTGAAATTTTAACACTCCGGATAACCTGGTTAGTGGGTTATCCGGTTTGAATTTTGGGAACTTTAACTCTCCGGATAACCTGGGTAGTGGGTTATCCGGTTTATAAATTTAATTTTACACTCCGGATAACTTTGGGTAGTGGGTTATCCGGTTTGTGTTTGGCTCAGTTTCACCTCCCATGGTTATCCGGATTGTTGTTCGTATTTTGTAAAAATTTCCGTTTTTGACTTCTTTTTTTCCGGTGGTTCGCACGAGGAGGCGGATGTCAATATTTTACGTAGAAGAGTAGGCGGCGAGGCGTGTCCGCAGTTATGCGAGACATCAGGCACTGCGAGGATCGGTGTATCCACCTTTTCGGGAGGACCCACCGATACTTCTCTTCTTATCGAGATATGATGGTCACGTTGCTCGTCATCTTTGGTTTGGCGAGGTAAGTTTATATTTATCATTTTATTTTGAATAATTGTTATTTGTTAAAATTTATATATTTTATAACATGTTTGGTATAAATAATTTTCGGAGAGGCATCGAAAGGAGTTAAAGGTTCTTTATGGCGGCAAATTGATAAGTTGGGTTCATATGCTACCTCTATTATAGAGCATTGGTTGAGGAATTACTATCATCTCTTCAAAGAACCGATTTGTCGAGTTGATCAACATCGGTATCGGCATTTGTTGAGCGATGGCATCCGAAACATCGTCATTTCACATGCCATTTGGTGAAATGACCATTACTGGATGATGTTTCATGTCTTCTTCACGTGCCTATTAGGGGTGAGTTGGTTGACCTGAAGGGTTTTGATAATGACGCTATTAGATTAGCGATCGATCTTATGGGAGTTTCATTGGAGGAGATTGCTGAGGAGGTCCAATTTTGTAGAGGTCCTTACTGATTGGATTGGTTAAAGGTTATATTTGAGCGTCGGTGACGAGGTTTGATTGTCTTTGCGGAGCATACATGATGGTGTTATTGGGTTGCACCATTACGGTGATAAGACCTTTACTCTGGTAGAGGCAAAATATCTATCACTATTTAGGGATTTGGAGGGATGTGGTAGATATTGTTGGGGAGCGGCGGCACTGGTTAATCTTTACCGTTATTTAGGTGATGCTTCCTTCTATTCCTGCAAACAGTTGGGTGGATATGCCTCTCTATTACAGGTATAAAATATATATATTTTTTTTTTATCTTTAGTTATTTATATATATATATATATATAAAATTATTATTTTTATCTTTAATTATTTATGAATGTTATTTATATTATGTGTAACAGTGCTGAATCCACGAGTATTTTCCCTCTATTGGGAAAAGAGGTCTATCTGGTATTTGCGGTGTAGGCGGTCCACTTCGAGGCGATGAAGTGGTGTTATAGGCAATCGACTACAAAGGTCAAGCGGCATAGGGAGCGATTAGATGCATTGACACGGATGATGTCATTTGGCGTCCTTTTGGCGATCAAACACATATGTCCATTTGATGATATATGTCTATACAAGGGTGGTCTCAAATGGTATGGTACGAATGCTATATCTACCCGACGGATGTTTGCGTCGGTTTGGGTACAAACAATACATACCCCCATCCTCGCTATTGAGTCTCTTGATGTGGACATAGGTGGTTAAGCTATGGTCGGGGGTTTTGGATGTCATTCGGGATCTTTGTTTTCTTTTCGACCCTATGATGTAGTTGATGAGTATATGGGTTGGTATTATATGGTGTCACATCCTCGATTGGTAGCACCGAAAAATGAGGAGAGAGATCCTGTGTATCTTTGAGGGACGACGGAAAGCGAGAGGTTAGCCTATATATCGGTGAGCTTCATCGCTACTTGCGGCGTCACGGTGCAAATGAGGAGGACGATGAGTTCATTGAGATCTTCGATCCTTACGTGTAGCTCGGGCGGACCACTACCTCGGGGAGGGCGATACCTTACCCATCTCCATGATTTGCCTTGTTTATTATTTTTAGACTTATTTTGTATTTTGTGACATGTATTATCCTACGATTTACGTATTTACATTGACTTATCGTATTGCTTTGTGCACTCTTTTAATATTTCTACTTTCCACAATCCTAAATATAAAAATTAAAATAAAATCTAAAAATAACATGAAAGATATATGCCAATGAATCCAAAATCTAGCATGAAAGTCATATGTCAAATGAATATAAAACAAAACAATGACATCGAATCCAAATCTAGCGTGAAATAAAAATGTCAAATGAATACAAAATAAAACTAAACATAACAATTATAGTTTAATAATCGTGGCCTACTACGGTGTAAGAGCGCCAATGTTGTAGTCGTCATTGTTTACGGTGATTTCGTAAACAACCGCTAGTCTTCAATTTTACTATTTATTATTGGTTACTTACGGGATCGACTAGATTGATCCTAGGACACATGTGTCATAATAGATTTTATGTTCAAACCCATGATCTTCAATTAATTCTTAAATTTGATTACGGAAATATCATTGTTTGACTATGGAAATATAATATTTTTTGTATAAAGATTTGAACCTAAACTTGATCATTGACAATTGAATGTAAAGGTAAGGACACTCTTAAAAAGTAACAATTTCTGGGAAATACAATAAAAGTTTGAAAGTAAATAGATTTCTAGAACAATAGGTGTTTAAAAGCAAATGGAATAAAGACAAAAAGAAGAGAAAGACTTTAAAGGTAAAATTGCGAATGAAATAAATGATAATAAACTGGCATTTAAATTGTAAAATAACATGATGTTCTTAACGTACATGATATCTCCTTGACTCGTTTCCCTTTCGATTACGGTAGTTTGAGTGTTTGAGAATTTTTTAGTACATCTAACGAACACTTCCAAAAATCTAATAGAAAACACCTATTTATAATGTTCTGACCCTAACGGTCTTACTATAATATTGCGCCACGTTTAAGACATGCAAGTCTCTTTCGTTCTCCAATCTCCACGCGTCCCTTACAATGGCGCCTTTTATTCAAAATTCGAATCTTCAGAAGTCATTCGAAATTCGAATTCTATAACTATTCGTATTTCACTTTAATCCTTTTGTTTGGACCGCTCCAATGTTGACATACTTATTAAAGGAATTTCTTCATATCCTAAAATTACTAAAGACTTTAGTTCGAAATATCGCTCACCATTGGCAATCGAAAGATCTTTTCCCTATGAAACGAAAAGGCCTTATGTTTACCTATCACCAACAAATATCAATCTCTTTTCCATGTGATAGTAAACATATTTTATTCACCTATGCCAATTTTACCCTGGATCGAAATTGCCAGCTAACAAATTGCCCCTCAAGAACATTTATTTCGATAGAGAGAGAAATATTTGTTCTTGGATATCTCATGCAATTTCGATCTGATAATGATGATGATTTCCTTGTACATGGCGTCGAGTAGGTATATCACTTTACGTCTAATCAGCACACCTAAGCGTGCCATCATGCGGTTTAATGATAGTAATTAGTGACAACACATCATTTCTTAGGTAACAACACGTCACCTCTTAGGAAGTTGAAAAGTTCATTTTCTCCTCTTCAATAAAATGATTACACGTGTCCCACTTCCCAAAGGTCAAAAATTTCCCAACCGTTAGAGAAGCTATAAAAACACTTCATCTTCTTCATTCTGAACTTTTCCAAAACCCTCTCAGCTTTCAAGAAAATCAGATTTTTCTACTCTTCATTTCTTTGAACAAACTAGATTCTTCCATCAAAAAAAACTTTTCATCTCACCATGTCTTCTTCAACAATGCCATCAACTGCTTCCAAGAAATCTGGGAAATCCAAACAGATCGCGGATTCTGTTGAAAAACCAGTGGGCAAGATCATCAACCTGGGTAACCAAGAGTTTATCTCTACTCCCAAAATGACCCCGGAGCAAAAAGCGATTTATGCTTCTCAGGTAATCATCCCTACCATTGTTTCTGATAGAATCTTAGGAGTAATGGGTCCTCTAATTTCCACAGAACGTTTAGCGAAGACGAAGGGATTCTTTCCCGCCTATTTTTTAACAAAACCTATTTTTAATAAGTCTATACCCTTAAATCTTAAGGGTGAGGACTCTCTTAAATGCCTAAAACCCTAGAAGGAGCGGTGAAGGTATAACAGCGGCACTAAAAGAGACCCTTTTAACCTAGATTACGTTACTGTTAACTTCAAACCCTTCCGTTCTTGCCCTACATCTGACCAGTCATATCAAAATTGGCTTGCCAAGATTGAAAACAAGAAGTCTCAGGAATGGGAAAGCTTAGGTATCCTTAATTTGATTCAAATGTCCAAATTAGGTTTTAGCTATAGCCACCCCTTTTTGTTGGCTTCTTTATACTTCTAGGACAGTACTTACAACACGTTCCATCTTCCTTGTGGGATGGTGACACCCACTTTCTTTGACATAGCACCATTACAGGCTTTCACCTATTGGAGAAACTTTCGATCCTAATGAGGATGCGGAGAACCTCATTGAATTTGAGCTCAAGCATGCCAGCTTCTCCAAATATATTGCTTTCTACCATTCTTTGAGGAAGAAGTTTGGAAGTTGAACACATAGCCTTCTTAGCACTATGGCTATCGAAATATGTTTTCTGCGTAAATCCTTCAAGTGGCTAGTAGATTCATTACCTAGCCAATCAACTACACCATGGTCGAAAAGTACGCATCGTGACTGCATTGTCCGACTGTCTGAAAGCATTTGTCTTCTTGTATTGAAATTAAAACCTATAAAGCCGGCACAAATCTTCTTCTAGCTGGCCCTTTTGGTTGTTGCAACTTTGGTTAAATGCTACCTTGAATCATCTCTACCAACCTCGGGAACACTTAATGAAGATCATCCCGATGTTGCGAATCGTAACATTGAGGAACGATTCTTGAAACTCACTCAAGCGATGAAAAAAAACTTCAAAACCAGCTTCATTCAATACATGATGATCTTTTCGAAGAGACATGATTGTGATTCTTGATGGCCCCATTTGCTACCGAAGCTGGACCATCTTGGTTCACCACGCCTCTGAGCAGGCTATTTTGGAAAAACAACAAGAGATATCTGAAAGCTTTTCTAACCCCTAGATGGATTGCTTCAAGGATAACCCTGTCAAAAGTCAAGCACATATCCTTGCCTATCATTGACTTGTGGCTCAGCAGTTTGGTTTGTGTCGGATCCTTCACGAACCTCTTTTCGACAAGAAGAGACATATGTCTGGCGGTACCTTACCCTTCAAGGAAATTGAAATCAAACAAAAACAACATGAAGATTTTCTTTGAGTTCGCATTAGTTTGTTTTACCCTTCCTTCTACAAGACAAGAGATTTTCATACTTGGTGGATGGACTATTATTCGAGTAATATGTTTGGTACCATCGAAATCCAACAACAATTAACAACAACTTTTCTCTTGTGCGGAAAACATCCGGAAAGGTAGGCTTACTCATGTCAAAGAAATTCGAGCTTTCAAAAATATTTTGAAGTTGTGTATAATCCATGGACATACATCGAATTTGCGATCGGCAAAAACTTTAAAAGAAAAATTTGAAAAGCAACTTGATTCGATGTCCTCCTTATGTGAAATCTGAAGATAGGTACAGGTGGGCTTTTAAGCATAAACCACCTAAATTTCCAAACTTGCCTACTTCAGAGCTGGCTCTTGCCTTTTTTCCCCCGTACCCTGGGTGGTTATATTTTAGGGATCTCTTTCGCTGCTGCGAAAATGATACCAAAAAACTTGCCCAGAGGGTTACGTGGAAACATGATTTATACAACTTCAAAGGGCACCTTCGCTACGACTTGTCAGCCATGTCTGTTAAATCTCGGGAATGCGAAGGTGCGAAACTGAAAGAAAATCGAAGTTCCTCCATATTTTTCACTTTGTCTTATTTTAAACTTGATCTCAATCCTTTCAGCTATTGATTTGAAATCTTTGAAGAAAGACAAAGTCGCGCCTAAAGTTGGCTCAACTTCAACTTCACAAACACCGACCACCATCACTACAAATCCTCCTGCTGAGGTGGACAACACTTTGAAGAAAAAGAAAAAGAAGGTATTTTCGTGCTTACCTCTTTACTATTTCGAAATTCCTTCTAAATTGGTTAATCATCTTAGTCACACTTTCGGGCAAGTGGCTTGCCCCAAAGTCCCCAAGCGAAAGCATGAAACTCTTGACCGGAAGATGAAACACAAGGCGGCGATACCTCGATCCTCAAAAGAAAAGAAGAAAAACCTTCACAATCGGTGAAGCTTCTCAAGTTGCTAAGTCCATTAGCAAAGTTCACCAATGCTCCTCAAACCAAATCTAAAGTCTCTTGAATCCTCTACCTTGAAGAATCACCTTCGAACAAATTGGCGCAATGCTACTTGATGGACAAAGGTAAAGATTACTTGATGCCTTTCGTTACTAACTTACAACTTTAACACGCGATCCACGATATTTTTTTTTATATATGCGAGTATTCATACGCTCTGTCAATCCTCCTAATATCAAAGTTCGAACCACATACTTTGTCCTCAACGGAAGGCTCAAATGAGGATGCTTTAAACAAAGGTTCATCTCTTGGCTACCCTGTGGCTGTTGAAGCCTTAGATCAACAAGTAACCGCCTCCCTTGGGTGAAACCTTAGATCACGGGCTACTTCTCCTTCATTGGTGGAGAACTTGAAGGTAGATGAACAAACATTGGGGTCGAAACCCTATCATTGATATTCTAGTGACTCTTCTCCGGAAAAGGCGCATTACATTGGTCAAACCGATGGAGAGCGATCGCTGCTGTGAGTCACTACTTTGCGTGACAACGAAGATGAAGGGATGCAAGCGGAAGGTGGAGATGGGAGAATGGAGGTAGAGGTCGATGAGGAAACACAGTGAAATAAATTCCTATTTACATTGGCGCTTCGTCAAGCCAAATCCTCGATCCTCTACGAAGAGCAAAAGCGAGATGAAGAAGAATAATCCTTTAAAATACCTCAAATTGATGCTATCTCAATGTGGTCCTTCTTGACGCGATTCCATCTAGTGATTCGAGTCAATCAAAGAGGATCGCCTCTCCTTCTCTTGACCACTTCTTCAAGAGGTTAATACTACTATTTTCAAGTTGATTTCTTCACTATCTTACAAGACAATCACAGGGTTTACTTTTCGATGAAGAATCTTGACACAAATAGATCTTAGTATTTGCCCTACGGCGTGGTGAGATCATTTATGATTTGCAACTCCTCCTTGATGAAGTTAATCTGTATACATCGGGCTTCATGGTATCGAAGCTAAAACTCGAACCAAGCGAGAAGTTTTATCTAACGCCTATGACCGGACTTGAGCTTACTAAAAGGCGGAAGCTTTAGAGTCTGCGAAAATGCGACAAAGATAGGCACGATGTTCTGGGTCGGTCTATCTTATTAGGGATCCAGTTGAGGAGCTTAAGCAGAAAATCGGTGCAAAGGTGAGCAGATAACTCGCAAGCGACCATGAAGTCTGCGATGATCAAGGTGATCTCACGAGTCTTAAGCAGGATGGAGGCGGTGAAGGTATAAGCCAAGAAATCGAAGAGCTTGAAAGGATCAAACACACGAATCAATGTAGAATCAACTTGTGCAAAAACAAATTTGCTAGGTTGAAGCGAGATGCTCCTTTACTTCTTGGAAAAGTTAAAAGAAAACTTTATTATGTATTCCTATATTTGAACATGACTCATATTTGTTATTTATATGTCTCTCTCTTAGCTCTATTCCATCTTCAATATCTATTTAGTGCGAAGTGATTGAATTTCCTGCAAGTATGGTTTATACCTTTTAAGTATTTCCGTTTACTCTTAAGATTCTTACATCTTACGCTAATTCCTCTATCTCATAGGCATTATTCGAAAATGTTTTCAAAATACGAAAAGGTCCCTCGATGGGGTGACCATTTACAGTACTCTATTCTTCTTATCCATAGGCAAAATAACTTTCGGACCGGATCATTGGTTGAAAATTTCTTGTTCTTAACTCTTTTATTGTATGCCTAGCTACTCTTTCTTTCTGTCTTCTCATAACCTCTAAAGCACGTAGCCTTTCTTCGTCTATATCCACTAATTCATTCATCATCATTTCCCAGTATTGATCAATGGGTATTTCGTTACATCTTTGGATTACGTGATTGTAGATGTATTTATTGGCAACACCGTCGTGCCCAAATGTAAGTCGAAACGGGGTGGTATTCGTTGCCTCCTTAGGAGACGTTCGACAGGCCCATAGAGCTTGATCTAAGGTTTTGTGCCAATTTCTTGGTTTTCGACCTATATGCTTCTTGATCAAACCTATTATGACTTTATTGGTACTTCTACGACCGTTTGCTTGGGCGTAATAAGGTGTTGATGTGAGTAGTTTGAATCCCATTTCTTGTGCGAACTCTTGCATTTTAAGCCTGTGAATGAACCTTGATCTGTTGTGATACTTTCTGGTATCCCGAATCTGTATATTACTTGCTTCTGAATAAATTCTATAATAGTTTCTTGGTCTACATTCACTAAAGGAATCGCTTCGACCCACTTTGTGAAATAGTCTATTCCTACAAGAATATATTTACATCCTTTAGATGATGTTGGCGAATTTCACCAATCAAATCTAATGCCCATCCACGAAGGCCAAGGCTTAACAATCGAATGTAGCTCGCTTGGGATCATGTTGAATGCCGGCATGGACTTGACACTCTTCACAACCTTTGGCGAATTCTATGCAATCTTTGAGCATAGTGGGCCAATACATTCCATATCTGAACAAGAGCCATTTCATTTTGTGGCACCTTGATGTGCCCACATGCTCCATGTGCACATTAGACAAGGCTAAATATGCTTCGTTTTCCCTAAACATTTGAGTAGCACTCCTACGAGGTCTTCTTAAATAATTCATTCCGATCACTCGTAAGACAATGCTCTGTACTTGACTTTCCTCTCTGTATTTATTGAAGGATTTCTCAAATAGTTTACTATAGGAGTCCGTAATCATGTGCTAAAGCATCTATGTTAAAAACTTGAATTCCTCTGGTTTGAATAACCTAATTTCGCATTTTCTAAATCTAAGGGTGATAACTTTGTAGCCATTATTCTTCCCCTAGCTTCTATGAGGTATTGGGTTTTCTTTTGATATCCTATATCCACGAGGCTATTTGAGCGGTCATTTGCCTCTTGATTATCACTTCTAGGAATGTGTTTTAAATCCACATATTCAAATTTCTTGATTAATCGATTAGCAATAACGAAGTACATAATCAAATTTTCTTTGATACACTTGTATTCTTTGGTTATTTGCTTGATGACTAGTTCGAATCTCCTCTTATTTAGACTCTGGTTGCCCCAATTCCAACAAAGCTTCAAGTCCGACAATTAGTGCTTCATATTCACTTCATTGTTCGAACATAAAGGGCCTTCCAACTTATACTTGAATTTTGTTGGAATTCCTTGAGGCGAAATGATACATATTCGACACCACTTCCATTTTATGTGTTGAGCCATCGAAATATAATTTCCATGGTGAGTTTCGACATAATCTAGTGCGAAATTCTCATTCACAGTGGTCGACTATGAAATCTGAAACCACTGTCCTTTCATAACTGTAAAGGCTTAAAGGCAATTATATTCGGTGAGTGCCAATGCCCATTTACCAATCCTGCTGTGCATAATTGGCTTTGACAACATATGTTTAATGACATCAAAGTGAGGCGAAACATAAACATCAACGGGTTTAATATAATACTTGAGTTTTGTACACGAGAAATATAAGCAAAGACATAGTTTTTCTATACTATTGTACCTAGTTTACGCATTATTTAAGACTCTACTAATATAGTAAATGGCTCTTTCGATGCCATCTTCATTTCTGCGCTTGACATGCTTCCTATGGTTGCATTAGGCGAAATATACAATCGCATTGGCCTATCTTTAGAAGGGCTGCTAGGATCGGAGGGTGCATCAAGTAAGTCTTGATTTTTCAAATGCTTCTTGATGTTGATCATCCAATCAAAATTGCCACGATTTATGTGCAACAATGGAGAAAGCTTGGGTTCGCCCACTCGAGTTGGATATAAATCTCCTCAAAAGTTGATTTTACCCAAAGGTTGCGTTCTTTCTTTGTTGAAGGAGGCTTTGTCTCCATGATGGCCTTTGTTTTATTCGAGGTTGATTTGATGCCCTTCTTGTGAACCACGAAGCCAAGGAAATCCCACTGCGAAAAAGCACATAAGAGGTTCATTTTAAGCCATGCTTCC
This sequence comes from Vicia sativa, assembly GCA_021764765.1. NCBI lineage: Eukaryota > Viridiplantae > Streptophyta > Magnoliopsida > Fabales > Fabaceae > Vicia > Vicia sativa. The sequence continues at coordinate 208,210,550 of CM038792.1, read as the reverse complement.
TCATTCGTTCGAATGATTGGCTCAAGTGATTTAAATGATCCTCATCGAAACCGATTTGACCACTATATCATCTATGTAAATCTGCATAAATGTTTCGATAAAGTCATGGAATATTGTGTTCATTGCTCTTTGGTATGTTGCCCACATTTTTAAGCCAAAGGCATTACTACCCATTCATATGTGCCTAAAGCGCTGGGCATCGGAAGAATTTTTTGGGACATCATCCTCATAATGAAAATCGATTATAGCGGAGTATCCGTCTAGCATACTCGGTATTCATAACCATTGCGAGAATCAATTAACATTTACGCTATAGGCATAGAGTATTAGTCTTTTGGGGTAGCGATATTCAAGTCCCTAAAATCTATGCAAATGCGTAAAGAACCATTTTCTTAATAGGTACAATATTAGCAAGCCATTCGGCGTACCTCGTGGTTACGATAAACTTGCGGTGACAATCGTTCTATTACGCCTTAATCTTGAGAGGATTCTTTGCGAATCTTCTAGGCGCGCTTGATGGGCTTCTTGCCATCCTTGATCGGAAGCCTATGTTCCACAGTTCTCTTTTCAAACCGGGCATTTCGTCGTAATCCCGGCGAAACAATCTTTATTTGCTTTGAGCAATTCGATCACCTTATGTTTCAAAGCGGGATTGAGTTTGGCACTAATGTCGTTACTCTTTTTCGACTTCATCCCCAATATTAACTTCCTCCAAGGGTCTTGGTGACATCTTGGCGTTCGTTGATCTGGATCTTTTGAAACCTAATGGCTCTTGATCATAGATAGCGTCTAGCCGCTGATCCATTGGTGTGGAAGTTTGTCCTTCATTGGGTGGGATAAAATGGGTGCCCTCAGGACTTGCTTTTGCTGCGTTGTTCTTTGTTTTAGTAACTATGGCTTGCGACATATTTTGTATCTCGGCTTGAGGCCGTCTTTTCTTATTCTCGGCCGGATAGGCGGCTTGATAGTAGTTGGTTTCGGTCATAACACCCTTCGTTGTCGGCCGGTTGGCGGATCGTGAAGTCTCACCTTCTTCAACTTCTTGTCCATCCCATCGGTTCTCTATCCTTTGGAAGCCATTAGGACGAAGTGTTAGAGAATAGTAGGCATTTTCATTTGGTTGAAGTACTCTTGGTGGGTTGCATGGCCCAATGTTGGCCATGTTACGGTCAAAATTCCTCTTATCAACATGATTAATATCGTCATATAATAACTGCGGTCGACCTCTATACTTTCAACTATTCCATCCTCTCTCCATAGCACTAATCTTTGATGCATTGAAGAGTCTGCTCAATTCCGTGGATCCATTCTGCCAAGTAGCATGTTGTAGTTGGCCTTGCATTACCATGAACATGGTTGGCCTAGTCGAGGAACCAACCGTGAGATTCACTTGTATTACCCCAGTGTCTTACCGACTTTACCTTCATAATTGGAGTACCATGTTATGAGGTCGAGCGTCGAATCCTGCATCCCTATCCTTTTTAGCATGAATCGGGCATTAAATTGACTCCTCCGTCGACGATTACCTTATTTACGCCGTGTTGCTCCACTTTGGCCACGATGAGCAGAGGTTTCAAATGATTCTTCATTCCCTAAATGCGGTCTTTCGAAAAAGCGTTACGCTCTTGATTGCGTTATTCATTATATAGTAACACAGCGGCTATGTTTGGCCATTTCCTCTTCGTCTGTTTCCTCTCAACCCACATACGTATTATGTTCGAACTACATGGTAAAGCGATACAACATTACAATTAGCGTTAAAGAAAGACTCCCCCGACTCGAAATCATCGGTCATTAGATCTTCTTCGTTCCTTTGCTTCCTTTTGTTCTTGATCTCCTTTTTGGTGAGAATAACTTTACGGATCTAGGGGTTTGCCCCGGTGAGTTCTTGACTTTGGATTGTTGGTGCTAGACTCGCCATTTCCATGGGCTTCGACTCCTTCGCCGCCTTCTTGTTACGTTGGTGTCTGCGCCATTGAGGCGTGACATTGGGTTTTCCTTTATAATTTTCCAGCTGATTTCCTCCCTTCTATTGAATTAAATTGCCTCAGTATGCCATAGCGGTTCTTCCGCCAGTCGAAGCTGCGCCATTTGCCCTTCCTTTGTCATTCTTTGCTGCGACCACCTATCGGTGGGGATTTGCGGGTAATTTGAATACCTTCCTTGCTTCCCTAGGATAAGGGCACGTCTTCTGCATGGTTACCCCAAATCGGCGTTACTCGAAGGGATTCCACTTTGGCGTCCCCTGGAAGCGAGCGGGATGTTTCAAATGCTTGGACATTCCTTTATCATAAAGCTGCACATCAGGACAAATCGGACATTCGTACCAATCTTGTGGCATCGAACTATAAATTCAATGAGGCTTTCATCGATACAGGGTATACCACAATGATTGTCTTGTCTCAATTAATTCATATGCGCTCCCTCAGGCCCTTTCAAATTCGTGACTATCACAGGGTTGCAAATGATCTTGCATCTTGGGCACTGCGACTTGTCTTGGTTCTTCTTATGGCGGTGAAATAGGTACTCACGCGAGCTTGCATCTTTCTTTGGCAAACTTTCCCTCTTTTGCTCTCTTTCTTTCTCAAGCATCGCTCCACTTCTTGCATTTGGTGTGGCTGCTCGAAATCTACCATGTTTACTCGGCATTGGGTCATCGAAGTCGACCTTCTCGAACTTTATCACGAGACCTTGATAGCCTTAGTTAAATTTTTGTCGGCGATATCTTGGCCCTCGATGCTTTGTATTGCCTCTTTCATTAGTTTTGCCTTGAGCACTTTTGGAGGTTATCGGTGGTTCCTTTCTTAACGGGACGAAACCTCCATCTTCCTCGAACTCCACGTTTGTTTTAACCTTGTTCTCAACTTGATCATGTTGATTTCCAAAGGCTCGGCATAGTTGGTTTCCGCCATCGATGCGGATCCGTATCCACTTTCATGGGGTTTTCCTTGTCATAAATTTCAACTGCCATCCTTGATTGCATTACATATCAAATCCACGAAAAGAAAGCATTGTGAGGTTTTATGACCTAGGAAATTATGGTACTTACAAAACCCCTCTTCTTCCTTTGTTCAATGGAGGAATCTTAAGGTTCGGAGGAACTATTAGCGACCATCCTTAACAAGCAAATCAAAGATTTCGTCACATTTAGTTATGTCGAAAGTGTATATTTTCTTAGGATATTTCTCATTTTCTCATTTTAACGTGTCCTTTCCATTGGAAGGAAGCGAGAACTCTGCGTAAGGGGTGCCTCTTTTAGTTCGACAAAGATCTATTTGAACCGGTCGAAATTGTATGGGTCTTAAATCATCTATGTTTTCTTCTTCCGCCTCTATATAGGCTATTCGTTCTTTCTTATGATTCTTACTAGCCCTAGCCTTTTCCGCTTTTAATCTTTCGACTTGTCGAACTCTATCGACCAATTGGGCCATATCCGTGAATCTGGGTATCCGGTTTCTTCGAATGGAATAATCCGAGGCCTCATGCGATTTCGACCAATTCATGTTCGGGCACTCTTGTAAAACATCTAGATTTTAACGATCGGAATCTATTCGAGATAGTCATCTATGGGTTACGTAAACTTTCTTTTAATGCTTGCGGTTCTTTGGACTAATTTTGGATTGGCCCATGTAGAATTGCTCATGAAAGAGTCTTTCCAAATAGGGCCAGTATCCACGGATCGAGGGGTAATATGGTGAACCACGTAAACGCGTTCTTTGTCAAAGAACTTGGAAAATATTTTATCCTAAGATTTTCGTTATTTGATATATCCCCTGCTTCAGTCAAATATCTCGCTATGTGTTCTACTGTCGACTCCTTTGGTATCACCCGAATTTTGTAAATTTGGGGACTTTGAAACCCACAGGTAATTACATTTGTAGAATGTAACCTACGATAGGAGAAGTATAATTTGGCCTTCTAAATCCCGAATTTACACCATTTTGGGCCATTATTCTTTCTATCATAGCGGTTAGATTATTTTCTGCCACTAAATTGTCGTTCCTGACCCTATGGACAACTTGCGCATTACGGTCCTGTTGACAACCACTAATGGTCTAGGCTGTTCGATCTGGTCTTCTTGAACGTCTGGTTGCCTTAATCTTGGCCCTACGTTTCTTTCTTCGATCCCTCGTATAGGGGGTCGAACTTGTTCAATGGTAGGTTCTTCGTTCCGAATCACCCTTGGATTACGCCTCGTCTCCGGGTGCATCGGGGCACCAAAGAAATCTGCTATCCTAGACATCGGTGTTTTCTTGGTTTGTTCGATTTATATTACGAATTAAAGGACCAAAATAGCATTCATTTCGCGGGCTAAGACTCCTACCATATCATGGTTACTATCATCCATCTGTTGTCTAAGCATTGCTGATTGTTGGTTGTCGGGGTAGGCCATTGGTTCGATTTCCCAAGTTACGGGAGTTTGTAGGAAATGGTTGGTTCTTGAACGGATCCTCGGATGGGGACAAAATAGGTGCGTTATGTAACCACGCCATAAGCGAAGTTGGCATCCCATCTGACGGATCTACGGGCCTTAAAGGGTGAAACACGGAGGCCTAGTGGGAGTCGAATATGATTGACTTCTGCGTGCGGCATAGTTGAAATGGCGGATGGTATTTACGTCACACTAAATGGGGCGGCGTTCGAACTACCGGGGATAGTACTAGAGGCATCGGTCGAACCCGCTTGTTGTTGGCGCTCCTTGTAAGGAGGTTTGTCCCTATCTTGGTTGGTTGTATTTGTCATTGTTTTGATGCGTTGTCTTACGGGTATATCTGATTATTATCTTTTATTTTACCACTTGAAGGTTCATATACCAATTCAAATTTTGCAATGTTCATAAAATTCTAATAAATAGTTTCTAATATGACCTTTGTCCCACGGTGTGCCAATTTGTTCTGGTGATTTCTCGTAAACAACGCTAGTCTTCAATTTTACTATTTATTATTGGTTACTTACGGGATCGACTAGATTGATCCTAGGACACATGTGTCATAATAGATTTTATGTTCAAACCCATGATCTTCAATTAATTCTTAAATTTGATTACGGAAATATCACATTGTTTGACTATGGAAATATAATGACTGTTTGTATAAAGATTTCGAACCTAAACTTGATCATTGACAATTGAATGTAAAGGTAAGGACACTCTTAAAAAGTAACAATTTCTGGGAAATACAATAAAAGTTTGAAAGTAAATAGATTTCTAGAACAATAGGTGTTTAAAAGCAAATGGAATAAAGACAAAAAAGAAGAGAATCGAAAGACTTTAAAGGTAAAATTGCAGGAAACTGGAAATAAATGATAATAAACTGGCATTTAAATTGTAAAATAACATGATGTTCTTAACGTACATGATATCTCCTTGACTCGTTTCCCTTTCGATTACGGTAGTTTGAGTGTTTGAGAATTTTTTAGTACATCTAACGAACACTTCCAAAAATCTAATAGAAAACACCTATTTATAATGTTCTGACCCTAACGGTCTTACTATAATATTGCGCCACGTTTAAGACATGCAAGTCTCTTTCGTTCTCCAATCTCCCTTACAATGGCGCCTTTTATTCAAAATTCGAATCTTCAGAAGTCATTCGAAATTCGAATTCTATAACTATTCGTATTTCACTTTAATCCTTTTGTTTGGACCGCTCCAATGTTGACATACTTATTAAAGGAATTTCTTCATATCCTAAAATTACTAAAGACTTTAGTTGAAATATCGCTCACCATTGGCAATCGAAGATCTTTTCCTATGAAGCGAAAAGGCCTTATGTTTACCTATCACCAACAAATATCAATCTCTTTTCCATGTGATAGTAAACATATTTTATTCACCTATGCCAATTTTACCCTGGATCGAAATTGCCAGCTAACATCCGCCAAATCCTATCATCCAAGAAGTCGCCTCTTTTGTGCGGAATTGTTTCAAGCCGATGTGACGGGTGGTAGCGAAATCCCGTTCATGTTTACGGTTATGCGTAATTGAACAAATAAGTAAAATAAGTATATATGTAACTTAAAAATAAGTATAAGCGTAACTTAAAAAATAATTACACACCCATGATTTCCATCTACAAATCCAATGCGTAAATGGACACATTAGGTGAATGTGAATCGTCATAGGAAAGAGCGTTAGAAGGAAAACCCAAAGAGACAACAATGACATTATACCGATTAGCTATTACATAAGCCATTTCGGGTAATGTCATCCATTTCTATAGTGGTTGAGGACCTAACTTTGATATCCTCAGCGAATCTCTCACTATCGAACGAGGTCCAAATAACTTTTCATACGACTCTCTTCTAGGACCTTTAAGTTCATTATCCAAATCACGACGAACAATTGACCATCCATCCGATCCATAACCATGAAACAATGCAATGACTCTAAATCCACAATTTCCATCCTTCATCACATCAACAATGTCATCAATAAATGGTCGATATATCTTGAAATTGTGTAATGTATTACTACATGGTTTTTCTCGAGGTTTGGGATAGCTGTGAACATACCCTCTTTGAAGACTTTTGGGAGTTCGAGTGCGCTCGATCAACATACTCGTGATATGAAGGATCACGATAAACATCATATCCATGAGTCTCTTCCCGTTCTTCTTCACTCCTCCCTTGGTTTTATTTTTTCGGCGGTGCCAACATTTTTGATGTAGTGGGATAAGCAATTTCACACACCTACTCTTTAATGCTCTTTTCAGACAACATCGATGCCTGTACTTTTTCCAAATTTCCTCAATTGCATGGGTCATGTCTAACTCGATCCATCATCGCATCCACCTCTTGTTTGCCTTCCATACTTAGCTTTCTCCAATGAATGTGAATAGCCTCGATTGGTATTGGATCACCACTCGGTGTATATCTCCTAACTCACAAGCACAAGGTAACCCGTACACTTTTCTATGAGTACACCCGCATTTTGGGTGTCTACCAACAATATCAACCTCGCCCTCTTGACAATATGCCTCAAGCGACTCTAGATCTGATCCACGCAAATTTCCATAAAATGGGCTAGTGTGTGCATGTTCAACTTCATAAAAACTCTTACGAAATGAAGCTCTAATGTTTCCCAATTGTATCTTAAGATTACCATTCATAGCCTCCGGCATTTGCACATATCACCTAAACTATTCTCCAACATTTGCTTCAATTTCCAATGCGGATTCAACCCTTTAAATAAATTAAAAACAAGTAAGTCGACAATAAAATTAATATAAAAAACATTGACTAAAATCAAGATATATTAACATATGCATACCTATTGGTCGTGGTGTTTCCCAAATGCAACACTTGATTAGTCCATGCTTGACGAATCTATGTCTATGAGACAACCATGTATCTTTCACATAATCAATAAATGTTGTAAAGTCGACACATGCATGCTCAAGTTGTTGCAACCGTTGTTGATACTCCACCTCATCACTAGCCCTTACAAGTTCATACCACATTTTCTCTATCGACTCTGCATGTCATCCACACATATTCCTTACACTTCGCTTTCACATTTTGTTGATGTGAAATCGACAAAAAATTAGTTGTTTTGGGAAATCTTGTTTCAATTGCTTTCATCAAGGCAAGATCTCTATCGATCAACACCACTTGTGGCCAAAATCGTCCTTAGTAAATAGCTGTTTCAACTTATCCAAAACCCAACAAAAATTTTGATCGCTCCGATTCCATATATGCAAATGCAACGACAAATGTCAACTCGATGGATGTCACACCAACTATTTCAAGCAGAGGTTGTCTATACTTATTTGTCTTGTATGTCTATCCATAATCAACACAACGGAAACATATTCAACAACTTCACGATTACGGATGAGCCCAAAAATATCCCTCACAACTTACGAATCATCTTTTTACGCTCCGTATACATAATCGATTCTTCTACGGCTTAAACAAATGTTGCATTTACATTCTAGGCCCCTTATATCTTTCGTATTTTACTCTTGTGCTTGTATATTTGCGTGATCCGAGTGACATTTTACGGATCTTGCTCCTTCAATGACAAAAGTATGTGTCTTGGTGGAACATGACGTTTTGTCAAATCAACAATATGTTGTTGTTGTTACGCATTAAGTCGACTTACAAGCGGATGCCTGCAAATGTATCGGGTAACCCATGATTGTGAACTCCACATTTTACATCAATCTTCCATCCGGAACCATCTTTTGCGGTGTGGATCTAATTTTGAGCGGACAACCACATTTCTTACTAGCACTCGTGTTTCACTTTCTCCTTCTTTGTATTTTCCACCTTTATCACAACCAAATATTACTTTATCACTTCTCCCTCTCTTGCTGTTTGGTATCGAGCGTGTTATTATAACGGTCACTTTATTCTGATTCCAATCTCCTTAACCCATCTTATTACCTCTTCTCTTGTGGCAAAGCGTTACTGCAGTAAGCGGATCGGTGGTATCTACATGTCGATTTTTATCCAATAAGCGAGGAATAACACTGTTAAAATAAATAAATAAAATAAAAATAAAAAAAAAAAAAAAAAAAAAAAAAAAGCGAACAGGATAACACGGAGCAAGGTTATCCGGTTTGCAATACAAGGAATACCCGAGCAAGGTTATCCGGTTTGTTATTTTAATGAACCGGATAACTCAAAGTGTGTTTTCGGTGAAAATCACTCCGGATGTAGGTTGGTGGGTTATCCGGTTTGTGAAGAAATACATCTAGGATGTAGCCATTACAGGTTATCCGGTTTGTTAAATTACCTTTTTGGCTTTTAAAATGCGCTCTCGAGAAAAAATAAAATAAATAAAAAATCCATATAAAAATAAAAAAAGTAAAAAGGGTAAAATTGGAATATTAAAAAATGCGTAGGGGTATCGGAATAAGAGTGGGGGTATAGGGTAAAATTTTCTTATGAGCTGGGTGTTCCGGCCCACAATAATCTCTGTTTTGGGCTGGGTGTTCAGGCCCACAACTGATGACTGCCAAGATTCCTATGTGAAAGTAGGGATGAGCAGCTCATGCTCATCGTCCTGGATCAACCGCCCCCACGTGTAATGGATGAGCTTGCCTGTTACGAAGGATCAGACGGTTATGTCAATCACGCAAAATGTGAGGTTCGGTTGGTGACATGTCCTTGAGTGAGGAGCATGTGGGAAACGTGTTCTCCACAGGTCCCAACGGATTGGGCGAGCGTTTTGGTCCGCCCTTGGAATGGGCTGGGCTCGACGATGAGTCATCCAAAGGTCCAGTCCAGAACAATTACCATGATTGATCCATCAATTTCTGATATCAAATTAAAAGCTATAAATTACCATAATGTAATAAACTTGTATCAGTCAAGCATTGGAAATGATTAAATGAATGTTACAGGGTCCTGAGGAACAAAGGAACCGTGAAAAAAATGCCTTCAAAACTAGGCTAAATTTCAAGGATTTCTTTGACAGCAAAAACAAACCACCTAAACAAAACTATGCTTGACGTAAGAGACAAATGTGAGCAACAAAATTTGTGCCAGTTTTGAGGAAAATGTCTACAACAAACAAGGTGGTTTGGCTTAATTTATTCAGGAAAGAACTCCTCGCGTTATCATCACTGAAGTCAAGACAACCTAAGAGTAACATGTTATCTCCAAATGACCCTCAAATAAGCTTCTTGGACTTCTTCTTCTTCGATACTTTAGCAATAGCATCGCACAATTCTCTTTTACGTTTGTTGTTCGGGTTTTCTTCTACATCCATGCTTCCTGAATTCTTGCTCTGGACTTCAAGAGCATCCCTGACAAAAAAATTCAACCTCCACAAGGTAGACTCACTCTGCAAAGAAAAACAGTATACTTATGATTAGCATACAGATATAATATAATCAATATCATATCAATTTGATACAAACAGAAGTTGTATTTTTGTTGGACCTGAGCATTGATGTCAAGTTCCACCTCGTCAGCATTAGGTTGGAAGCTTGGATTAGCTTGGGCAACAATATCCAATGCTCTGCTAAGATCCTCGGCAGACAGTTTGGCGAGATCAATACCAAGGTTTCTCTTTTCTGCTGATGACATTTTTCTGTAACATTTTTTCACAAATTTAGCTTTGTACGAGTGACAAAGTATTATCGATCATATTTGAAGTTTAACATCATATGCTTTGAAATATCTGAAAATAAGAACTATTTCATTGTACACCAAGTACATTTTTTAAGGAAACACATAAAAGCTAACCTGCATCTTTTAACAACCATCTCTCGTAGCTCTTCTAAGTGTGCATCAATTTCATCCAGCTGGAAAAAAAAATACAAGGCAACATCATCTAAATAAGCTTCATACGATTCTATCCTAATATTAGATACTGTCAGGATCCTTTGTTTGAGCAAGAAAGATGTGAATACCTCATTACTCAAGTCTCTAGCCATTTTAGCATGAGCGGCTTCTTGAGCAATTTGCATGGCTAACTGTGCTTCAGCTTCTTCCTCTTCACGTCTTGTTTCCTACAATTTTACAACCCCGGATGAAAAGAAGTAACAAGATAATGTTCTTAGACAATATTTAAGCAGTCTCAGAGATTAAATACGACCACAATAATAAACAATTAGCAATCAAATTTAGTCCAACAAAACAATTGGTCTAAGGAAAGAAATCGTTGGAATAAAGTTACCTCTTCGGTAACTTTTGGCAGAAATTGCAACCATTTCTCCTCAAACTTTTCCAGTAAAGTTTTTGCCATCACATGAACATCACTTCTGTCGTCATTATATTTCATTGCATTCTTGAAAACCAACCTCACATCAGCACATACTTCCCGAACATGCTTATATCCAATACCATCCTGAAGCTCCATTTGGTTCTTAATGGTATTGAAATCCATGGGTTTGTCAATGACCTAACATGCATCATATTACAATAGATTAATCAAAACTCAAAAGCATAAAAAGTTTAATGCAAATTAAAGATTAAGTCACTTAATGAAGGGCGTGTTTGTTTAAGCAAAAATAATTTGCATATCTTTTAATTGAATATGCATTTTAAGCTTTATAAACAAGCCGTAAGTGTCTATTAATTAATCCGCTACAAAAATGATATGCCAATTATTTAAAAAAAATTACTTTATTTCCATATTATTTATTAGAAAAGAGAATGAGTTCCATGACAAGATAAAAACAAAAGAAAAGAGATGGCAATATTTTTATTGAGAGTCTCGCATCAGATGTGACATGGCCTAAGAAAGGTGGGCCTCCATGCCTCAACTTAAAAGCCGGTTTTGTGTTGATGTCTTGATGAGTTAGGCCAAATCCAAATTCTAAGATGGTATAGGCCCAGCCACAAGAGAGAATAGGGATGCCTTAAAGAAAAGATGGGCATTAGGGAATGAAAAAGGGGGGGCCAAGCCAGAATAAGTCAAGAGTTATTTTGCATATTTCAGACTGACCCTGGTAGTGGACATTGTCCACGAGGATGTCTCAAAAAGTTTCAAGCTATGTGTTAAAGGGAGACGATGCAGAGTGGTCCTTTAAAAATTCAGAGAATTCAAAGCAGTGGAACTCTTTTCAGCTTTCACAAACCATGATGACAAGGTGAATGTTTAGAAGTTGGAACTTCAAATGGTTAGTCAGTGTAGAAATTTGGCCTACTAATTTGTTGTCTTTTGAATGATTTGTTTCCTGAAAGAGGAGAGATTTGGTAGTTATGTTACCATATCTCCAAATTACCTAGTTTCACATAATAGATGTTTACATCAATAAACACGGTTTTCATCTATGTTCTGATCCAGTATTTAGCATAAGGGCGTAGCTAATGCAAATGTAACAATGGAAAACTTGCATGGTTGCATGTATGAGTCGAACCTATTATAAAGGCCATTACTAATGCAAATGTAACATTAGAAAACATGCATACATATATGAACCATACCTCATAATAATCATTTAAGCCAAGGCCCTCTACATCCACCGGTTGCATAAAAGGCCAAGCCCATTTGTGTTGTGTCATCTGACAGAAAAAGAGCATGAGAAAATCTATTTATAATACAAAAACAGACAGAGCCATTCACTATCCTAACCTCATCTATCGTCTAAGACACGGACAACTTTCACCTCTACGCGTATGGGCTCAATAAATGTACAAAATGTACATAAAATACATTTATATCTGAATCAAGAGGGAAAATGCAAGTAATCACACCATGTGACATCGCTAAATGAAATATTAACAATTCTTATGTTCATTGTTCTAGTAACAGAAATCTTCTTGACTAGAAGTTCGTCACTGATTAATTAACAAATAATTCAAGCTTCTCATTTTTCTGTGGTCCATTCACTATTACATTATCTATAACTGTTATATTTAGTTCAAAACCCCTATCATGGATCTTATAAGGCACTTGCATCTATCTATATCTTTCAAATAATGAAATTTAACACAATGGTATTTTTTAACCACACATAGGTTTTTTTGGGAATTGTGATCATTTACTTTTAGAATATCAGGGGAAAGAAGAATTGTACAAAAGTATGTATGCCTATGTTATCAATCTCGGATAGCGGCGCGACACTGCCTTCTTCAAAAATGGAGTGGAACGGGAGCGAGGAGCAGAACGGATGTTGTTTTAATGACGTGGATTAATACACATAATTGTTAAAAAAACTAAAATAATTTAATTAATCAAAATTAATGAAGTATTCATAGATGGTAATAAAAGTCTAAGTCTGACACAAAACACACTTGCAAATGCCAATAAAATTCAATAAAATAACCTTGATATTGTTAAAAAATGAAGAGTAACATCGTATAAGGTCGACGTGGCACTCTCAACCGCGTCAACACGTCGTCATTCTGAATCCAACCCCATTATCGTGATTGTTCCAGTAGAGTCATCCATCTGTGCTGGAATGGCACGGCTGTCACAGATTTCTTGGTTATGCTATTCAGTTCCGAGATAACGGTCGGAACGGCCGAGTTTCATACGCAGGGAATTTTTCAAGTTACATATCATTGTACAGTTATTGACAATTAACTCACTGGTAATGTGCACATATATGTCATATTTCACAATCACGGCAAACCACGACAAAAATTGACGTTAAATGTAAAAGGGTTACCTGGCGTAATATTGTACCAAACTGGCGTATAAGATCTTGCATTCTTTTCTGAGCAGCTGCTTCTCTACGTGATGCATCCAGCAGTTGCTTCTTAATACTTGGAACATGTTTCTCCTTATCTTTGTCCTTCGTAGTCGAGTTACCTTTCAGCACGTCAGTTTGCTTTTTATTCACGCTCGAGAAAAAACTGCCAATCACTTGCCCTTTCTGCTCGAGCTGCAGGAAAAGAAGCATATTACTTATTACAGATAACTTCTTGGGTTGCAATCATAAACAGACACGGAAATGAAACAAAAATAAAACAATAGTAAAAAGCCGCTTAATTACAAAATTTCAGTGAATAATCTTTTGCAATATGACCAAATCTTATACTATATAAGCTGCAAATTAAGACCCTATTTAGATAAACAGCTTAATTTCATAACACTAGATGATCTCAAATAATCAACTCCAACATACCCTAAGTTGTTTGTTTATCCAAACAATGTCTTAGTTAAACATTGATCAACACATACAAATGAAGCAGCAATGGCATCCCTAAAAAAACACAGTCCCTAGTTCTCGAAAACATGATCCATTTGAATTTGATTGAACAATATCACATACTTACCGAATCAACTTTCGAAACAAGCTCGTCAACGCGGTTCTTGAAGTTGAAACTCTCCATCAATCTCTTTGTCTTCTCTTCTCTTCCGCGACGGAGTTCAGTTGCGAGTACTTTGCCTTATGCAGAGGCGGGAAGTGCAGCCACCGCTTCAAATTGTGACGGGATCGAATTCTCGGGAGGAGAATGGAAGAAAACGGAGTCTGTAACCGTTTCTGACGGAACAGAACACAGCCCGACAGTGGTTTCAGGGCAGTTGAGTTCAGTGAGACATTTTCATACAAATGGCCTAAGCGGCAGGTTGCATGTTTTTTTACTTTTTATAGAGCGGTATTTTAGGGTTTAATTGTTAGTAATATTGAAATTAAATGGTGGTAAAATATTTTGTTTTACTTGACACAATAGATAAAGTTGGGTTAAACTTAAATGTTATTTTTAGAAGTGAATTTAAATTAATTAAAAACAAAATAAGATTTATTATGCTATTTTTAGAAGGGTTAATAGTCATTTACCCCCTGCTATGCTATATGAGCATAGAATCTTTATATTATAAAGGATGACTTAAATTTTTCTTTTTTAAGGAGAATAAATCAAAACATGTTCATTAGGGATGAGAATTGTAATTCTTTCTACTTCTAGGGGTATAATGACAAATCGAGAAGCTCGATTAGAAAGAATCAAGGGAGAAGTTTTATGTTATATAGGGTAATGCTCATTTTGCCGATATCTGAATTATATGAAAAACTTCGAGCCAACATTATTCTGAATGAAAGGAGTAGAGAAAAAACAGGATCGCTGAGAGATTACCATCATCAGCACATCATCTGAGTCACTGTCTCCTGCACGTGCATATTGAGCTTCATCACTTTCTTTCGCCCTTTCTACTTTCCTCCTTCGACAGTCTCGAGCGTTGTGACCAAAATCTTGACAATTGTAGCATTGCTTATCTTTCCTGTCAACTTTCTTCCCAGAATACTTGTTGCTCACACCTTTTTTGCTCGAATCAGCATTCTTGCTTGACTTCTCATCATCTGCAAGATGTTTTCGAAACTTCGATTTTTCAGCTTTCTTACTAAATCTTGATTGCAATGCTTGTTCAGACACCTTTTCTCTTTCTGAGTTTCTTTGCTTAAATCTCATCTCATGAGCCTCCAATGAAGCTTGAAGTTCTTATAACTTCATCTCAGATAGAGTCTTGGTCTCTTCAATTGTCACAACAATATAGTCAAAATCTGCAGTTAAGGATCTCAATACCTTTTTTATTTTCTGCAAATCAGTGATCGTTTCTCCACATGCTTTCATTTGATTCGTCAGCGTCACAATCCTTGAGAAGTAAGCAGAAATCGATTCATCATCCTTCATGTGCATCATCTCGTATTGCTTTCTCAGCGTCTGCAACTTCACCTTCTTCAATTTCTCTCATCCGCCATACAAGTTCTTTAACTTGTCCCAAGCTTCTTTCGTTGACTCTTCTTCAATTATCTTCTCAAATACATCAGAATCTACACACTGATGAATCAAGAACAATGCTTTACAATCTTTCTTCCTTTGATTTTTGTGCGCAGCTTTCTGGACTTCCGTCACATTTGCTTCCAGCTCCAATACACCATCCTTCAAGATTTCAACAACATCTTAAAATCTGAAAATGACCTTCATCTGTGCAACCCATCGTTGATAGTTTTCTCCTTTGAAAACTGGTAAATTTGTTGGAATCTATGTCGACGTTGTTGTTCCGTTTGCCATTAGATTCTCTTTGAATCGCAACCGAGCTCCTTGATACAAATTTGTTGGAACAGAAGATAGAAAAATAGTTTTGTGAAGAAGAAGATTAAGGGAATTGAGAAGAGAATGAATGTGAAACTGAAAATGAAAGATGGTTTTGAATGATTGTAATATTCTTTGTTATGATTACAAAGAAATGCTCCTTACATAGACAAATTTCTTAGCCCTAATAGTGTAAACTAAACTAAGGCCCAAAACATACAAAGGTCCAAAGAATTCGACACACTCTAACATACTTCAGAGTAACTTCGACATCCTTACTAATTCGACCAGCACACATAAGCTAATTCGATTAGCACGCAACATTATAACTAGTTCGACACACTAGTTCGAACTTGAATTATACATATTCTAACACTTTCTCCTGACCGTGAGATGAAGTTGGATGGTGTTTGGTTTGGTAGTGAGATAACTGCAAAGCACAAGGATTGTAAGACTTTGGTAGTGATGGTATAATACAGGAAAAATCCCACATCTAAATGTTTTCAGAAAATGTAAGAGTTTATAAATCTATTTTATACAATAATTACTAAAATATTTAGTAATGGGTAAATTGAAAGATGTTGGGCTTTAAGTCTATTAACTATATTTTAATATTAATAAAACAAAAATATAAATAATAATTCTTAAAAAATTAACGGTAAGAAAATATAATCTATAGATAAAAATTTAAAAATAAATTAAAATTAAAAAAAAATCCATGTGAATTTTAATTCATAAATAAAAAAATAAAAATAAAATTTAATACACAGTCATCAATATTTTGGACGCCACATAAAAAGATTTTTTATACAGTCAGCACAATAATAGTATTAGGGTCTTTGGAGATAGAATCTTAGTATTATAAAGGATGACATAAAAAAAATTTTAAAGAGGACAAATCAAAAGATCTTTAACATTTTTTAGAATTCATTTGAGAAATGTATTTTTATTTATTGGAGAATAAACAACAACATTTTATTGTTATGAATGCAACAGATCTCATCAATCAATACTGATATTCTGTTATGAATGCTTTCTATTAGCTGTATTATTTCCTTCTAATACCACAACTGTCAATACTTATGTTTAGGCTTGATTTACGGGAACCTTATTATTTTTGTATAGCTCTCAGGTTCTATATATGTGCAGTTGTAAAACATTTGTATTCATCTGAGGAAAATACAGGTCCCTTTTTAATATGGCATCAGAGCAAGATTTTGGAAAGTCTGAATCGGAGAAGATTCATACCTCCGATGAAGGAAAGAGTCCAGTTGCTCTCACCCCAATTTCACCATACTATCTCAGTACTTCGGATAATTCGGGAACACCTCTAGTTGCATCCACTCTCAAGGGAGAGAATCACCGAACATGGGCACGTTCAATGAAGACGGCACTTCGTGCAAAAATGAAGTTAGGTTTCATTGATGGAACAATCACAAAACCAGGAAAGAAGACAGCAGACTATCTCAATTGGGAGAAGGCGGATTCAATGGTGATGGCTTGGATCATAAATGTTACTGATCCGAAATTACATGGCAGCATATCTCACGCAACAACAACCAGGGATCTATGGCTTGACCTTGAAGAGCACTTTGCTCAAACCAACACACCAAGGATCCATCAATTATGGCGAAATTTTTGTCTTATGCAGAAGGACGATGAATTGAGTGTAACGGAATTTTACACCCAGTTCAAAGATCTTCTTGATGAGTTGAGTGAACTTCAACCCCTGCCTGAATGCACTTGTGGAGCATCAAAAGAGTTGATGCAAAGGGAAGAGGGTCAGCGTCTACATCTATTTCTTGGAGGTTTGGATAATGAGCAATATGGGCATGTCAAAACTTCCATTCTAAACGTGGAACCGTTGTCGTCACTTCGGCGTGCATTCAACCACGTCTTGAGGGAAGAAGCACGCATCAATGCCGAGAAGGAGAAAGTGAATAACAAGACAGATCAAGGAGCAGCTTTCCACTCATATTCAGGAAGCAAGTAGAAAAGAGATGGATTCAGACAGAAGTGTGATCATTGTGGAAAGGACGGACACATCAAAGCCCGGTGTTTTGAGATAATTGGGTATCCTTCAAACTGGGATACTCGAAGAACACAACGATCGAACAACAACAAGTTCAGAGGAAATCTTGCTGCACATACAACTCAAGCTGATAAAGATGATGGAAATACGGAGAATACAGGTCACGCCCTACATGGAATGCGGATGAAGAATGTGGGATCATCATCATTTGCTGACATGGATGGTAATGGAGAGATCCAATGGATCTTGGATAGTGGCGCATCTCATCATATGACTCATCTTTGCTCAATACTAGAAGGTATACAATCACTTGATAAACCTTTCTATATTACAGTTCCCACCGGAAATACTGTGATGGTAGAAAGAGTTGGAGACCTTAGACTGGATAGAAATATCAAATTGTCTAATGTGTTGATTGTGCCCGATTTTAATTGCAACTTAATTTCCATACATAAGTTGACACGTGATTTAAATTGCATGATAACTTATCAGTCTGATTCTTGTGTCATACAGGACCTAACCACGAGGAGGATGATTGGATCGGGTAGCATGCATAATGGGGTTTATGTGTACAAGGAGATGATGCTACTACAAGCCAGAAAGATGATACCACCCTTTGGCACTACAGAATGGGGCACCCCTCAGCACAGTCTCTCCAGCGCCTTTCAAGTTTGATAAATTGTAATTTTAATTCTAGTGAGTTAGATTGTTGTGACATATGTCACAAGTCAAAGCAACACAGACTTCCTTTTCCTCATAGTATTAATAAAGCTGAGAGAATTTTCGATTTAGTTCATTGTGATTTATGGGGGAGATATAATACACCTTCACATAATGGGTCTCATTATTTTCTCACTTTAGTGGATGATCATAGTCGTGGGACTTGGGTTTATTTGATAAAAAATAAGACTCAAACCACTGACATATTGATCAATTTTTACAACATGATAGAGACACAATTTGGTGTGAAAATTAAAAGAATCCGTAGTGATAACGGGACAGAATTCACCAATATGAACATTCAAACATTCTTCAAACTAAAGGGAATAGTTCATGAAACATCATGTGTAGCTACACCTCAACAAAATGCGTGTGTAGAACGAAAACACAGACACATTCTGAATATCGCAAGAGCCTTAAGGTTTCAAGCAAATCTTCCCATTAATTTTTGGGGAGAATGCATATTGGCTACAACTCACATTATAAATAGAACACCTACTGTAGCAAACCAAGGCATCACACCATATGAGATGCTTTTTGGAAAATCACCATCTTATGGTCATTTAAAAATATTTGGTTGCTTGTGTTATGTTAGTACGAGTACAAAGATGAGGGACAAATTCGATCCAAGGGCAGAAAGGTGTATCTTTGTAGGCTATCCACGAGGACAAAAAGGTTGGAAAGTCTATAATCCTAAGACATGCGAGATCTTCACTTCACGAGATGTGGTGTTCTATGAGCATATTCTGCCATATGTTATACATGACAAAGGGTCGACAACAAAGTCGCCAAGTTTTGTTTTTCATGACATCCCTGGACAACAAGAAGAAAATAATCATGATGAAGTGGAGAGCAATGATGAAGTGGAGAGCAGTGAGAGCCAAGAGAATCAAGGAGACATGGGTGCATGTCAGATGAAGGATCAGAATGAGGAGACAAATTCATTTGAGATAGAACATCACACTGAAAGGGTGACAGACCTCCCATCACGCACAAGACAGCCACCGAGTTATCTCCGAGATTATCATTGTTATGCAACACACAAGAACCCCATAAGCATGCTCCCGACTCAGTCACACTTCTCAGGTAAAGTCTACCCTATCACCAATTTTATCAATAATAATTGTTATTCTCGCAGCCATCAGGCCTACCTTGCAACAGTCCATAGCACTGAAGAACCTCAAAGCTATCAAGAAGCTATGAAGAAACCAGAATGGCAAGAAGCCATGGAAACAGGACTCAAAGCTCTCGAGGATAATGGTACTTGGGACCTGACATTGCCACCACCGGGAAAGAAAATAGTGGGGTGTATGTGGGTCTACAAAGTGAATTACAAAGCCTCGGGAGAGATTGAAAATATAAGGCATGTCTTGTAGCCAAGGATACACGCAGGTAGAAGGAGAAAACTTCAATGAAACATTTGCACCTATAGCCAAAATGACTACTGTTCGTTGCCTTCTTACTGTTGCGGTAGCGAAAGGATGGGAATTACACCAGATGGATGTAAGCAATGCTTTTCTGCATGGAGATCTAGAGGAAGAAGTTTATATGCAGGTTCCGAATGGTTATAATACTCCTAAAGCAGGGATGGTTTGCCGGTTGAGAAAATCTCTATATGGATTGAAGCAGGCCTCACGAAATTGGTACTCAAAGCTCTCCCAAGCACTTATAGAATATGGTTTCCAAGAATCAGATGCGGATCATAGTCTCTTTATTTATTCAAGAGAAAGAAAATTCATGGCAGTTTTGGTCTATGTTGATGATCTTGTGATTGCTGGTAATTGCTCTAACACATGTACCAATTTTAAACAATATTTGAGAAGGTGTTTCCACATGAAAGACCTTGGGCCTCTTAAATATTTTTTGGGTCTAGAGCTCGCACGAGGATCAACTAGATTGTTTATATGTCAGCGTAAATACACTTTAGACATTTTGGATGAATGTAAGATGCTCGATTGCAAACCTTCGACCTTTCCAATGGAGCAAAATCAAAGGTTAGCTTTGGACTCGGGACCAACATATTTGGATCCTCCTCGCTACCGAAGACTCATTGGTCGTTTGATTTACTTAACTATCACACGTCCAAAGATTACTTATTCGGTTCATATACTAAGTCAGTTCATGCAATCTCCTCAACAAGCGCATTGGGATGCAGCCATGCGAGTGCTACGGTATCTCAAATCTACACCGGACAAGGTATCTTATTACCTAAGGAAAATGATCTTCAACTTATGGCCTATTGTGATTGATTGGGCATCATGCCCTGACTAGAAGATCAACTTTCGGATATCTAATGAAATTAGGATCGGCTCTATATCATGGAAAACTAAAAACAATCCAGTGTCAAAGTCATCTAGTGAGGCGAGTATAGAGCCATGGGTCATGTTGTAAGTGAAGTGATTTGGTTGCGGGCTTGTTATCTAGTTTACAAGTCCTTGTGACTCACCAACTATGTTGTTTTGTGATAATCGGTGCCATACACCTTGCGTCAACCGTATACCACAGCGAAACACATAGAAGTAGATTGTCATTTTATTAAATGCGCATTTGCAAGAAGGCACAATTTCTACTAGTTATGTTCCCACCAAACAACAAGCGATATTTTACCAAGGCTCTAAGTGCAAAACAATTCCAGTTAACATTCAAGTTGGGTGCTCATAATCCTCACACTCCAACTTGAGGGGAGTATGGAGAATAAACAACAACATTTTATTGTTATGAATGCAGATCTCATCAATCAATCGATATTACATTATGAATGTTTTCTATTAGCTATATTATTTCCTTCTAATACCACAGCTGTCAATACTTATGTTTAGGCTTGATTTACAGGAACCTTATTATTTTTGTATAGCTCTCAAGTTTTATATATGTGCAGTTGTAAAACATTTGTATTCATCTGAGGAAAATACCGATCCCTTTTTAATATTATTGTTTTTTCTTTCTCAAAATTTCTATAAATATATTAACGATTTGTTTGTCATTAATTGCATGTAATTTGATTGATATTGGGAAGTTGATGCTACACTCTTTGAAAATGACATCAATATATTTATGATCGACGACATTTTGCATGATTGGAAGTTGAAAGTCAATTGCGCATTATGTTCGTGCTCCTCGTACATATTTCAAGATTGTTGGAAGTCTATTGTGCGATAGATTTATGTCCCTCATACGTATGTTGAACACATTTTTGCAATACACCAAAATTTTAAAAAAAGAGTGGGGTATCAACTTTGATCCGCTTGATTTAAGAATGATTTATCTAGTTTACATGATATTATTTGGTTAATATTTATGTCTTTAACTTTTATAATTCTCACTTTGATAAAATTAGTGTTTGTCCTTCATGTTATATGGATGTGTTTGATTAAGATTTTGTCTTACCATTATGTACCTTTCAATTTAAGAATATTTTTGTTTTTGCAAGAAACATATGAGTAAAGATATTTTTCAGTAGTGACTTCTCTGTTATATTTTGTATGCAATGATGTTAAGGGAACTTTAATCTTTCTTAATTATTAAAATAAATACTTTCTATTGATTTATTTCAATCTTATTTATACCAATTAAATCCATCAAATTCTTATCGTGGACTTAAATTATTCTTTTGTTAATGAAAATGTTTCCATTGGAATGGTAATATGCTATTTGCGCATATATTTATGCAGGTTCGTCTGCACAAAGTTTCTTTTCTCAATCTTTATCTATATTATATGAATTTAAGTTGATCTTGTGTATTTGTTTCTCGCGAACAATCTTTAGCTTTTTATTAAAAGTAATTTGTAAGATAAACTACAATAATCTTAGATTTAGTGTTTTGAGTGTTTTAGGTTGAGATTGGTTGATACGGGATTTCGTGGGTAATAAAGGACAAATTGTAAAGTAAAGAAAAATAAATGACAAAACTTATAATTTAAAGTGAAAAGTAAAAATTGCTTTGAAATAAAATGTGGAAGCATTCATACATTGTTAAGTCTGAACTCGTTTTTCTCTTAGATGCGGGTACTTTGAGTGTAATGCTCTAAATGTGAAGAAATGTGACCCTTAACAAAAATACAAATGTTTGCTTAAATAGAAAAATCTAGAGATGTAATTGTCGACGGTTATAGTATCCCACATTAGGATTTCGTGTGGAAAGGCTTCATAACTTCCTCCACGTTCTTGCTAGTGTGCAAACTCATACCTTCTTTTAGAGTCATTTTAGCATGCCTGTCGACAGTTGTATCTTGTCGAGCCTGCCTTTGAAACTGGTTTCCTAGTCGACCAACATTCTTGGTTGATACTTCTTTGACTTGGTCGACGCCATGCCTTTCTGACCAAAGATTCCTTACAGCTTAAAGGCTTGTATCCCTAGTCGAAAATTACTTTTCAACAAATTTCCCCCAAAAACGTCATGTTTGACGGGGCCTCTATCGACCGAAAAACTCTGCCATTTTCTCTTCCAAGTTTTTGATTACATGTCGCTTCAGAATGATGTCATGCATAATCATAACCACTTTATGCGCAACAATTTCTCATATCACTCAATCACTTATCATGATTGCTCCTAGGTTTTAGGGCATGTGT
Organism: Vicia sativa; assembly: GCA_021764765.1. Classification (NCBI taxonomy): domain Eukaryota; kingdom Viridiplantae; phylum Streptophyta; class Magnoliopsida; order Fabales; family Fabaceae; genus Vicia; species Vicia sativa. Next base: position 208,187,791 of record CM038792.1, on the reverse strand, counting down.
TTTCCAACGAACCCCACTAACTTTTTCCACTTCATGGCACGCTCACACCCAACTGAGTTACATTTGTTTCGCTTTTAATGGCCTTAATTTCTCTTTAAATGGACTTTCAAAACTCTTAGTTACTTTCTTTTCTCATTCTGCTTCAGTTCTCCAACTTTGCAATTTTTGAAAATTTTAAAGATACCTACTTCGTTTTTTATAATGACCACTCCATTTGGCACTCCCTACAACACTGGTAATAACCCCATAGCTTTTTCTATTTCAGCGAAACAAAGCTTGGACTTCATCCGAGAGCCTTCATATAAAGTGAAATCCAAAATTGAAGCATGGCAACAACATATGCTAATTCTTTTTGTTGTTACGAAGAAACTCTTCACATTTTATGGTTCCTATCCGGCCCAAAAGACGCATCTTAAAATCGTCAATCAGTATTTCCCTTGTTTTATCCCTACTATCCCTTCTACTTTCAACCATACAAAACCCATTAATGTTAGGTTTATGGCCTATGGTGCCATTATGTTCACCTCCATACATATGCTAGATGATATGGCGTATCTCGCTTGGCTTGATAAAGTCCAAGGGCAACCGAATTTCAATAGGATAAACTTTGCATTTTTTACACTATTGAACTTTCACGGAAGGCCCATACAATTGATCCCAACTTTATTCTTGCTCTATTCTTTTGCGAAAGTTCGACCAACACTTTCCAACTTCCCTGTGGGATGTTGATACCTACCCTATTCGAAGGGGCGGTCATCAATGGGCTTTCCCGCTGGGTATGACCTTCAACCCTACTTATTTGATGAAACATGCATTTTGCTTTGAGCATTCAAATTTCCCATATTATATTATTGATCACCATTTTGTGGACACGGAAGATGTCTTTGACACTGAACACATAGCCTTTCTGACCCTCTGGCTCTCTCATTTCTTATTTCGCAAAGCATATTTAACAATAGTTCAGGATTTCGTACCCATGGCGATCCAACTTCATGAGGGACAGAACATCTCGTTAGGCAAGCTTTTGCTGGTGAATCTCTATCAAACTTTAGGCGAGGCTTCCACGAAGCTGAATGCACTTCCTGATCGTGCCAATGGCTTAACCCTCTTAGGACCTCTTTACCCTATCTCTTAAATGGTTTTGCGACTAAACAAGGCTAGAACCATTGAAGACCTGAGGTTGTCCTTGACCATTCATCCTCAGAAACTTGATCGGTTCATTTTCATGAAATATATTAACATGTTCATCGAAACCAACACAATTGTCTTATCTATGGCCCCTTTCGTGGAGCTACGATTTGGTCCAGATTGGTTTCTTAACACTTCTCGAAATATTGTTCGTACAAACGCAATTTGGAGGGTCTTTTAACACCCATCATATTTTCCTGTCGAATTAATGTTGGCTTGATAAGATATGGTTTCATGGGCTTGTGAAGTCAAGCTCCTCAAATGATCTATATATGTTTTGATGACGACAAAATTCGCAATATCTTGAAGGTAAAGATATTTCAAAGCAAAAGATCTCTAGTAAAGCTCATGATTTCAACTTTTACATAGGTATATGAAAATCTAAACTTTTATGATCTTAGTGCTCAAAAATATTTTTAGTCATGCATATAAATTCAAGAAAATATTTTAGTACCTTTTGACAAAGATTATGGTGAAATTTGATAATAATTAAATTGTTATATTTTTCAAAATAATAAATTTTCCATTTTTGAACATATGCAATCGATTGCATATATGGCTCAATCGATTTATCCTTTTATAATTACGAAGAAAAGCTTTCTGGAAATGATACAATCGATTGCACCCTTTTGACAATCAATTGTCATAGTTATAAATTTCAAATTTTTTAAAACATTAAAAAAAGATACAATCGATTGTATCCTAAGCGTAATCGATTGTATGCGTCCAGATTTTGAAAAATCAGTATTTTCTTGCATCTTTTGAAGAAACACCTCTTCATGACAACACTTGTATCTTTTCACTTACACTTGTTCATAATTTCTCCAAACTTTGCCATGATTTTTGAAAAGGTATTACTTCACTATAAATTATTTATGATTTTTCAAATTCAAACTACCTCTATTCAAATTTAATTAAGAAAAACTCTCTGCAAAACTTTCATAAGAATCTTTCTATATTCAGATTTGTGAACATCATTTTCATTGCATATTGAAAGTATTCTTGAGCACATAAGAGAGTAATTATTTCTGATTTTCATATTTGATAGAGAAGATCATTCAAGTGAATGATATATAATATTATACTTCCAAACTCTTGTAAAATTTCAGACTATTATGTTGTATATTTGCTGTCCAGGATTGTTGGAAGCAATTGTGTGCATTGAAGAGGATTGTTCTTCTAGCACTAAGCATTTTGATCTTAAAGGTCTTAAGAGCCTTTGATCTCCCTATAGGTTAGATATTAAGCATCACCATTAGTGTGATAGGTTGTACAATCATTCTTCTTATAGTGAAATCTCTTACATGTTGTAGGGGGACTGGATGTACCTTCGGAGTATGAAGGGAACCAGGATAAATCTCATGTGTCTCTTTATTTTTCCGCACTTTACATTTTTCATAAACACACTAAACCATTAAAATGATCCTAACACCACTATAAAACCGATAAAATTTTAAAGTACCTAATTCACCCCCTCTTAGGCGCATTTTTTCTTACAATTGAAATCAGAGAAAGTTATCGGTAACTTGTTCCTAAATATCCAGAATGACTTTCGCAAATTAAAATCCGGTTTTCAAAGATGGTGGTAGTAACAACAAGCCTCCGTTATTTTGTGGTGAATACTTTGACTTTTGGAAAATTCGCATGAAGGTTCATCTAGAAGCACGAGGAGAAGAGATATGGGATGCTGTCAAAAATGGTCCATTTGCTCCAGTATGTATTGTCAATGGTGTTGGAACATCAAAGCCTAAATCATCATGGAATGAAGATGACAAGAAAAAGGTCATCTATGACAAAAAGGCAATCAATCTCCTCCGAGGTGCTCTTAGTATGGATGAATTCTTTCGAGTATCGGCATGTACAACGACAAAGGAAATATGGGATACTTTAGTAGAAACTCATGAAGGAACCGTTGAAGTTAAAAGATCTAGATTGAATTCCTTGAGTCAAGAATACGAATTATTCTGATTGCAGCCCGGAGAATCCATCCTTGACTTGCAAAAAATATTCGTTCACTTGACAAATCATTTGAAGACACTCGGTAATAATTTCACTAACGATGAATTAAATCTTAAAGTTCTTAGATATTTTACTAGGGAATGGCAACCAGAAGTGATAGCAATATCCGAAAAGAAAATCCTAACAACTATGACTTCCGCAACATTCGTTCACTTGACAAATCATTTGAAGACACTCGGTGAGAATTTAACTAACGATGAATTAAATCTTAAAGTGCTTAGATATTTTACTAGGGAATGGCAACCAGAAGTGACGGTAATATCCGAAAAGAAAAGCCTAGAAACTATGACTTCCACAATATTATTCGGGAAACTTCAAGAATATGAAACGGAAGTTGGAAGGCTTGAAAAACATGATAATCATGAGAAGAAATCCAAAGGCATCGCCTTGAAAGTAGATTTAAAATAAAGTCAAGATAAAGACAAAAATCGGAGTAGGATGAAAACTTCTTGCTTCTTGTGAAAACTTCTTGCTTCTTGTGAAAACTTCTTACTTTGCTTGATCTGGTGATATTGTCAATGTCAGGATTTGTAGCTTCAACTATATTATCTTCAATGGTTAATGGATCTTGCTTGACGTCATAATAGTAGACTTTGGCTCCATAATTCCAAGGTATAGCTTTGTTAGAGAAATATGGAATTGATCTGGGCGAGGTAATAATAAGAGGTTCCACTCTAGGCGCAGGATCGACAGAGGTGATCCTTATTGTGTTCACATCAGCATATTCTTTGGGATAACCATCTCCCCATCCAGTTGCATTGATGTCTTCAATTGGAATCTTGTAGCTTTCAGGGGTGATATACTTCACCATGTAATTAAACTTCCCACTTAGTTCCCCAAGTATCGGACTTACGTGCGGCTTCGCTTATGTCTTGATCTTGGACTTTTAGAAACATCTTATGCGGACTCTCTGAGACCAGACTTTTAGGAATAACACTTATCGGTTGTCCATCATGCGTTGAACATGTCTCTTCAACCAAGCACATCCATTAGATTCAGAAGCGCACCAACTGCAGTTGTCAGGACATCCTGGAAATAAATTGGCTTGCAACAAATCCTTCTTGACAATCATCAGGGGAATGGTTAGCTCATTCACATCAAATACATATGAGTCATTGGCAATGGTATTGGCGCTTTTACCTTGGTCATGCATTGATGCGTTGATCACATTCTGAATTTCGACAGTAGGGTCGAATTCAATTTCTCGGGCTTCAATCATGTCTTGAATCTTGTTCTTCAAGGCCCAATAATTGTTGGTGTCGTGCCCCGGGATGTTGGAGTGGTATGCACACCTTGCATTAGGATTGTACTTCGGAGAGGAGGTGTTGATGTGCCGAGGAGGATCCCTCAAGGTAATCAGCTATACTTTCAACATGTGTTATAGTGTTTTAGATAACGACATGTTGATCTTCGTAAATTGTCTTCTTGGTGCATTCTGTGTACGTGTGTTGTCTTGTTGAGATTGCACTAGCGTGGGATTGGAGATCAGAACTGCCTCCACAGATTGATTGCGATCATCTTTGTCACAACTCTTCTGACCATTCACAATATTGGCTTCTTTCTTCCCACCAAAAGATCTCTTCGCAATATTCGAGGATGTTTCAACTTGAATATTTTCGCTCTTGATTCCATCTTCAATACGTTCTCTTGTCAGTATCAGCTTGGTGAATCTGGATGAAGAGTTTCCAATCAAATGATTGAAGAATGGGCCTGTCAGCGTTCCCATGAACATATCAACCAATTCCCTATTAGACAATGGTAGTTGAACTTTGCCTGCTAGATATCTCCATTTCTGGGCGTACTCTTTGAACTTATTGTCATGGCCCATAGACATGCTCTTCAATTGCATACGGGTTGGTGCCAATTCAGAATTCTACTAGTACTATTTGTATAAAGCATCTGCCAAATCATTCTAGGTATGAATATAGGTATTCTCTAGCTAATAATACCACTCCAACTGTGTTCCAGAAAAACTCTCTTGAAAGAAATGTACCCACAACTTCCTGTCTTCTGTATAAGGATGGATTTTCTGAACATAGGATTTTAGATGAAGTTTCGGACAAGAAATGCCATCATACTTAGAAAAGGTAGGGACCTTGAACTTGCGGGTAATTACTACTCCAGGAACTAGACTCAGATCATCAAAGTTCAACCCTAACATTTTCAGATTTTCCACAGCATTCAGGCGGTCTTCAAGTTGTTGTACTTTTCATTGTCAGGATGTTGCTCGCTCATATATTCTTCCTCTTCGTTTTCAGACTCATGATGGTTTCCTTCATTTTTTTTGCGCTTCTTTCAGTTTCGCCGCTCTTGTCTAAGAAATCAAGTTGTCTGACTACCTTGACTGGACCTCTGTACCTTTTCCCCATGTTAAGAATGCTAACGGTCTTCTTCTTTTTGATGATGAGCTTCTTCAGATTTTTCTAACCTTGGGCCAAATTAGTGAACATCTCCTAGAATTGAGCATTCTGAGCCTGAAGATCTTTGAAAGTTTGTTCGAGAGTCATTTCTGCTGAAATAAACAACGAGAGAATAAGAGAACCGGTCTTCAGAGTACCTGTTATGAAATGTTATGCTATGATATGCAATGTTATGCAATACAATGTTTTCAAGGACCTTAGGAATTTAAATTTGGTAAACAAGCAAGAACAAACTTTTTTATTAGTCTGATTAGTAAGTACAAAAGAGAGTTCAAGTATAAACTAAGATCCTAGTGTTTAAGCCTCCCATGGACGCTTTCTCTTTGTGTTGACGTAGGTGTTAATGTGATGTTCCTCGTGTAAAGCAATGATGCTTCAGATCAAAGAATTGGAACTCGACGATCATCATATCTTCTTCAAAACTGGAAGTAACCAAGTCGAGTAGACAACCATGCCTTTTGATGAATTGAGAGTGATCGACAATTTCTGAGATGAACTCCTTGCGTTGAGAAGGTATACCCACAAAATTGATTTGGATAGTCTTCTTGGAAGCCATAACCCTACAACAAAGAGAAAAAGTAAATCCCTAGGTCCTTGAAATGGTTAGAAATTTTATGATGATATGATGTTATGTTTAAATAGCAAGCACAAGCAATTCACACAATAGCCCTAGGTTTAAGGCTTGCATGAGATATAGGTGTCTACCCTTCCAGAGTTTGAGTGGGTTCAACCTGTCCTGTAATAGTAACTGGGTTCTAGGAATCTCATATCATCGATCTTTCTCACAGGCTTTATTTCAATACGACTACCAAATGGTCGAGCGAAACATCCCGAAAGTCGAATCTCAATGAGCACAGCATCGAGTATCAACCAACCTCAGTCTGCACCGAAGTAGGCTATCTCAATACCTTTTAATGGCCAAGATGGGTCAATTAGGGTTCTAAAGTTGAGTTAGTGCTTGTGAGACCACGCAGCCGCCAAATACTTCCTCAACTAAACATGAGGAGCATTAGGACATCCAAAGTGTCGCACTAATCATAGCCATCATTTTAACCGTTTCGATCTACGTCGGACAGTTGTAATGATCTATTGCTACTTACCTAAGGAAACTTGGATCTAAGTGTAGGATCCCTCACATATATAATACCCAAGCATCCCTTAAAGATAAATCAGACAAAGCAAACAGAAAGCAATAAAGTGATTTTATAGCCCTAAGGTAGCCTCTCTTTAGGTAATGTCCCCGGAAGAGTCGTCAGTTCTGTAATACGGTGGGAGAATTGACTTGTTTGTTTTGTGTTTTATCGCAAATTTTGCGGATAGCAAGAGTCGCCACCGACTTTTCTTTTATCCAATAAAGGGAAGATGAAAAGAACATGAAAAGATCTTCGTTAGATTCTGAGTACGGGAGGCAATTATGAAAAGGGAAGGTATTAACACCTTTTCCATCCGTAGTTATCTATGAACAGAATCTCTTTGTATACATTCTAGGAAATTTGAAATTTTTCTTTATGTGTTTGTGTAGTTTGAAAATACATTTCGCTTTGACTTCGTAATGATTCTCGTTGGAATGTATACGAAGCGCTCAGAAATGTTTGTTTGGAAAATGTTTAACTTTGTAATGATTCTCACTAGAATGTATACAAAGTGTTTGAAAAGTTTTGAAAAATGTGAGGTGAGAAAAGCATTTTGATTGGAGCAAGCAACAAAGTCTTATTACCTACTCAGAATAGTCGTTTCTTGTTATTTTCCTTCTCCTTTAGAATAAGGCTATCCATACTATTAGTTGGCAAGTAACTTTATTCGTTTGGATGTGAGGGGACAATCGAAGGGTCATCGTATGGTCATAGAAGGCAACATGTAGGGATACCTTATCAATTTCGTAGGGATGATCATCACTTATTCGTAGGCAACAACCGAGGGACGAGATCATATACTCGTAGGCAACATCGAGGGTCATCGAGGGACTATGATCTTTGTATCGAAGGGACTATGATGATGTCATTCGTAAGCGTCTTTGCTAATGGTATCCCTACATTCGAGGGACATGACCATTGTATTCGAAAGGCAACAAGAGAGGATACCCTAAGGGGGGGTTGTTATACCCCAAAATTTTCCCTCTCACTTCTCAAGACATTTCACATATCCATACTCAAGGATTTCACAAGGGTTAACCAGATAAACCCTCTCTTAAGCAATCAACCCAAGCTAGGGTTTTGCCATTCTCAAGTTAAGATGGACTTCCAATGCTTCAAATGGTCATCATGCCTTATCATATACGTCAAAGAATCCCCATGTCAAATTCCAAGCCTTACAAGTCAAGTTTGCTCAGTCAATTGCTCAGATAGTTGAAAATCAACTATATTGGACAAAAAGTCAATTGTGGTCAACATACAGTCAAACTTCATAATTTTTGGTCAACACCAATGTTTTGAAGTAATATTCATCATTTGATCAAGGGTTGATCATGATTCTTCAAGAAAAGTCAAGATTTGATCAAAAGTCAAAGTTTTTAAATTAGGCTTTCTCAAACAAAAGTCAACAGAACTTTGACCAAGCATAACTTTCACATACTTTATCAGAAATTTTTCCACCACAACTCATTTTGAAGAGAATTCAATTCTCTACAACTTCATGTCTCACAAGCTTGGACAGAAAATGCTTCATTTGAAAGTTATGGATCAAAACATTACAGGTCCTTTTAAAAGTCAACAAAAAGTCAACTTTTTGTAAAGAAGTGCTCATGAGCATGGAAACTTAAATGAATATGAAACCAAAAGGGATGTTTAAAAGACATCTTGAGCTTTCTAAAAAGTCCAAGAACACCCAAAAATTGAGCAAGATACACATTGTGCAAGTTGAGCATTTTTGAGGAGGTGCACAAAGAGAAATACTTGTGAAAATAAAAAAATAATCCAAATGGGCCTAACTTTTCTTGATTCAAACATGTTCCTTATCTGAATTGAAACCTCCAAGCCCAAGGCCACGTTTTTATCTTTTATTTTTAATTTACTTTGGATTTTTATTCATTTAAAACAAATTTAATTAAAATAAAAGATATAAAATCAAAAATTAAGTGCAAGATAGATTTTCTCTCATCCTTGAGGTCCAAGCAAGCCATTTAATCTGATTATTTCAAAATAATTAAGATTGGCAATTTGATTTGATTGAAATTGGCTGAAACAGGAAATATTTGGTTCAATTCCAAATCAAATAATTTTTCATTGATTGGTATGATATTTTCTTTCAATTCTTGACCTAATTCATTACAATATAAATACATGATGGTTCCAAATGCACAGAGGACGAAATTCTGACCTCAAAGAACCCTAACAAGCTTTAAAAAAAACTGTGACTTGCAAGCAACTAACAACCACATTTTTGCTTCAATTCAATCCATTCCAAGCATTGCAATCGATTGCTTGAGGTCCCCTGAGTCGATCCAGATACTCACAAGCAAGCAAAACCCCCAGAATCACAAGAACACGATCACGGTTTGCATACTTTGAACTCAAAATCGTTTTCATACTTTTATGCATAATCAATTGAATTTAACCATGTATTTGTGTTTGTGATGAAATTTCGAAGCTTTTTGCATAGTTTAATTATGTTTTAAGTCCAGCAATATCGTTTCACCATTGCTAGGGTTTGAGAGCTCCTGTTGGGGTTTTCTTATTTAGGACAAATTGGAAGGAACCAAGGGCATCATCGTGTTTAAAACCTTATTTCCAGTTGATCCATGGCCTTGTATTCCATTTATATTGCATATTGCTTGAGTTTTGATTTTGCAGGGATTTAGCTACAGAAGCAATCTGTAGGTAAAAATTGTGGCTATAGGTTTGAAAATTAAAATGGGGAAGAAGACCCATGCGCGCGTTTTCTGATTAATTGATTCCCAGAAATCAATTTCCTTTGTATGCATTCTGTTTCATATGTCTAACACCAAAACATGTTGGCTCAGATGGCAGAGGCAGGGCGCGTTCATCCTAGAAGGCACGGGTTCGAACCCTGCCTTTTCCCAGAATTCTTAACGTTTTTATGTTTGAGTTCGAAGCCAACCTCGAAGTGCCTACGGACCCCAGCGAAACATGAAGCTCCGACTTTTGGATCCCCTCATAAGACGCCATGCCCAGAAGCTCCACGGATCCACTTCAGTGAAACCCCGAAGTGCCTACTGGATACCACCAGGCGAAACCCGAAGTTCCAACCGGGTGCCTCAACAAAGGATTTCGAGCTCCACACGGATGGCTTCTTCGAGCGATTTAGCATTTTTTCATCATTTTTCCATACTTTTATTATTTTGCTTTTTTTCATAATTAATTAAAATTAGTAATTAGGATTAACTAGACAACTTCTACTAATTTTTCCTCTCATTTTAATTAATTAATTTAGGATTAGTATTAGCTAATATTTTCTTTAAAATTAATTAAAATCAACTAGACATAGGATTATTTTCCACAATCTCAAAAATCCAAAAAAATATTAGGACTAGTTTTCTTTTCCGCTATTTATTCTCTCGCATTTTCTTTTTTTTTTCTCCCCAATATTATGTAACTGCTCATGGGATGTAATAACTTTAATTAGGTTTTACTTTCCGCACTCCTATATTATGTAACTGCCCCAAATCCATGTAATAGCGTAAGATTTACTTTTCGCACTTTACTTTCCGCAATTTACTTTCCGCACCTATAAACTGTTAGTAAATTAGGCATGTATGGCAAGATAAAATCAACATAGCTAACTCTAATCACAAGATAAAATTATCTGAACTTAACACACTCTCTTCACACATGCACCCCCTAGGGTATTCTCTCTTGTTGCCTTTCGAATAAATGGTCAAGTCCCTCGAACGTAGGGGTATCTTAGCACCGTTGCCTACAAACATATCATCATATTCCCTTCGATATAAAGATCATAGTCCCTCGATGTTGCCTACGAATACATGATCTTGTCCCTCAGTTGTTGCCTACAAAAAGTGATGATCGTCCCTACGAATGTGCTAGGATACTCCTACAAGTTGCCTTCTATGACCATCCGATGTCCCTTCGAATGTCCCTTTTACATCCAACAAATAAGGTTACCTACCAACTAATGGTATGGATAGCGCTATTCCAAAGGAAAGTAAAATAACACGGAAACGACCGTTCTGAGTAGGTAATAGACTCTTAATTGCTTGCTCTATCAAAAACATCTATTTTCACACCTCACATTTTTACAAAGTTAAAACACTTTTCCAAAACGAAACATTTCCGAACACTTCGTACACATTCTAGCGTGACTCATTACAAATTTAAAGCGAAATGCCTTTTCAAAACATTTTCAAACACACACACAAAAAGCAAATCTTAAAGTGAGCTAAAGCAATTAAGAGCCTGTAGATAACTACGGATGGAAAGGGTGCTAACACCTTCCCTTTTCATAATCACCTCCCTTACTCAGAATCTAACGAAGGTCTTTTCCTGTTCTTTTCACCTTCCCTTACTTGGATAAAAGAAAAGTCGGTGGCGACTCTTGTTATCCGCAACATTTGCGATCAAACGCAAAATAATCCGAAGTCAGTTCTTCCCACCGTGTTACAGGGGTGCAAGTGTGTTAAGTTCAGATATTTTAGTCTTGAATTAGGGTGATCTAAGGGTTGATTTTATCTTGTCATGCAAATCCTAGTTACTAACAGTTAAACAGTTAATATGTACAGAAAAGTAAAGTGTGGAATGTAAAAGTACGGAAAGTAAATGTCCTACGCTATTACATGGCTTTGGGGCAGTTACATAATATAGGTGCGGAACGTAAAGACAGAAAGTTTAAATCTACACTATTACAAAATAAATCTTGCGACCTATACATCAATTTCTAGAATTTAAATACGAATTAGTAAATAAATAATCAGAATAATAAGAAAAATGTTAGTGAAAATATTTTGGAAATTAGTAAAAATATTTTTTGGGTTAGTACACCTAATCACAAGAAAGAAAATATTTTTTTGGAATTTTGTGGATTGGTTTTAATTGAGAAAAATAATTAACAGTTAATTTCATGGTTAATTAAGCAATTAATTAAAAGAAAAGAAAAAAAAGAACATTTTTAATGATAAAAAATTAAATAAAGATTTTTCTGACCTATTTGTAAAAAGAACATATTTTTTTGGTTTTTTTGTTGTATTTTAAAAAATATTTAAAAGAAAATTAAAATAGAAAAGAAATTGAAAAGAAAAAAAGAAAATAAGGAAAATGTTAGTTTCGCAAAATGTTAAAAATATATGGGGTAGCCAGGGATCAAACCCCTGTTCCAAGGGTCATACGCGCGCCTCCTTGCCATCTGAGCCAAGTGTACCAGCTGTTTAGAAAATGAAACCAAATATATATAAAAGAAAACAATTTCTGAAAATTAGTTAAAATCAAACGCGCACTAATGGGTCATCGTTCCCGATTCAAATTTTCCAGACTTCTACCTACGACCAGTTTCATTGTTAAAGCTTATGGTGACGGTCTTGTCCGTCACTATAACACCTGCAAGTTTCCAAAATTCATAATACGCAATATAAATTCATACGGAAAGCATGGTTCGATTGGAAAATCTCTCCTGAATGCAATGGTACCAATCATTAGGTCCAATTTTACTTGTAACCGTGTTTCCCCAATTTAGAGCTTTGAAACCCTAACAATGGCATATGGCTAAATCTGCGTCTAAAATCAAATCGACCAATCCAGATAGGTTGCAAACATCATTCTAAGCATGAATATGTAATCGAAACATGTTAATGATGCATAAATTTGAAAATTCGATTATTGAAAAATATGGGCAAACCGTGATGTGTGAGATTGAGTTTTTGGATGTATGAATGGCTTCTGAACGTCTGGAATGCTTCAGAGAGGATCAAGGAATTGGAATGCTTGGAATTGTTTGAAATGATGCAAAACCTTGGCTGCTACTTCCTTATGACGCGCAGTTTTTTTGAACTTTGTTTAGGGTTTCTTAAGCAGAGTTTTCGTCCCTTAGGGTCTGGAAACCTTGTGAATATATAGAGGACTCAATTAGGTCAAGAGATGTGTCAAGAATATATTGCATTTAATGAGAAAATATTTGATTCTTTAAACTTTCCAATTTGCATCAAAAACTTCCAAATTTGCTTCAATCACATGTCAATCAATATATTTTGAAATTGACAGTTATAGATGAGTAACTTGGACCTCAATAATGCCAAAAAAAATAAGCCTTGTACTTATTGATTGATTTTTTGCATTTTATTTTAATTAAATTTGAATTAAATTGAATTAATAAAAAAAATAATAATAATTGCAAGCATGGCGTGCAAATGGGTTTTAGAAGTCCTTGGAAATATTAGAAACAAGTTTGAATCAAAGAAATATAGGCCCATTTGGAAAAAAATTGAATTTTGCTAAGTATTTCTCTTCATGCACTTCTTCAAAAATGCCAAACTTGCACAACTTGTATTTTGCTCAATTTTCACCATTTTAAGTGTTATTGGACTTTTTAGAAAACTCAAGATGTCCTCTAAACACTCTTTTTGGTTTCATCTTCATTGAGGTTTCCATGTTCATGTATACTTTTTTGCAAAAAGATGACTTTTTGTTGACTTTTAGAAGGACCTATAATGTCTTGATCCATAACTCTCAAATGAAGTATTTTTTCCCAAAGCTTGTGAGACATGAATTTGTAGAGAATTCAATTCTCTTCAAAATGAGCTTTGGTGGAAAAAATTCTGATAAAATATCTGAAAGTTATGCCTGGTCAAAGTTATGTTGACTTTTTGTCCAAAAACCCTAATTTGGAAACTTTGATTTTTGATCAAATCTTGAGTTTTCTTGTTGAATCATGATCAACCCTTGATCAAATAATGAATGTGACTTCACAATCTTGATGTTTACCAAAAATGATGAAGTTTGACTGTATGTTGTTCACAGTTGACTTTTTGTCCAATACAAATGATTATCAACCATCTGAGCAATTGACTAGGCAAACTTGAGTTGTGAGGCTTGAAACTTGACATGGTGATGCTTTGAAGCATGTAAAGAGGCATGATGTAGTCTTGAATCATTATAACTCATCTTTGACTTGAGAGAATCAGAACCCTAGTTGTGGGTTGATTGCTTAGGAGAGGGTTCATCTGGTCAACTCTTAAGGAGTTCTTGAGTATAGAGAGGTGGATTATCTTGAGAAATAGGAGGAAAAATTTTGGGGTATAACACATACGTAGTCCTTTAACAGCCAGTATCAATTCCATTCCTAATCATAATTCGTTCTATTACTGTTACTGACCCCTTGGTCGGTATTTTGGTTTCAATTTACTATTACTGTTGGGGGTCAATGAACCACTCTAAGTATAGTATCGACACACTGGGAAGTCAGTGGGTCTTGTCCAACTGTTTCTTCGACCACCTCATCATATCACACATGTTCCTCGCGTGGGGACAATGTATCTTGTCTAACTGGTGCTCTTGGGGTGCCAAGGAAATCACTGATACGAGTCATTTGTGTTGCTAAAGTCTGATAACTCTGCACCGAATTATTGATCAATGGTCTTAATATGACACTCATCTGTTAAGTAAACATATTGACAATCTCATGGTTACTTTCATCCATCTGCTGCCTCATGATGGCAACGCTACTTGGGGTGAAAGTAGGCATGATTTGGCGGGAAAATACCAATCCAATCAAACGACTAAATTGATTTCCCAATGGACCTGAGGCATGATACGGGGAAAATGTTGACGCAGAGTTTTTACCAAATGTCGAACTACTACTATAGAAGCATACCATCATCGTTGTTGGCATTCCGTATTCGTGTTCAATATTATGCAAATCCCTCACAAAAATAGGCACATACTGCCCAGAGGTTGGGACCACAACATTGTGTGTCTCTACTAGGTACATATTACGCAGAAGTTGTGATCATTGTTGGTCTTGCAGTTAATGATTGATTTGTGGTAACTACGTTCGGGGCACTTGAAGACACAACCACAAAACTTAAACCTACACTCGTTGCACTAGTATTTCCTCCTGGGGGCGGTTTCCCATTTGGATTCGAATTTCTGGGATCAGCCATTTTCTCCCACTTCTCAATTTTATGCACGAAACAAACAAGACTAAAACACGCGTTCCACCGGGTGTGCCAATTTGTTTCTCGCAAACAATCTCTAGCCTTTTATTAAAGGTTACTTGCAGGATCGACTACAATAATCCTAGACTTAGTGTTTTGAGTTTTTTTGGGTTAAAACTGGTTGATATAAGATTTGTAGGTATTAAAAGGCCAAAGTAAAGAAAAATAAATGACAAGACTTGTAATTTAAAGAGAAAATTGGATATTGCTTTAAATTGAAATGTGGAAGCATTCATACATTGTCAAGCCTGAACTTGTCTCTCTCTTAGTTGTGGGTACTTTGAGTGTAATGCTCTAAATGTGGAGAAATGTGACCTCTAATAAAAATACAAACGTTTTCTTAAATAGAAATTTTGAAAGTGTAACCATCGACGGTTACTAGTCCTAGATTGGGATTTATGGAGAAACTGCTTTGAAACACCACCACGTTCTTACTGGTTTGTGAGCTGGTAACTGCTTTTGCCGCTACTTATTATTGTCTGTCAACACTTGTATTCTGTCGAGCCTTCCTTTGAAACTAGTTTCTTCGTTTGACCAACATTCCTGGTTAATACTTATTTGACATGGTTGACGCATCCCATTTTCCTTTATGGACACGTGCGTTTCTAGCCAAAGATTCTATACAGCTTAAGGGCTTTTTTCTTTAGTTGAAAATTACTTGTCAACACCTCGACATTCCAAACTGACGGAGACACCTCTTAGATAAAGAAGCAAACTCAAAAACAATTCAATGTCGTTGAACTCCTAATTCACTCTATAATATATGTACAATTTCCAGACGACATCGTTTATCCCATTGTACATGCATAATCACTAGATTGTTTTTAAAATACCAATATAATTCAATTTAATCATGAAATTAGTTCCATTCCCAACCAAAATAATTAAAGAGTAGAGATAGTTGCATATAATTAAATAAGGGAGAGAAAGGTGCATATAAATTTCATTCCTAAAAATATGTGTGTTTCTAAAATATACGCGTGGCGTTACATAACTTTCTACAAAGTTGAAGCATTCCGAGAATTGAACTCGGAACTACTCACATCCTAAACAAAAATCATACCACTAGACCAAATGCTGTTTTTCATAACAACAATCTGAATTATAAGATTTTGATTTAAATCGAATCGCAGTAGTATACAACAATATACACATCGTTTGATTATTACATTTCATATCTCACATACACAGAAAAAAAAGTGAGTGAGATTCAGAGTTTGATGCAATGAGTCTGATTCACTTTCTCCGATCACAGTCTCGTCATCGCGTTTCTTCGCTATCAACAACCACTCCTTCAGGTTCTCTCTCTTTTTCTTCTTCTTTAAAACCCCCCAAATTAGGGTTTTAGTTTTTTTAGGGTTTTTCAATTTTTATTCATGCTTCTGGTTTTATGAAACTGTTACTGTTCTACCATGTCTTGTTCCTAAGCTGTTTTCAGCTTGTTTTCATAAGTTCTTTTGATGGCTTTTGAAAACGGCTTATAGTTTAGCAGGAAATGATTTGAGTTTATTTTATCTTGTGTAATAGATATAGCTTATTTGTAAGTGTTTATGTCAAGTCCTTCTGTGAACAATGATTGGGTCTGTTACCATTTCTTGTACAAAAGTGTAAAACTTTGAAAATAGAAAACAAAGTCCAAACAATGTGATGTTTTGTAAATTAAGCTTAAAAAGAGAAATGAAACAAATGTTTTTTGAAAGCGAACTTAATCTTTTGTTTGTGAAGGAGTTTTATTTTCAAAAATGTCGGACTGTTCTCAGCTTTCGGAGTTTTGCGCAGAGAGAAGCGAAAACATGTTGTTTCACTTTCATACTTGTTGTGGTTTTGCGACTTTTTGCAGTCTTCTATTGAAATTGCGGGTGAAACAGATGTATAATGTCAGTGACCGAACCTTAACAATAATATCTTATTCATTTTTTATTACAAAAATAACCCTTTTGATTTTAAATTTGTATTTGTTATATGTTAAAATTTCAATTTATATATCTCAATTCAATGATTCAGAGTGGTGTTCATCACCCAAGTCGACTTTAATTTCTGGCTTAATAAAACTTGAACGACGGGATGTTATGGAACTGAGTGAATTGAATCACGGGTCCTGATTTAATTTGCTTCCGAGCCATGGTTCATGATGTTTTCGTTCGGTTCATGCCAAATGGCAACTGTTAAAAATGTTGGAATTACGCTTGTTATGCTTCTTAGTTCTTACTCGCAAGTAAATGCAGTGTTCTCTTGAGGAAACAACACTTTTTTTTATCTTGTTTCATATATTCTGAAAAAGTTTCATTGCTAGTTAACCATTCTCTATTATTTATTGTTGTTCTTTTTCTATTTAGTAATTAAGTTTCAATTATTGTCATATCTTTTGAACTTAAGATTCTAATTCATCAAAACTGAATAGATTATCTTCCTGACCTAAATTTATCTAGAGCTCAGTTTTGGGTGTTGTTTCTGAAAATGCCAACAATGTTAAAGCTTTTTTTCTTCAATTTTTATTTATTGCAAATAATATGATTGTTAATATTTTCTTTGGATTGCATTTGTTTTTATGGTTCAGTGTACCAGTGTTTTAGGTCCTCCACATGCGGACAGCCGATCAGTCCTAATCCAATATTCAAACCGCAGAACAATGCGAAACCAACATTTAAGACTTCTTCCCAGCTTGGTACTTCTCAAGTAAGATGGTTATCTAAGGCTGCACCAGCTGATGAAGACAAGATTAGCATTGGACCTGCCAGTGGAAGACAATCTGAGGAAGGAGACAAGGAAACTGGAATTTTCTACTACGGCCCAATCTCAAGTACCATAAAAAAAGTAAAACTTTTGTCTCTCTCAACTTGCTGCCTCTCGGTATCTCTCGGTCCGGTCATAACCTTCATGACATCCCCTGACAGTAATGTCATCCTAAAGGGTGCAGTGGCATCATCAGTGATATTCTTCAGTGCTTCAACAACCGCCATCCTTCACTGGTTTGTCAGCCCTTACATTCACAAACTCCGGTGGCAACCCGGTTCAGACAGCTTCGAGGTGGAGATGCTGTCATGGCTCGCAACACATATCCCAAAGACTATCAAGTTTTCGGATATTCGTCCAGCAGATACCAATAGGCCTTATGTGACATTTAAGGCTAATGGGAGTTTCTACTTTGTGGACACAGAACACTGTCACAATAAAGCACTTCTTGCTAGACTCACACCGCAGAAGGAAAATCATGACTCTGCTTTCAAGAACTTGTGATTGGAAAAATGCTGCTGAACTTTGAATTTGACTCCTTGAGATTTTATACATTTTGTTCTGATGATAGAATGAGCTGTTTAGGTTTTATTAATAAAGTTTTGTATGGTTTTTTGCAACTTCAATTATGGGGATTTTTCTAGTCCTTCAAAATTATAACGATTCCTGTGTACTCTTTTCTTTGACAAAACAATGATTGATGTGTACTTATTCACTGTTCTTTCTGTGCTTCTATTTATCTGTCATGTTTTGTTACTATGTATGTGTAGTATTGGATGAATGTTTTGCATTAGATTAATTATACAAAAAGGGCTTTTGTTACTACCATGATTTTAAATAATGTTTTGTTATGTAAATATAATATAGGTTTATGTAAGAAATAGCTACTTTTAAGAGAATGAAAGTTAGTGAATTGTGGTGATGTATTTGAATTACCTGGAAAATGGTGCCTTCACTCATTATATAACAAAGGCGATTGTAACTTGTAACTACTTCACTTGGACTTGGAACTACTTCACTTGGGACGCGACATATCATGATAGGGACCACCTGATTGATTTGGACAGAGTGTGGTGAGCTAGGGACTGTGATCGACTATGCTCGGGAGTACATAACTCCTATTTTCTATTGCATAGTCCACAATAGCGTGCTATCCCGAGTCTCACTTATCGGATCTTTTGGATGGCTCATAATAGTTGTTCCCTCGAACCCTTTCCTCTATTGAGTAGGGGAAGTGTGGTGAGCTAGGGACTGTGATCGACTATGCTCGGGAGTACATAACTCCTATTTTCTATTGCATAGTCCACAATAGCGTGCTATCTCGAGTCTCACTTATCGGATCTTTTGGATGGCTCATAATAGTTGTTCCCTCGAACCCTTTCCTCTATTGAGTAGGGGAAGTGTTTTGTCGTGAATGCCTTGGAATCAACTAACGTTTTAGTCCAAATAAAGGTAATGATGGGTCACCGCTAGCATTGGAAACTCGCGCATTAAATGAATTTCTTGTGACATACATCTTTTTGTTGAGGAACTTTGTAGGTGTTCTTCCTTGCATGCCAACAATGATGACCTTTTGTTTTTAGGATACTTAAGCATCTATGACGGCTTTTTAGGAGATCTGGATAGTTGGTAGTGCTTGATTCTCTCATAGCTGTAGGAGATCACACTGCTCTCGTGTTAGGAGTACCCATAAAAGCTTATTTGTTTATTTTTTATACTATTTTGTCATTCGAAGTTCTAGAGATTTCTTCTTTCTCTTCGCTTTACTTGTGATCACCACCAGAATTCTTAAACTCTTAATTTTACTTCTCATTCATTCATATTGCATTTTTCTTTGACATTTGCTCTTATTTTCATTGTTCCAAAGGTAAGGTTCTTTATTTGTCCTCCTCTTTTTTAGTTGAGTTCTCTTATCTTCCTTTGCTCACCTTGGTGTCTTCTGTGCATCTTTATTAGGAAAATGACCTATCCAAAGAAGAACTTTATCCAAAGAGACAGTTATTAGCCTTCATAAAGGAATTGGGTTACATTGGTTATGCCATTCCCCCAGATGCATAGTGAAACAAACACTTGAAACGGGTTATCGAGACCCATCTGTTGGTAGACGTCAATACTAAAAATAATAGGAAAGCCATCTTTGGTGACTGTTATAGGTTTAATTTCATTCAGCTAGTTTCCTTAAATATTTTCTTTCCTAACAATTCTTCTGTGAACCGTGCAAATTCCATGAAGTGTGATGAAACAATTTGGAAGATGAAGAAGGCATCTTTATTCATTTCGAATTTGGTCGGCATCTCACGTACCTCATCCATAGGGGTAATGTCTACTTCAGAGAACCCTACTAGATCCTTGATGGAATTTAATCTAACTATGCCGCCTGCAGAAATTCAAGGTTTGGGCATTATGGGCCTAATAGATGATAATCCAGTTCCATCTTCATTTAGGGAAGGACATGATCCCACCTCTAGCTCAGAAGTCAAAATTCTCGAGGATAGGATATTGGTATTTTCTACTAGGGAAATATGTGTCCTAGGTGGTCTGGCTCCTTTCTCGAGGATGAGTTATCAAGCATGGCTTACTATATCCGTCGAGAAATTGCCATTATGGATTTTTGCGGGCCCGCGCGTGGTGAAGCATTTGTATCTGATCAGCTTCAAAAGAAGAAAGTAACACTCTAGTATAGTGTCCGGGTTCTTACCATTTAACATGGATGAGAATCTGAAGGATGCTCAAGAAAGTCTCCAAAAACCGCACCTTGAGAATCTTACTATGACTAAAGAGTTTGATAAAGTCGTGGATCATGGCCTTGCCTCTGTGTATGATTCTTTTGAGACAACTCTCTAACAAGTGCAACATTTATATCCTTCTTTGTGTGTTTCAAGGGAACAAGTCTGCTCAGACCCAACAGTGGCAGACATGAAGAGAGTTTCCCTTAAATACTAGTTAGTAGGCAGGGCTGTTAAAAACTAAACTGGTCCAATAGAAAACTTCTAACCGGATCAAACCAAACCGAAATCCGCAAAAAATTTATGTTTTATTCATATACATTTGGGTCATTTTTTAAAAGAATTTTATGGTTCGCTTCCATTTACGGCTTGTATTTTCCAAACTAAATCGAACCAAACTGAAATGTATTATGTTATAACCCAAACTTCACTTGATCTACAGCTAACCCAAACTCAAACCTACTATGTCTTACCTTTACCACTACAATTTATTCTTCTTCCTCACACTTAGGATTTGAGTGTTTCTCTATTGTATCATATAATGTGCAGTTACTATAGTGTTTCAATATAATGAACTAATGGTATTGTTTAGAACTTTGACTTGTACATACAAGACACATTATTATTATTTTTATTTGAGTTTTTTTGATTATTGGGTCAAGTGGGAACCTAGTTCGAGATTGACATAATATGGACTCATTTTGGCCTCTAAAATGGCTAGCTACCAAGAGAGGAATCAACTTGTTTTATCTCCATTTATATTGAGGTTTATATTGCTTTGGTTGTACGCTTTAAAGCATTTAAGGCAGTACGACAGAGCTCTTTGCTCCTCAGTTTAGATTTTAGTCATGCGCGTTGGTCTGATTTATTTTCTTTGTCATCACATATAAAATATTAAGAAAAGAGTTAAATACATAATTAAAGAAGCTAGATAGAAGTATATATAACAATTTCTAAAAAAATATGTGTGTTTAAGTAAATAAAAAAACAAAACAAAAAAAGAGTATGTGCTACATAACTTATTTTTGTACCCTTTCTAAAATAACTTTTATTCTTGACTATTAATTACTAATATTAAAATTAAAAATATTTGAATTTGGAGCATTCCGAGAATTGAATATGGAACCTCTTACACCCTAAGCGAGAATTATACCAGTAGACTAAATACCCTTTTTGATATTAATAAATATGGATTTTAAATAATTAGCAACAATACAAAATCCAAGTTAAGTTGAGTTAAGTTGAATTGAATCACAATACTATATTTGATTGTCGTGTCTATGTACTGTAATAAATGTTTGGGATTCTAGTTTGGAGAAAGATTATTCCTATTTTGTTGGTTTGACTGAGTCCACCCGAGAGGAGGATTTATCGAACTTAGCCTACTATACTCGTAGGGCATTTGTCTTTCTGGATTTGGTGGGGACGATCATGGTAAAGTCTTTGTATCTGACCGGCTTTAGAAGAAGAAAGTAACATTTTAGTAACATGTCCTAGATCTAACCATTGAGCGTGGATGAAGGCCTGAAGGAGGCTCAAGAAAGTCTCCAAAACCCGCACCTTGAGAATCTTACTCTAACTAAGGGTTTGTGAAGTTGAGGGCAAAGTTTTATTTGACGTCTCTAAGGATCATGTCGGGATAAAGGTTTATACCCCTTCTCGCCTAAATGGAAAACTTCATTTGAGATTGATGTGATATTGACTTATCTTAGCCTCTAAAATGGCTAGCTACCATAAAGGGTGTTGAGTTCATTTTATCGCCATTTTGTAATGTGATACTTTCTAGGGGTTTTGATTGCTTTGATTTCCTATTACATTTGCATTATGGAAATCAAATTATAACATAAATAAAAAATAACCATGTGGGCTTACCATCGGTTATTACGATAAGCGAGACCACTATTTTTCTTTAGAGCTAACTCCTGCAAATATGAAATTATCATGGTAATCAATATACCTTTCAGAAAATGTACTTATTTTCTTAGGAGACCAAATAGCCAACTTCTCTAATTTTCTTATGAGGGACGTCATATTGATCTTCATTGCCTTATCATTTCCCTTTTCACTCTGGTCATGTTGTAGAGCTTTATAGATTTTCTTTGCTTCGGCTAGATCGATGTTGATAGTCACTAATTCATCATGTACATTTTGATATTTGAACTTGAGATGCACTTGAGAAGCCACCATGTACATTGCATCTATGAAAGGCGTAAGTAGGATGCAATTGTAGATGCTTCTGCAAGGTATCACTAAGAATTACACATTGACGGTTTTGGTATCCCTTTCTTCTCCTAGGTTGACCAGCAGTTCAATGTGCCCCTCATGGGCGGGTCATTGTTCTAATGAAATCCTAGAAGTCAGATCCCTCGTATAACCAAAGACTTTCATTCTTTATTCCCAGATTTTCAAGGAGTTCAATATTAATGATATTTCATGAGCTTCAACCATCAATGAGAACCCTATAGACATAATAGTTTTCCATGACGGATGTGATGAACAAATGGAAGATATCATTTGGAATTCCCAAACCTTTTTACTCTTTATGAACTCAAGAATGAGCCTCCCTAGCTTCTTGATCGAGGTTTCTTGGCAGGGGTTTCTTCTTGTTCTTTACTGATGGCTATCATATCATTTATCTGCCTTTTAATAGTGTCATTTGTAAGGTTGTTCACCTGCAAAATATCACCCATCACAGAAGCAATGTATAGATGGTTTCCCCCTCGGTCAAACACAACTTGAATAAACTTTATATGGGATTTCTCGTCTTACTAGGGTGATTCCTTTCTCTTAGGTGAGACTTATTGAATTTAGGGTTTCCACTTCCCCCCTCGATTTTATTTTAATCTATCGCCCTGGGTGTACTCGATTAGGCATCCTTTCTTTCAATGAAATCCTTAAATTTGGTGAAATCGTTAGTGTTGTAACCGCGAATTTTATGGAAACTGGAACATTTTAATTTGTGTGTTATATTTTTAAATGACGGTGAAACTTAATGTTGACCTCTTTGAGTTAGGTAATGGCATCTCATGCCAAATATTTTTTATGGAAGTTATCTAAGGGGTATAAGAGGAACCTCTCAATAGGGACCCCGATACTCATCATCTCTCTGACTGTTAGCATCTTTCTTGGAGAACTTATCATACTTATGGATTTTCCCCAATATTACGTGATTATAGAGGAGCTTCTCCTCCCAATTTATGTAAGATCGGACCTTGTTTAACAATTATTCATGTTGTCTGCCCCTTCTAGCCCAAGTTCTCCTGAATCTTACAATCTATTCTCAAGCTCTTCTTAAAGATCCATTTTTTTAAGTTGGCTTCCCCACCTCCTACTTCCATAATCACTTTGATGAACTTGTACATGTATTTCAGCAAGGTTAATTTCTTGCCTTGCATATTTCTGTTAAGTACCACAATCTTGGCATGCTCTTTCATTTAGGCGATAAATTAAGAGGTGAACAGATCACAAATGTCCCCCCATGTGGTTATACTCTCGTCAATGAAAAACTTGTACCACTTCCTAGTAGCTCCCATGAGGGTAAATGCTAAGAGTTTGAATTTTGCAGGACCTTCAACATGATAATAATCCATATTATTATCAACATGCTCAATACATTTGTCATTATCCTTTGCCTCGTCGTAGTCAAATGTGTTTAAAGGATTCTCTAACATTCTTTGTACCCTACTGTTAAGAGTATGAGATGAAAATGGTTTCTTCTTCGTTCTGTTATAGGAGAATCTACTTCAGATATTTCCCTTTCTCTCTTGGGAAGCAAGGAACGAGTTAGATGAGAACTTCCAACAGAACATGGATTCAACTTATCTTTAAGGAGTCAATGGATGAGTCTAATACATTTTGCTTTTGGAGGCAGAGGAAAAGGTGTAATTTCTTTGTGTATTGTAGGCACCCTAGGCATAGAAGGATATGGAATGCCTACAAGACAACCTCGTGAAGTCGTCTCACGCACATTGCTTCCTAGGGGAGAAGAACATTGTAGGTTTTCTTACAATATCATAACCCTCTGAATCAAGAGTTGAGAATTTTTATGTTGTGTCATATTGTACATATTATTCGTCATATCACTTTCTCCTTGTATGTTTGAGTTTTTCTGCAACAATTGGAGACCGGGAAACATCCCTGGTGCACCCATCAAAGGTTGAAGTAAATGTTGATTATGCACTCTCGCTACACCATCAGTTAATTTCTTTGAAATCATATCATGCCACATATGTTTCTTTTAAATAACAGACATATACATAGTCTTCTGGGCGCTGGTTCCTAAAGCCTAAGACAACAACTGCATGTCTACATGGTTTGCCCACCAACTCCCAAAAGTTACAGGTGCAAGTTCTTTTAGAAGGGTCAACTATGAAGCTATGTTTGCTATGGATATATTCAGTGACATTTCTTATCTTTGTTGGGGTACTCATGTGTTTCCTTGCTATATGCTTAACCCATTTAGGTGGTTTCTCTACAACATCAAAGCCATCATTCATGCCAAGGCCCTTTCATCCTCATTATCCTCAAATGATAAACTATTATAATCATTATCATGACTACCATTATCCTTCAACACCGTCAAGGTTTTCATCAACCTTGGCAGATTCATCAACATTTCCATCATAACATTAACATTATCAACATCATCAACGACATTATCAGCAATACCATTATCAGCATTAACATTAACATTATCAACATCAATTATGAAATTTTCAGCAATATCATTATCAGCATTAACATTAACATTAACATTATCAGCATCAATTATGACATTATTAGCTACAACTACTCTATGCTCAACAAAAAAATCCACACTACAACTAGTTTCAACAGTTTTTTCATAGACCTCGGGAGCATCAATATCACTAACCATCCTTGCATACTTACCCAATATAATGTTATACCACCATAGCCAATAATCAGTGGACTCAAGATTGCAAATTTCTTTCACAATACCAGTTGTTTCAAAGAAGCTCCACCTATCAGAGTCAATGTCTACTGAATGTTTATCCTGACCTAAGTAGTATACAACATTGTCCCTAGCAAACTTACCCCATAATGAATGTTCACCGTAAATGTCATACCTGGAAGATTTGATTAGGTCACTCGATCACAATTGTAGCTTCATCAACCTCAAAGGCCTCACCCAAACAAGTGTTCGTACCAATCGCCTTCACCTTCCCTGTCTAACTGAAATGTTCTCTAAATATGAAACCCTAATTTACAGAGACTAAATAGAAAAGAGGGAAATGACTTTTGATGTTGGAGGGGGGAATATATATCCACATGTGTTAAGGAAAATAATAAATTAAATGCTAAAACATAAGTTAAGTCATCACTGTTTGCCACACATCAGTATTTTTTTAACGTTTCATTCATAGCATGACTAACGTCAAAGAGATGAAAACTAACAATTTAAAAGAACATAAATTTAAAAGAACATAAATAATTTAAAATTAAAAATATAGCATTAAACTGATTCTCTAAATACTGCATCTAACAAATTTCAAAGAACATAAATAATTTAAAATTAAAAATATAGCATTAAAAATACATTCAACTGATGAACTTTATCATCATTATGATTTTGGATTTATTAATTAATATTTTAGCAATATTAAATAATAGTATAAAATACTTTTCTATGCAAAATGAAGTAAATTTAAAATAAAATAAAACAGTATTTTACATTTAATCTTTTACCACCAAAATATGTTTCATGGATTAAAATTACATGAGAATCTTACTTTGTTTCAAGTTTTAAAAATTATTCATGTGTATTATTTGTTCCAATGAATACTTTTACACATGATTCTCATGTATAATGGGTGAGACTCAAAAATTCTCATAAGAATAAACTTTAACTAATTACAACTTCTCACTAATACTTATATTTAGTTTAATTTTAATTTTTTATAATTTTTAAATTAAATTAAATAAATATTATAATCAATCCTAAGAATTTTAGTTTTTAACCAAACACCTACATAGCAATATTATTCCTAGAAATAATAATTCTAGAAATAGAATTCCAAAGAATACTATTTAATAACTTGAACCAAACACAAGGTGAATTTTACCAAACATTCAGTAGGGAGATTAGTATTCCTTGCACAGATGATCAGTCTTACTGCCCTCAAGAATATTTGGCATCTCTAAAAGGTTGCAAAATTATAAATATCTTTGCATTACATTTCCACTAATTTAAAACTCAAGAATAAATATTTCAAAATTGATGCTCGTCAGGTCCAATGAACAAAACAAAACTCATCGTCAACGCAGCTAAATTTCAAAACCTAAAGGTACTAGTGTACAAGAAAGTAATGTAGATTTTCTTCAACCGGGAAACAAAATCATGAGAGCAAGATGCATTAATTCTTTAAAGAATCAGTAGGGTTGCCATCAACAACACCATTTGGATGCTGTGTTGTCTTCTTTTGAGAATCTGCTGCATTGCCATCAACAATGCCATTTGGATGCTGTATTTTTTTCTTTTTTCCAGAGTCGGTGGGGTTGCCATCAACAACGCCATTTGGACGCTGCATTTTCCTCTTCTTTCCTTTGCCCGCAGACTGCAGGCATAGATTATGTAGAAACAAATTTAGGACAAGGGTAACCCACCCAAACAGAAACAGGAAAAACCGTCAAGAAATAAAGTCATTCATACCTTTCTATTTGAGAGTGTTTTCCTAGAAGCAGCCTTGCGAATGATGCTTTTGTAGTGTTGAGTAAAAGAATTATTACCGCTACGTTTTTCAGCCTGTCAAAACAATTAGTTAAACAACTCAAGTTACAGCAATGACTGGAACCTTGACTCGGGAAGGGAAGAAAACTGAGATTACCTGAAGAAAAGATTCGACAGACTGGTGATCCTTTGGTGAAAATGGCACATCATCTCTTTTCCTTTGCACAAAGTCAACATTCAACTCCACCTAAATTCCCCACAAAACAGAAGAGTGGGGTAAGACATCAGTTATTCATTCGTTCGCTTCAAAAAAAAAAAAGAATGAATTTTTTTTAGCAATATTAACTATTGAATGGTTATGTCTCATGCAGTTATTAAGATTAAACAAACTACATATTGTATAACAGTAGTGCACACTCATTGCTGATTAGCAAAGGTAGGCTTCCGTGAAAATCACAAAATGGTTGGTATATATGTTAGAATTCTTAATTGAATTCTCTTAATTTCTGTTTTTTGTATTTTCTTAACTGTGATTACAAAGAGTAGGGGCAAAGACATGTTTTTGCCACCCTTAAAATACTCAAATACTTGCCTATAGCACTAAAATTTGAGGGCATTTCTAGGTTTTCCACTAGATTTAAATAACCGCTTCGAGCCACAGTCCAAAAGCACGCGATATACGACATTTTACATCACTAGCAGAAGGAATTTATAAAAAAAAGATGGCACAATTGGAAGCTAATCATACAAAAAAACATTGCTATTGGGTGCTAATGCTAATCATACAAAAAGTGTAGTTGTACCTGGTCAATGAAACGCTTGATAACTCGTCTAAAACTCTCATTAGAGGTCCTCTCAACTATCTTTTTAAGGAAGACAAGTGGAGCTGTTGCCAGTTCAGG
The DNA here is from genome assembly GCA_021764765.1 of Vicia sativa. NCBI lineage: Eukaryota > Viridiplantae > Streptophyta > Magnoliopsida > Fabales > Fabaceae > Vicia > Vicia sativa. The sequence goes on along the minus strand of CM038792.1, from coordinate 208,160,000 downwards.
AAAAGACACATGGTAGCTCCATTGTGCAAAGTGCTCCGAAAGGAGTTCAATGGTAGATGTGACACATTCTTCTTGAAACTCACGTGATTTTAACCAATGCTTTGGAAGCTGCAAAGTATTAAGTGTCAATTAAAACAGTAGAGAAAACAAGGTAATCTGAATGTATTGTGGATTAAGAGGCAACGAGATATTAGGTAAATAAAAATTCTAGAAATAATTTAAATCTTACTAATAGAGAAAACATGCCGTGACATTTTCATCTTACCTTTATGGTAGACAAAGGTTCAAATTCAAACACTTTGCCAGGTTTCCCACCATCCTTGGTAATATTGTATTCTAGGAAATTCAGCACTAATGATGTAACAGGGATGAAAACCCCACTAGAACCAGCAAGATGATTAAGCCATTGGATACATCTGAGTCTCAGCGGCAAATATCTAGGCCCGGGAAAGAGGAGAACAACTCCATTAATAATTTGGGCAATCATATACAGCAATGGCTGAAGATCATAGTCAGGTATATTTTCTGATATAAATGAAACCCAAAGATCAATGCAATTGATATACTGCCAACTACAAATTTTCTTAACCACCTCCTGCCCATAAGATAAAAGGTAAAAATCAGAAAACTTTTTTCAATAAAGGAATATAGAAATACTCTAGATTCTAGATACTTGAACATGCTTATTAATTCTCTAAAAGACTGGACATGACCTTAAACAAACAAAAAATGGCAATAAATATTAAAATTGTTTGAAGCTTACCTTCTCTTTCACTTGCCACCCCTTCAGCAATATCTCACCTAGACGCCTTATGCATATGTTTGCTTTATTTGATGACTTCTGCACATCTAAACAACATAGCTCCACAAAGGAGTTCCTTAAAAAATGTGTATGTTCAGACGGAGAGCGACTGATGAAGGCCTTATATGTTTTGACAAAGCAGATGTCTAACCAATTAGAACCACACACAGATGCTATATCGCGTATGATTAGAAAGGAGTGTGATGACAGAGATCTATCACCTGTTGCCCAGAGATCAACACAAATCTGTAATAAATTAGAGTGCAAGGTAAGGAATATTTTACATGGCACAAAATTGACAATGACATTATACATTTTAGCCGGAAGGCATGAAAAGCATGAGATCTCAGGTTGACTTTAAACAATAATCATAAATTAAGAATACCTGCTATGACTACTAAGACAAATACATGTTGATCAAAATGGAGAAACATTGATTTCTCTCCAAATAAGAATTGCAACTCTTAAAATTGACTTTGGAAATAGCAATTTCTAATTAAAAAAAAAACATATTTTTTATTACTACAAGGCTGGAAATTAATGCATATGTTTTAGAATCTTATTTCACAATGGAAGATACTTCATGCCAGCAATGAGTAGGTAACAGAAAATGCGTAATACTGGAAATCCAAGCTACTATTGTTAGCTCGGAAAATAAAAGTATGTGAAATTTCTCTCTTAAACCATGTCGTCTGTCATACATAGCATAGCATAGACAAATTTTTATTATATTTTACTACTGTGAAATCAAAGAATACCTTGAGAAGCTTATGCAGTAAAGATGGAAATGCAGCAAGAAAGATTATTGAAGATCTGAGTTGACAAATTGAGAAGACTAATATCTTGGAGTCAGTGATCTGGTTCAAGAGAAACACAGTACTCCTTAAGTATGATTTAATAAGTGGTCTAAGAGATAACCATTTAGCTGTATTCTTTATATCCAAAACAGCTTCCTTCTTTGAACTCGAGCTTGATATTCCCAGTAACATCCTAAATATAGTATCAGCCTCATGCAGCATGAACATTAATATTGTGCAGAAAGTTTCACTTGTCTGAATACCGTTGGATAAGACACTATCACTGACACTGGTTATTTCAGAATCACTATGGCATGCCGCCCTATAAGCATTTACAAGGCAAGTAAGGGCAGGAAGACTGCGTTGTTCTTTGACCAGTTTACCCAAAGAATCAACAGATGTACTTGTCAACATTTTACCCACCCGAGCATGTTCTTTGTCATCATTCACTGCATCTAACCTTTCATCATCTGAACCCTGAACCACATAAGAAAAGATGTCAATTTTCAACAAAAGTGCTAGTTCAATTAAAAGAAGCTATGTGTTGGAGTCTAAAACATAGAGAACGTGAAGAAAAATGTATGCAATAAGCCAGAGAGAAATTCCCGAGTCTCTGGCGAGTTAAAATATTGAATTTAATCAGTTGAGAATCAACAAGTAACAACAGAATATCAAGACTCAGCATATTCTGTTACTACACAATAATTAACAACAATGCATATACATATGCATCTATTCTTCAGCCCTCAATTTTCAAGGTTATGATTGTAAATCAAACACACAAGCTAGCGGTAAGGGGTGATGAGTGAGTCTGCCAGTTGATTGATGCAAATGGAGGTAGGAACACATAGACAAACTTCAGAAGAGTAAAACATAAGAAAGCTCCAACTATTGGATTACAGAAAGGGAAACAGAAAAACACAAATATGTGTTTGCTCAATTAACTATTTTATCATCCTATTATGTCTTTGAGATGAACAAAATAAATCACATTCAAACAGAAAACTTATGACATAACTACATGATGTTTCATCCTATTCTATTTGTTTTATCTAGACAACCAAACAAGCCCTTACTCTATCTATGGTTATTTTGACCTAGTCAACAAATAAGCCCTAAGAAGAAAAGAATATTGAAATGCAACAATCAAAAGCATAAAACATAAGACATTATAAAGTACCAGGCACATTGGATTTCAACAAGGTAAATCGTTTAAAAGAGATGCTTTAAGTATACAGTCCTCCGTCTAAGTTAAAAAGCTCCTCTCCTCATTGACCCCTTTTATTGTAAAAAAGCTTCATATGGGTCTTTAATCCCTTTGTGACTCAAAAGTTTCAACACATTTGGTAGCTAGCTTCGTAACACATATTGTATTTGTGGAACATTTTAAAAGATGAAAGGGAGTTTTTTGTGAAGCTTTTGATATTTACGCACTCGGACACTTGCAAACACTGCTTAAGATGTCTAATCCAAGATGTTAGAAGGGTGTGCTAAAATCCCACGTCAACTAGGTAGGAATGTGGCTAAAATATTGCTTAAAAAAGAAGCTAAACAAGCTCTTGATATTGAGGCACTCAGACACTTGCAAATTCGGTTTCGGATGGTGGACCCAAGATGTTAGAAGGGTGTTTTAAGACCCCACGTCAACTAGGTATGCGACTAAAGTATTGCTTAAAGACTAGGAATTCCATTAGAAAATGTATAAACGCCATTCTAATGTGAATCATTAGAAGATGTCAATGAATTATTCACCGGGAATTCAAACGTGTAAATTTGCATGCCTTTATTAAATAAGTCATTAAAATACTCACAGTTTCTTCGTCTGTATCTTGTCCAGTGCCTACATCATAACTTTCCAGAAATTTAGAAAACCCTGGAAACTGTAGATTTCAAGAAGATAAGTCAGATACTAAGAAAATCAATATTTCATTCATTAAAATCGAACTAGGTGAAAAACATCAAATGTCATAAACGTAAATTACTATTTTTATACACGTACAATGTTAGAACTGGAAAACAGAATCCCATAATTTACAAAACAGAGAATGTATTATCCATGATTTCTAGTAAGAAAGTATACAGAGAATAGAAAATGGGATAGTTAAGGGATTTGGCACTTGAAAAATAACAACAGAGACAAAATCTGGGAAATCAGACAAAATCTATCAAGATTTTACCCAATTTAATCTGATTTTGAAGAAATCAGCTCTTATTTTGTTGCATAGTTTTAATTTTTAACAACTTTAGAAACCTATAAAACTCTTGTTTCTTAAATAGGTTTTTGGATGTTATTTAGATAGTTTGATACAAGTTTATACGCATAACACTTTATTATGATGATTTGATATATTTTTACTTTATAAATTTAGTAGAAAATTTTAACTATTGATATATGTATGCATTCATAGTAGCATTCCTAATTTGAAGCCTACTAGCACACTGGAACTTTCTGTGATGCGACAAAAGATTGTAGGGTTGATGGCATTAACCAGGTTGGGATAATTCTCTCTATAGTTACGCCTTTGGATACTTTCAACTTTCAAGACAGCACTCAGGCCAAAGGACAAGTATTTATGACGCTGCTTGAAACTTTCACCTAAAAATTCATTGAACATAGACTATAGTAATAACCAAAGTTTCGATTTCCTCTGAATCTCATATGCTTAATTCTTGCTAATTTGATAGGCCAGCATTCCACAATAGAAATATTTTTAGGTCAAGATCTACTAACCAATTGAACTGAACAAGTAGGCAAAAAACTGCATAAGCTTACAAAAACAATTTAAAGAAACCCCACCTTTTCTTTCAATCTGTTCAACCTCTTTTCTTTCTTCAAAAGATCTCCAAAAATTTCCTTGTTTTGGACCGATAACGAACTCCCACTATTGCCATCTGAAAAAACCTTGCATCAAAATCTACTAAAACACATCCGCAATAAGGGGATGTTGCAATTTTGTTTAAACTGGATTAAACTGAAAAGCTTCAAATGTCCTTACTCTCAATATGATTTTCATTTTCATCACCACTTCCAGTAACATGTGCACAGCTTGAATCCTGCTCATACACTCAAAAATCAAAATACTGAATACATAATGCCTAAACATATTCCTAATGTATCAAAATTACAAAAACAATTATCCCTGGAATAAAATTCAAACCTCTGAAAGATATCCATCACTATCTGAACCATCTTCACCAGGCACCTCACTTTCATTATCACTGAAAACAGTATCAAGTGAAATATCTACAATCTCTTCAACAACCGTGTTGTTTGAAGGATTTGTAACAGCATCAGTCTCTTGAATTTCTTCAACTTCGTGACTATCACCTGTTACAAGCAACAACAAAAATTCATAAAGGGATACATGATTTTTACATTTGCAATAATAATTAGAAGAAGGGTATGATACCTTTTGAAGCTTTTCTTTTGAACTTGGATTTTAACTTTCTCTGGTTCCTTAATACTGATTGTAGGTTTTTTTTGGCGAATTTTCGTGCGTTCTTCCCTAATTTCCCCATTGTGAGGTCTTAAGGAATGGATAGAATGAGATTCAACAACTTCTGAGCCAAAGGGAAGCGCTGGGAATTTGTTAATTTTAGGGTTTTAGGGTTTTGAAAAAAATTATAATATTTTTTTATTTTTGGGCCTATTAAAAAAACTGAATTGGGCTTTAGATTAGAATCCACCCAATTTCTCATTCAAGTTCTAGAGTGAGGGTTCAATTAAGCCCATCATTCGTGAAGTAGAGAAAATACACAATTAGATGTGATTAATGGTCCAGATTTTAAAAAAAAATTAAAATAAGAATATTACAATGATCAAAAGTTCATTTGGTCAACTTTGACTTTGGTTGATTTTGGTTAAAATGATTGTGTTTGTCCCTTTTGATCAATTGATCCACTTCCAATTAAAATTGATGATCAATAATAATAAGTGCTTATGGACATGTAAAGAAGTATAGAATCAAGTATTTCTCAAAAAGTCAGAGAATTCCTGATTAAAATCAAAACCCTGATTTTGGTCCCTTGTGCTAGGAGATGGTGATCCAGTCTCAAAACCCTAATTCCTCAGGTCATGCTGAGAAATTTCTTGCACCAAGATGTCTCATGTGATGAGGGGAAGATAATGCTCCATAATTTTGGTTCACACAAGCTTCAAACACTTCAATTAGCCAAAACTCTAATTTCAAGAGATAGATAGGAGAAATGTGATTTTCCTCAAAACTTACATTCTTCAACCTCTTGAGGAACCAAAGAGGCAATTGAGATCCCTTGAGGTATAAGAAACCTTTGTGGCTTGAGTGAACCAAAAAGTGAGGGCATGAGACTCTTCTTACACTGATTGGCAAGACAATCAAAACGCAAAGCTTGTACAAGAACTTGAGAACCACAATACCTTGATTCTATCATAAGAATGCATAAATATGTTTGATGAAACATAAGTCATGTAAAGTGAAATGAATAGGGCAAATTTTGGGGTGCAACAATGTGGATGTTGTAACACCTCTTTTCTAACCTCCAAATAAATATGGCATGTATCAGATTAAAATAGTGTGCATACATACAAAGAGTGTCACATGTCGTTTTCCACACAATAGAAAACCAACAAAACAAATATTAACATACACCTTGTAAAAAATATAACACATATTTAAATCTCATGCTTCAACAAATTATGCACATCACAACGGCATATTTCTTTTCTCAGATACTATCAATGGTTATATCTTATACTATAATCATTAAACATCATAACAATGAATTCATAACATAATCAAATCATATGAATCCAAACATCTGCACCAAGGCCACACCACATGTTATCTTAACATACATGTTAAATAGATGAGAATACATAACAATATCTCATAACAAACATGGGTTCAAATAATCTCTGTGTTACATGACCAGAGCAATGACTCACTACCTAGGAATAACGGATAAGCTAACTAATATCTTCAACTAGTCTCGTGCGAAGCACCGCTATCCTCAGAACATGCACGATGTCGCATAGAATATCACATACAACAGAAGGGTGAGAATTCAAATCATTATCGAAATGTATATAATTAGAAATAATGCATAAATAAGTATCTAATTAACAATTATCTACACTTCATGTAATATTCCATATATCATAATTCTCCAAATTCAAATAATCCAAGAATATCATTATACAGAACATTCCAAGTGCATCACATTCACATTTACTGCATATAGCATAAATATCACCAATGTAGCAATTCAAGTAATCATTTAACCAATTACCACATCTTCTGATTCAAATACGCATTCATCAATATTGCATAAGACTCTAACGCAAATTGAATGTGACTCATGCATGTGGTACCATCTATGAACATCAAGTTCATCTCGCTCCTAATTCATTTATCTTGGAATTAGAGTCACGCTTCAGATCCGGATAAGACCAAAGCCACCATATGTGAACCCATAGTTTCACCGCCTATGTTTCCATTCAAGGATCAAAGCCAACTCTCAGAGTACAATCTCCCCTTGTATGCATATGCAATTGATCACAACATATGCAATTAAGATTTTCCACCAACCTTAATTATCGTGAATTTCTTAACCCACCCCATAAGGGTGGGGCGCACCCCATGAAAACTCCAAAATACCCTTCATAAAAAATTGGTCTCACTCGGTCTCACATACACACTTTATTTAAAAAATTGGGTGAAACCGAAAATATACTTCCGGTATGCACCACATTTTGAAATATTTGGGTGACAACCGGAAATATATTCCTGGTTCCATACTAAATAATGTAATATTAAGAATTTATTTCAAATTTGGTCTCACATACACGCTTTATTCTATCGGTAAAATAAAACAATAAGTCAAATAACATCATTAAAGGGTATCCTAACATGTTTCTAATCATGAGTCATCATTCCTAAGTAGAAAAACACATTTTCTTCTCAAAACCTTACATTCAAAGATTCTTAGAAATTGAAATCAAACAACCTAACATGTTAATAATCACAACCTAATCACATACAAGATAATAATAATAATAATAATAATAATAATAATAATAATAATAATAATAAAGATTCTCCCCCTTACCTCTTGAAGATTCAACTTCTAGGGTTCTTCTTTCTCTTTTCCTCTTTCTCCCATTCTTCTCCTCTTCTCTTCTATTTTTCTCTTATATTCTTCTCTTCTTTTGTGTTATGACAACAATAACTAATTTCTCTTCTTACTACTCTATTCTCTTAATGGACTTAACTCACTTATCCACATCAATTCTATTAATTAGGCCAATTACTAAGTAATTACTATTCTTACCCTTAAATTCCAATTATCTATATATATATATATATATATATATATATATATATATATATATATATATATATATATATATATATATATATATATTCAAATAATTCAAATATTCACCAAATCACTCAATTTAATTAATTACCGTATAAAATAATAATTAATAAATAATAAATAAATAACTATTAAAATTTGAGATGTTACATAGTCATGGAAGCGAACAGCTGGTCGACTATAGTCTCTGGATTTTAGGGATTTCTCTTCCCTTCGTTTTTCTCCTCCCCGACGAGAAGTCGAGGGTTCATCATTCTTTGAGACTTTTGCATTTTCCCTATGCCGCGAGTCCCTCACGTTGTTAGTTGCCTCCTTGTCCTCGTACTGTATGTATGCATGTGCTTTGAGCATGAGGACATCCAAGGTGGCTGGTGACTTGATGCCAACTGCTTTGGCAAAGTCACTGCAAGGACGAAGCCTGTACTCGAGGAGGTACTTCTTCATGTTGTTGGTTGTAGAGATCTGTACGACTTCCTTGTTGAAGCGTTCAATATAATCTCGAAGGGGTTCATCCCTCCCTTGGATGATCGCCTTTAGTGATGCTTCCGACTTGAGATGTCGGTGAGATGCTGTGAAATGTTTGGAAAATTGTCTTCCAAGGTTCTTCCACGACGTGATGGATTCGTCTAGAAGGCTCTTATATTAAGTTATGACCCTTTTCCTTTGTGTCGTAGGAAAGAGTCTACATTTAATCACTAGGAGCTCTTTATGTGCTCGTCATGGTCGATGGTTCCATCGAATGTCCCTAATGTGCGAGGTTTCTCTAGGACGATTGAGAGTGTGGTCTCCATGATGTCTCTTGATAACGGGCCGCGAGGCTCATCATCGTCGCTTCCCTCAGGGGATGGTGGTGGAGAATTATGGTTTCTTCCTCGTCGGGGTTTGTTTTCCCGACAAGGAGAAATGCTTCTGTGTTGCTGCCTTGGTTAGGACGATGGTGAGCAATCACGGTCAAATCGACGGTCGTTCTTCGTCTTCTTGAAAAACAAGGAACCTTGATCTTTACGAGGAGGTGTGCGATCTCGTTTCTTGATCTCTAAGAAAATAATTTAAAAATAATTCTATGAAAAATTAAATAATTTATTGTAATTAAATATAGATTTTAAAATTTACATTTAAAATATAATGATTTATATTATTAATATGATAAAAAATTAATTATAAATAATGTAGAATTTCATTTATACCACTTAGGTCATGTCATGTCATCTCTTAAAACTCCACTCATAAAAAATGACACACAAAAGGGAAGAGACGCTAAAATATAGAAACATTAAAATTGATGGACTAAAAAAATCAAACTTTAATATATGAGGGCTAAAACTAAAAACTTTTGTTAATTGATTGAATGAAAATACTAAAAATATTATTTTCAAAATTAATTTATATATAAACAATTGAGATTACTCCTAATTTAAATATTTCCCATTCAAAATGTTATTCCTTTAGATTTGAATTGAAATTAAATTATGATTAATATATTTAGACACACAAATCAATAATTTAGATCTCCAAATATTAAAAATATTTTAATTTGAAAAATAAAATATACTAATAGTATCAATCTATCAATCGAGTGTATCTTCTAAATTTAAATATATTGTGTGGTGGTACGTACATGAGACCAGGCATTACTATGCTGGACAACCTACAATCATACCTGATGGGGTTTTCGACTGTTTGATTCAAAACTCACCTATAGCCAATGTTACCATCATATCATATAAGGTGATTTTATCTTGCCTCTGTTTTTCTTGATACTTGTAAGTTATTCAGATTGTTTGGACATCTCTATGGTAAAGAGAGACGGAGAGGACTCAAACTATAACTATAAGAGAGTAGCATCAAATTTTAAAAAAATTTCAATGGAAGCCAGCACCAAATTGTTACTGCAACTTCTTAATAGTTTTAAATTTTCAATTTAAGCCAGATCCAGGATCCAAGAGTGGTTTAATTTTTGGAAATGCTATCGTGGAGGATAAAAAGCTAAAAGAATTTGATATGCAAGAACCATCAGAAATTTTCTTGCATTCTAGTAAATTATATTTATTTATTGTATTTTATGCAAGGATTTATTTATTGTGATATACTTCCTTCGTCTCAATTTATAAGACGTTTTATCATTTTTACATGAACTAAGAAATGCAATCATTATTTTATGGAAAAATTAAATTATGTATGATTTTACAAAACTGTTCTTCAATAATTACATTGAAAAACAAAGTAAAAAATAAAAAGAAGAAAGAAAAATAAATAGTAGACAAACAAAAAGTCATTAATGATGTATTGAGATTCTAAAATGACTTATAATTTATGACAAATATTTTTGGCAAAGTGACTTATAATTTGGGACAGATGAATTATATTTTTTTAGGAATTTAATTGATGTGCATCGAGTATTTTAGTAATATTTGTTTTTTATTTTAATTATTTAAAAAATAAAATCTTTGAATGGTTGTGATGTACTAATTGTCTGTGTAAAGAAATTTATACTAATAATGCATAGTAATTAATCTATTTTTTTAGTCTTATTTTATTCAATATTATCAAATTAACCCAGTATGGTGGATGTACATGGCGGTTTTTGGACTCATCGCTATGGTAAGTATTGGTTGCTATTGCGGTTTTTTTTTGTTGCAATAATAACAACGCCACAAGATATGGCGGGATTTTGGCTCTTTGTCATGGACCACCTTCAACAAAGGATTTATCCGCCATCGACAACACCCGGTTGTATTAAAGGATTTGTTTATTGTGATAAGTATTTATTTTGTATCCATAAGATTAATTTGAATCATAAACACGCCGTTTGAGTGACACCTTAAGCAATGAGAGTATGAGACTTTCTTGAGATTAGGTTTAAAGTCATCATTACTCTTCTATTTTGTTCATTTTCACTATTTAGTTATCATTTCATTTTCTTTATAAATACTCACTCTTCTCACCGTGACACCCTACGCTACTTTAATCCCCATACTCAAAACTTTTGTAACCTAAAATCCTCTTCTCTACATCATCTTCATCCATGGATGCCCAACAACAAGAAGTTTTCAAATTCTTTGAAGAATTGCTTCAACAAGGAAAATCTTCTCAACAAATGGTTACAAGCACTTTAACTCAATAATCTCCAACATTGCAACAATCTCTGTCTTCTTTTCAATAACCTCATGAACAACACATTGTTGAGCGTCCTGCTCATATTCATCTGTTAACGTCTGTTGCTTAACTAGAAGTACTCAATGAACTTCTAGTGGATTTTGAAAATCTAAAAGAAAATGGTTTGGATTTCTTAAAGAAGTTTAACTTTAAGAAGAGTGTATCCGAATATGGTGTGTATGTGAAGAAAGATACAAATCAGTGGGTGATAATCCTTTGTTTACAGGTAGACCATTTGTTGATTACGGACAACGATGAATAGTATATTTCTAAGTTCAAAGGTGAGTTTATAAAGAATTTTAGATGAACGACTTTGGACTCGTGACATGCTTTCCTAGTATTGATTTTACAAGTCCAAAAAGGTATTACTCATGCCCCAAAGAAGGCGTGTGCTTGATATTTTGAAGAAGTTTGAAATGGATCTGTAATGAGGTCGTTACTCCAGTCGAAATGAGGTTGCAGTTGTCGAAGAATAAGGATGAGCAATATGTTAGTCCAACTCAGTATAAGAGTCTGATTGGATCCTTGCGTTACTTGTGCAATGCACGACTGAATTTGGTATATAATGTCGGTATTATGAGTAGATTCATGAAGAGATCGAAGGTGTCTCACTTGAAAGCAGTCAAGAGGATTCTAAGATACTTCAAAGGATCAATTGGTTGCGGAATTCTTTTCCCCGCAATGGACAATGGAAGAAAATGCAGTTTACTCAAATTTACCGATTTCAATTGATGCAGAGATAAGTATGATAAAAATTCTACACCTGAATACATCATTATGTTCGGTGAAACACCAGTCTCATGGTGTTCGAAGAAGGAACCAGCAGTGGCGTTCTCTTTTTGTGAGGTCGGGTACATTGTAGTTTCATTATGTGTGTGCCAAGCCGTGTGGTTGATGAATTTGTTGAAGGAGCGGGGAAAAGAAGAGGGTGATGGTGTGACACTCGTGGTTGATAACATTTCCACTATAACCTTGTTAAGAATCCAATTGCACATGAGGGAGCATCATATTGAGACGTGTTTCACTACTTGAGAGAACTTGTTAGTGGAGGAAGGTTGAGATTGAGATATTTTAGAAGTGAAGACTAAATGGCCAATTTGTTGACTAAAGGAGTCACAAGTTTTTAAGAGATTGAAGAAGAACATGAGCATTGAAGACTTGGTGCATATGAATTAAGGTAGTGTGTTAAACGGGAAAAAAGGACTAATTCATGTGTATGTAACCGGTTGACATAAAAGTACAACCAGTTACACATGTTAAATGTCAAACAGAGAAGTTTTAAGTTCAACAGCCTCATAGTTTTAAGTTCAAACATCATGAAGGAGACCTTTTATGTGCATAATTATAACCGTGTAGTTATTAATAAATATAGAGCAGCCATATACTCCACGTTTAGAGTGCATAAAATAGCTGCCTCTTCATATTGGATGGGTCAAGTTAAAATACAAACGGTACACAAAGAAGGATGATAAATCATTGCAGACCAAGGAATTTGGCTTTGAAGTACTCAGGTTTGTGTAAAAACCATACAGAAATGCAACAAATGACAAAGGCTATATCGAGATGGCAAATGTTCGACATGATTCTGTTAGAGGACTATATCTTGTAGGAAAAACAAGAGGAAAGACATTCTGACATTTTTTGAAAATTTAGAACTACATGCTTGTTGTTCAATTTAGAAATTCAAAACTATTATATTTTCATAATCCAAAAATGTTATGTTGTTCATCTTACAAGTATAGCAGAAATAAAAATTGTTATGATAAGGATCTCAATGCTTATGATTATTAAACAATGTGACAAATGATAGTAAATACAAAGTGAGGGTTAATAATATCACATCCTCATGATTTATGACAATGTGATACAATCTAGGCACAAATCAATCAAATTTTAGATAGACACATATACAAAACACAAAACTGACAGTAAAAACACTAATGATAATTTGAGAAAATAAAATTATTGAATGTAATCACACATGTCAGTCCTAAACAGTCTTAGATACCAGACACATCTTCAATCCGAAGATGTTAAAGTCGCCATTTCTTATATTTTCACCTTAGGTGGATCGGAGTGCCTTCTCGAACCAACAGGCGAAGCAGGGAAAGAAAGCCTCTTTCTTGCAGAAATCAAAGATGCGGATGGTGAAGTTTTTTGCATTAGTTTGGACTTTGCCTTTGCAGAACTAGTAAGTGCCATGTAACTTGGAAACACCGGCGAGCTTTCAACGCTCGCGTCATCTCTAACCGACGATCCTGCAATGCTACTATATCTTCGATACCGTTCTGATTGAACACTAAACATACTTCTCGAGTCATCAATAGTTTCACCCTTTGAACTTGATGGCTTTGTCTTTGAAGTTGAAGGAGAATTCTGAGTGCTTTGTCTTATTAATTTCTTCCCAACCGGAGAAGGTTTGTGATTCATAATAATGCTTTCGACTTCCCATGGTCGAGTCGCCATCCATCTCTCTAACCAACTCCATCCCCAGTGAGGATTGTTTGGATCCATAAATGTTTGGTTTGTAGATTTTGAAGAGCTCCTCCATGTTTGCTGTTAGAGTAACACATTAGCTAGTTATTTATTCAGGTTCAAAATCACTTATACTGAACCAAAAATCACTTTTTTTGGTACCTGATGTGAAAATGAATAGGCCAAAGCCCTTTCTCTTTTGAAAGCAGCTTCTTGTCTTTGCAATAATGTTGCATCAATTTGTTCCTTTGACCGCAAGCTATCATCCCATTCTTCTCCAACCTGCTGTTAATCAAATCAAACACGATGAAGCACGGATGCGATTCGAGTATCAGATACGATACATATCCGATATGGCTATATGTCTCTAATCAAACATAATCCTTAATGTATACAAATCTAATTTAATCCTAATTCCGCCTGCACTTTGGTATACATAAAATTGCTTACAGAAGATTGCAACTTCACAGGTTCTTTTCCGTGTTTCTGTTGTAGTTGGCGCTGACGAGCCTGATTCTCTTCAGACATTCGAATTCGCCTTTCGCGAACCTGTGACTGCAATCTCGCTAGAGTTTGCATACATCTTAAGGTGCTGCCTGCTTGCCGTTTAACAGATTGTCCTTGTATCATTGTCTTCAACCTCACCAAACCTCTCAAAGCGCGCAAAGCTCTTCTCGCCTAAAAAAACGATTACATACATTTCTTTATCAGCAAGATTCAAACTCTGGTACCTCATAGTTTACAACACGACACAGTCATAGAGACACAAACACGGCATATGATGAAACAACTTTTTTCTAACTATCAAATATTGACATAGACCCAGGACACGTCTAACACTTATAATAATTCAAAACATTGCATGATAAAATATAATTACACATGTCAGAGACCAGACACACTTCAATAGTATCAATATTAAGAAAACAAAAAGTTCATACCATATATCCGCGGAACACGGACTGAATCTTGATAGCAGCCAATTCTTCCATAGTCTTTGGAGGGTAACGAGGCATACTCGTGAGACGAACAACCTCGGCAGCCGCCTGAGCAGCAGCAACAGCCGCCCCCGCGGCGGCAGCAGTGGCAAAAGCAAGAGAAATAGCTTGTTTATTCTGTTCATTCTCTAACTCATTTAATTTCACATCTTCTATATGTGGAATAACAGAAACTTGTACTTCTTCTGATTTCACTTCTGTGTCCTGTTGAGTACTTTTTTTCTTTGATTTCTGACTTTTCTGGATTTTTTAAAAATAAACAAACAAAAATTATTTAAATATTCTAAATATAGTAATAATAAATTAAAAATTATTGTAATAGTGATATACTAATAATTATGAAATTAACCTTGTCTTTTCTGGAATCATGACTGAAAACTTTCTTCACTGCAGAAAACCAACTCCCTTTTTTTCCCATTTGTAATTCCTGTTAAAAAACAAATACAATAAGAACAAATTTAGATTAAAAGTGACTAAACTAACATAAAAATATTCAATTAATGCACATTGTAATAATTAAAAGAAAACCGTTAAAAAAAACACAATGAATTCATGTAAAAGAGAAACTGCAAGAAAAATGAGAAATGGTAGAAACAGATCTATGAGGAAATTGTTTAACAGACGTATTAATGAAAATAATTAGAAACTGACAGTAAAAAACAAAAACCGCCGCGAAAATGTTGTAAAAAGTTTAAAGACGGAATAAGAAGAGGAAAAAGAGATGTAAAAGGTTGGAAAATGAATATACCTTTGCATGAGAATGGTAAGATTTAGATCTCTGAAAATGAAAAGTGCAATGCAAATGAGAGAAATGAGAGAGAGAAAAGGGATCTTGGGATGGTGGAAAGTTGAAGTAAGTAAGAAGAAATAGGGAAGAATATGAAAAAGTGGGGGCCACTGTTAGTTAAATAACAGTCAAACCAAACATGACGGAGACTCGAACGGTTTGGATAATGTAATGTACTAGTGCAACAAAACATCCATCAATAACGTTTTTTTTTTTTGAATCAAAATGTTTTTATTTATTTATTTTAAGTTTAATAGCCGTGTTATTTAGTTTTTGAATTTAAAATTTAAAATAAAAATACTTTTTTTTTTCTTTTTAATATTCAACATTTTAAAATTATTTTAAAATTATTTTACTTTGTCTTCTTTTTTATAGTTTATTTTATTAAGGTCTATGTGACAATTTTTTTTTTATAAATGACTAGTCATGATATCATTTATAACAATAATCATATATTCTTTCATATTTTTGTGTACCCGTCATTTATCTTTTTCTCATTATTTTGTTATCATTGGTTCTTGTGCACCAACAAATTGATATCTAGAGCTCTGGTTAGATTCACATGGAAATACTAGTGAAACGGTGAAGTGTTGTGTGATTGATTTTTTGTTTTGGGTTCGTGTTAAATCTTTGAACAAAAATTGTAATAGAATCACATTTTCTGATTATGTGGGATTGGGAAACACTGTGTTTATGAGATCTGAGTGTTTGCACAAGGTTGAAAATGAGTGGAAACAATATGAATATCAAACTTCCAGTGTTTGACGGCAAGAACTAGAATAATGATGATCTAGATTTTGGCGATGATCTAGATTCTGGTTGTGATCATGATTCTGGAAGGGAAAACTCTAAAGACGTGGGTTCTGGAGGACAAGCTTCTGAAGATGATCATGTTTTTTATGGTGATCATGATTATGAAGGCAGAAGTTCTGAAGGCGATCATGTTTTTGAAGGTGGTCAAGCATTTGATAATGTTCCAGAAAGAGTTTCTGAACAAGTTCAGAGGCCACAAAGAATCAAGCAAATATCAAAAAGGTTTGTAAACTTTGACATGTTGCGAGACACTGAAGTTGTCTCTGAGGGAGAAGTCATTCAATGTGTCATGTTAGTAGATTTTGAACCTGTGAGTATTGAAGAAGCTCTCAAGAAGAAAGTATGGTTGAATGTCATGAAAGAAGAACTTGAGGCTTCATAAAGAAACAAGACTTGGAAGTTAACTGAGTTTCCAAAGGAAAAGAAAACCATCAGCGACAAATGGGTTTTCAAGGAGAAATCTGCATTTCTGAATGGAGTATTAAAGATTACACATTGTAGCAACTAAAAGCAGTTGGCATATGTTCTGACGAAAGCAACATATTAATTTATTTGCTTAAGGGATGAAATTGGTGTAGTTAGTTTTAATTAGAAACTGGTAAGAAACATGTGCTATCGCACGGGTCCCGTATGGATTTATATCAATGTCTATCAAACCATCATGGTAAAGTTCAAATTCATTCTTCAATTGGATAATATTTACATAGTTTTAAATATAGGCTAATAATATACACCAACTTTTAATTATTGATCTGTACTTACTATAAATCGTACAATCAAATGTCTAACTTTAATTATATAAAATAACTGCAAAAGAAAGATTTAAAAGATGTACATTAAAATGAACAGCCTATAGCTGATTTCATATAGATACATTCACATCTAGCAGTTGACGAGTCAAAAAATCTCAGTTGAATCCAAATGAGATCATTCTAAAAATTTATTAAACATATTTTAGATATTAGTCCATTTTTTAAAACCTAGAATGTATGACAGCTCCCCGTCAAATTTCAATTTTAAAATTTTCTTATTATATCCTAAAATAAATCAGTCTAACTATATAAAATATTCCTTAATCCAAAACTCTGTTTCATTGATCAATCTTTACAATTTTCGACCACTTTTCGCCATCGAAACACCTGAACCTCCGACATGATAACTGGTATCAAATAGAGTCGCCATCGAACGTCTTTTATCTCACGAGGGAGAAAGGAAAACATCGAGTAAACCTGAGTGGAGAAATCGCGGTCCTATAACCGTGAAATTGAGAGAATCTAGGTAAGGGAGTTAGTTACGCGAGGGGAAGGGATTAACACCCCACACGCCCGTAGTACTCTACGGTATCCATTTTCTATCTCTAACTAAAGGGTGTGTTATATCTATGCTCAATCGCTAATCATGCATGCAAAAGAAAAGAGAAAATAAGAAACCACGGGGAAAAGAAGGAAGTATTTACAAAGTTTGCTCGATCGAGCCCCGTGACAAGATGCCTACGTATTCCCGCGTGCAATGGGAAAGTCAGAGCGCCGTAGTTCGGCTCACTTGTTTTGGTGTGTTTTGTGTTTTTTACTTGTGAAAAGGTTTTAAACACAAAAGAAAAGAAAACGCACAAAGGCGAGAAAGTTGGTGTTGGTTGGTTGCTTTTACCTTGAGAAAGGGGTTTAAACCATTATTAAGTGTTTTGTTTTTGAAGCAAAAAGAAAAGAACAAGTTTTAGTTTTAATCACATGCAACATGCAAAAGAAACTAGCAAAGCAAGATCGGACCTATGGTTTAGGATACAAGGGAAATCTCTACCTATATTGACATGCAAAGGATGTGGATCCTAATGTCTAGGCTAAAGAACCAATCCTAACCAAGCTCCTGGGGAAAAACAGACAAACAAACAAATATGCACAGATCACAAGTAGAATTGCCCTAAACGGGTCTTTAAATAAACCGAGGGTTCTGAACATGCTCTAACTACGGAAGCCCCATCATGCATCTCTATTCCTACTTCTCATGGCAAAAGAAAGTCAGAAGCCCTACTTCTCATGATATCTAGGAAAGCTGTAAGAGAATGCGATAAACAGTGTAGAAACTACCGAACGGATATAGAATCCAAAGAGCACTGCGAGCTAATGAAATACTCTGGAAAACTTCAAGTACTGCAGTCATGCAACAAAAGTAAACCGGTGAGAATCGCTCAAAGCATCAAAACAAGCGGAATACGTGTCGATACGCATCCGAAGCGACAATGCCTGCAAGAACGAGATAAGGCAAACAAAACAAGCTAGGAATGATGTACACGTGAGTATACAAACTCAACCAAAACCTGCAAGAAGGGAGTTAGACCCAAAAAGAAAATAAAGGAAAAGTGTGCGAGTATCGAAGACACGAGCCGCATACGTATGCGTCGCATTTCCCTGCAGAAAATGGAGTATAAACGAGCTGCATAGCTAGGTGACTCTGCTCATCATCGAATCGAACAATCGAAAAAGTAAACCGAGGACCGCTAAGCTTGGTTTTCGCTAGCGACCGCAACCCAAAAATCCAGAACATTTGGCGCTTAGCGCGCGACCTGCAACCTGCAGAAAAATTAATTTTCGATCCGAACCACCTGTTTATGATGTTTTCATGCAACAGTTCGATCCGTATTGTTAGGCCATGTTCCGGCAACAAATGAAAGCGAAATGAACGTGCATGGAATACGAATCGAACGATAAAACCAATGTTCATGTACATATAGCAATGCATGAACATGTGAGGGATGCAAATTGAATCGATAAAACCAATGTTCAAATACATGTAGCAATGCATGAACATGTGAGGAATGCAAATCGAACCGATAAAACCAATGTTCAAATACATGTAGCAATGCATGAACATGTGAGGAATGCAAATCGAATCGATAAAACCAATGCTCATATACATGTAGCAATGCATGAACATGTGAGGAATGCAAATCGAATCGATAAGACCAATGTTCATATACATGTAGCAATGCATGAACATGTAAGGAATGCAAATCGAATCAATAAAACCAATGCTCATATACATGTAGCAATGCATGAACATGTGAGGAATGCAAATCGAATTGATAAAACCAATGTTCAATTATGGAGTTTAAGTGCATGAACATGCAAGGAATGCAAACCAAAATGATAATTCCAATGTTCAAATGTCAAATAAAGTGCATGAACATGCAAGGAATACAAATCGAAATGATAATTCCAATGTCCAATTGATAAGTAAAGTGTATGAACATGCAAGGAATGCAAATCAAAATGATAATTCCAATGTCCAATTGACAAGTAAAGTGTATGAACATGCAAGGAATGCAAATCAAAATGATAATTCCAATGTCCAATTGACAAGTAAAGTGTATGAACATGCAAGGAATGAAAATCAAAATGATAATTTCAATGTTCAAATGTCAAATAAAGTGCATGAACATGCAAGGAATGCACATCGAAATGATAATTCCAATGTTCAAATGTCAAATAAAGTGCATGAACATGCAAGGAATGCAAATCAAAATGATAATTCCAATGTTCAAATTTCAAATAAAGTGCATGAACATGCAAGGAATGCAAATCAAAATGATAATTCCAATGTCCAATTGATAAGTAAAGTGTATGAACATGCAAGGAATGCAAATCAAAATGATAATTCCAATGTCCAATTGATAAGTAAAGTGTATGAACATGCAAGGAATGCAAATCAAAATGATAATTCCAATGTCCAATTGACAAGTAAAGTGTATGAACATGCAAGGAATGCAAATCAAAATGATAATTCTAATGTTCAATGAGTGGTGATGCAAGTTATCCAGGACATTTTTGAGGTTTTCTTCCAAAGAATCTTAGTCATGCATTGACACAAACACTTGGAGTGCACATGCAACAAGCTCATGCACAATGCACTAAATGTTTAGATATCTACATGTTGAATGTAAATTATGCTTCAAATCATCATGAATCAATAAAATTGATCAAGCTAAATACTCACCAATGCATGAACATGTAATGGATGATGCAAAGTGTATGAGTTCATGTCTTATGAGCAAAGGAAGAGCAAGTGTACAAGTATATACATGTTATTCATAAGAAAATCCCCACTTCGACACGAATAAGGCGGCAAAATTCAATTCAAATCAAGAAATTCAAGAGAACAAGTTCAAGACCTAGAATCTACATTGAATTTGCATGTAATTTCAGTATTTAATTTCAAGAAAAAGCTGAAAATCAAAACAGCTTAAAATAAGTGCTTATTTGAACCTAACACTTACTTGCACTTGAAGTTTGAGTCAAATTGAAGAGGAATTCCTTGTACTCTTCAAAGAAAATACCAAATCAATGATGAATTGTGGATAATCTTCAGAATTAAGCTTGAATTCTTGAAGAAAAGCTTGAAATCCAATGGAGAATTGAAGAAGAAGAAGAAGAAGAGAAATCCTTAGATCTTGAAATTGAGATGAAGATCAAGAGGAATCGGATCCTTCCATGTCAAATGCGAGCAGAAGAAGGAGAGGATGCTATAGATTGAAGTAGAAGAAGCTACGAAGAAGAAAAATCAAGAATCGCAGGTCGCGCTTAGCGCGGAGGTCGCGCTTAGCGCGGTCTGTGGGAGAGGCCGGTGGTGATCGGAGGTCCGGTGGCGGCCTGTGGTGGTTGCTTGGAGGGAAAGTTGAAGTTTGAACTTTTTGAGTTTTTGTGCTTTGGGAATTTGAGAGAGTTTGAGTGTTTGTGGTAGTGGAAAATTGAGCAAATGATTGTGTTGTTGTGATTCGTGAAGAGGAAAATCTATTTATAGCTTTGGATTTTTAATCAATAAGTTAATCATGATTATCCGAATAATTTTAGTAATTAATCCAAAACAGCCAAATCCGTGCGGAATTCGGAGTCGGAATATAAACGAAAAGTGTCCGGAACGCGATTTTTCTTGCGCGAATCAAAATCCCCACTTGATCCGATGAATGGTCAAGGAAATAGGAATTTTTGAAGTTTCAGCATCAATTTTGGACCACTGAAACATGCAGAATTTCGTTTGCGTTCTGTGGGGAAAATGCCTCAGACGAGGATCTTCTGATTAAAATTTGCACATGAGTATGTGTAAGACAAATGAAGCTAACGCAATTTGTAAACTTTTGGCACCGGTCCCGTCTCGTTTCGATGAAAACCGAGCGAGATATACTTTTTCGAACTTCGCGTATCAGATGAAAATTGTTCGGTTCAGCTCAAAATCAACCTCAGAGAATAAAATTCTGGCACCGATCGGTGGGGAATCTGCTCTCGAGTTGCAAGTGAAAGTCGTAGAGGACTTTGATACAGAATTTTAGAAATTGGTCCCGCTCAATTCCGAGTCTCGGGCTAAGAGATAGAGACCTCTTAGTGGACAGAACGCACGGTTCAGCACTAAAATTCAGCTTGATCTACCAGGGAAAATGACTCCTTTGAGAGCCTTCCTCACAAAATCTGTTCTCGACCTTCAAATGGAAGTTGTAGATAATAATGAGAGGGAAATGCCAGTCGAAAATAAATAGAAAATACTCAAGGAAATGAGAGATACGTCTCCTGGAGTGCCCAAAGTGCGCCGAAACCCAAAATCTACTTTATTGAGAAATTAGCTCTTTTAGTGCCATTCAGAATACCGTGAACATGATACTCCTCATGACAAATGCTATGCATGCTATTACATGTATGTTTTATGCAATAAAATTATAAGCCAGGGAAATGCAGAAAAGAAGAGGATAAATTTTGGGGTACAACAACTTCATGACACTAAATAACAATATGTTTTCTCCCAACCAATATTGTTGTGCAATAAGGGAAGAAGACTACGTAACACCCTTCTAAAATACCCTGCGATTATATAATAAATTCAGAGTTTAACATGTGTAAAAGGGCATCACAATTCATTAAAAATAAAATTCTTATACTGTCATGCTTTACTGAAGAACATAATTAAAATAACAGCGGAATTATTCTCAAAACTTGGATAAATTCAAACCAACAAAACTTCAAGGTCAATGCCTTAGTTCACAAAACAATTATCCAAAAATAATCTTAAATAAATCAACAGAGTTTAATTATAACTCTAAACCAAATGTTCCCCAGTGTTACATGACCAGAGCATAACACCGACACGCGAACAAAATAAAAGCATAGCTCTACGAGTCATCCTCACCAACTCCTAAGCCGCTAAAGCTTCAATCTAAAATCATCAAAGTAAGGGTGAGACTTCATCATAATTAAGATGCATTATAAATTCATCAAAACAACAGAATTTCACAAGTTATTAGTCCACCCTATTCAGCATAATCAGATTTATTCCACAATGCAAATCATAACATATATCATACACAACAATAAGATTATAACACTGGAAACCATCTTATCATGTTATAATCCATACAAAAATGTGATGCAAGACATTATGCATGTGGTACCGACAGTGAACTAAATTCACATAATATTCCATTTCAACTCGAACACAATATTAACATCTATTCCATTCCAACTCGGACATAGATAAAACCTCACCGTCCATTCCAACTCGGCAACAGATATTGGCCAACTCACTAATTCCACACAATGGGAATTAGCTACCACCAAATGTATATGCATGCGCATCAACAACATGCAACATCAACAATACATGATATCAACAACCATCAAGAATATCCAACATCAACAACAACACATGATATCAACAACATATCATGAATAATCAACATCAACAACAACACATGATATCAACAACATATCGTGAATAAACAGCAGAAAGATAACATGCAAACACCAATCCACATTCAGCTCATCAGTACAATCATATACCAGTTCCTCCACTAAGTACACTAAGTACAATTATCCACGATTCGGAAAAACCATCACTTTCAAAATAAAACCGATTAGTTATTATTTTCTTCATTTCATAAAGAATATTTTCCAAAATGATGATTAAAACGTACGGTATGAAAGATATGATTTTTCAAAGTTTGGTATTATTCAAAAATGTTACAGTGGTAACTGGTTCCTCCCTGGGAGAACCCGGTTCCCACGCTATGTGAAAACACGCTCTATGGAATTTGTATGGAGAACCCGGTTCCTCCCCAGGAGTAACCGGTTCCCAACATTTGTAAAAACACAACCCCCTGGAAAATGTTCCAGGAACTCGGTTCCTCCCAGGAGGTAACCGGTTCCAGCGTTTAAAAACATTTTTCTTTGAAAAATTTACATTGGGAACCCGATTCCTCCCCAGGAGTAACCGGTTTCTTACACACATAATTTCCTCCTCCCTGGAAATTATACTAGGAACTTGGTTCCTCCCACACAGGAACCGGTTCCTACGACCTGCAGTTGCAGAAAACACAGTTTTGACAGCATGCTTGTTTCCCAACTCAATTCCAATCATCCATATATGACCCAACACAACAATTATCATCCAAATCATCTAATACTCAACAAAATCATGCAATATAACATAATTTAACCATACACAATGATCCTATAACATTGATTTACTTCAATTCACATAATTTGGCAATTTAGGATCAACACACACAAACCTAGAAAATCCTAAATTGAGATTCCTAACTACTCAGTCCATTCTATTGATCCCAAAATTTATAAGGCATATTAATTAGGAGAAATCACCCCTTACCTTAGCAATTCTTTGAATTCTTGAACTCTTTGGTTCTTCTCTTCCTTCTGCCTCTTCTCACTTTCACGTACGAACAGTTTTTCCCAAATGGTTCTCTATTCTCTTTTTTTCCTTATTATTCTATAATGATAATAATAATAAAATAAGGTTAGAGTATTTTACTCCTCACACCCCCTCCTTTACTCTTTACACCAAAATCAACCTTCTCATTTTATTTAATTAATTCCAATAGTCCCAAAAATACCAATAATTAAAATTCTAATTTAATAAATAATTAAAATTTTGAATTATTTAATAATCGAAATATTGGGGTGTTACAACTCTCCCCTACTAAAAGAATTTTCGTCCTCGAAAACATATCTTAGACGAAAAGTTACGGGTAAGAGTCATTCATATAGCTCTCCAGTTCCCAAGTAACATTACCACCAGCTGGTCCTCCCCAAGCTACCTTTACTAGAGCTATCTCTTTACCCCACAATTGCTTCAACTTCCGATCTTCTATCCTCATAGGTAATGTTTCAACAATCATATTATCTCGCACCTGTATATCATCTACCTAAATCTCATGAGACGGATCAACAATGTATTTCCTCAACTGTGGTACATGGAATACATCATGCAAATTCGCAAGCGGCGGCGGTAAAGCAATCTGATAAGCAACTTTTCCAACTCTCTCGTAAGGGCCAATAAAGCGGCGACTTAAAGCTCGACAACTCGCGATGATCACCTTTACTAAACTCGAGATTCTTCCTTCTCTTATCATGATAACTCTTGGACGACTAAGCTCTCTCTTCTTCTCATCTTAATCTTCTCTAAAGTCGGACAATCTCGGTCCAATCACGCTCCATTCGCAACACAACGACATTCTACACCTCCTACCACACAATGCCTCAAACGGAGCCATACCAATACTTGAATGAAAACTATTGTTGTAGGTAAACTCAATCAAAGGTAAGTAATTATCCCAATACTAGTAGGAATATCGTGCAAACTCACGATCTTCTCCACATACAACTGAGCTAACCTTTCCATCGAATAATCCATTCTCATCGGTATAAAGTGAGCATATTTCGTCAATATGTCCACGATAACCCAAATAACATCAAAATTCTTAGCTGTCCTCGCCAGACTAGACACAAAATCCATAGAAATGCCATCCCATTTCCAATCTGGAACAAACAACGGTTCCATCAATCTCGACGGTTTCTGATGTTTGATCTTGACTGACAAATCGCATCGAACTTTAAGTTTCCTTTTTTTCATGATACATCTTTGTAGCACCGGATGAATAATACAATCCAATACGTGTTTTTAATACTTTTCTTAATCTCAACAGACTCTATCATCAAACCTCATAATACCATTCTCGTCAATTATGAATTCACCTCCTTGACCTTGGTTGATCAACGTCAATTTATCAACCAAACCAACATCAGATTTCTGTCTGATTCGAATCTCATCAAGAATACCACTAGTCTACTTCAACATACCCAACTTAACACTATTATGAGTATTCTCACACACTAGACTCAAATCTCGAAATTTTCACGCGCATAAGATATGCAAACTTTCTACTCAGCGATCGCGTTTGCCTTACCAGGATGGTAATTCAAACCAAAATTGTAATCCTTCATAAATTTTAACCATCTTATCTGCCTCATATTGAGCTCCTTCTGATCGAAGAGATATTTCAGACTCTTATGATCGTTGAATACCTCAAATCGAGATCCATACAAATAATGCCTCCACAATTTCAAAACAAACACTACAGCTGCCAACTCCAAATCATGAGTCGGATAATTACTTTCATGAATCTTCAATTGTCTTGAAGCATAAGCTACTACCTGCTTATCCTGCATCAAAACACCACCTAAACCCATTAGTGAAGCATCACAGTACACAACAAAAGATTCCGCCGGATTCGGCAAAGTAAAAATCGGAGCACTAGTCAACCTCCTATTCGACTCTTGAAAACCTTTTTCACATTCAGAGTCCCACACAAACACTTGTCCTTTTCTCGTCAACTTAGTCAACGACAAAGCTAACTTCGAAAATTCTTCAATGAACTTTCTATAGCAAGAAGAAAACTACGGATTTATTCTTTGCCTTCTACCTTCATAGGATCCACAACAATACCTTTCTTGGAAATCACATGACCAAGAAAACTTACTTCACTCAACCAGAATTCACACTTAAACAACGTCGCATAAAGCTTCTTATTTTCAGATGTTCAGATGCTCTTCATCACTCTTTGAGTAGATAAGAATGTCATCAATAAAAATTACCACAAACTTATCAAGATACGGATGAAATATCCTGTTCATATACTCCATAAAAACACCAGGTGCATTAGTAACTCCAAATAGCGGTCCATACCTCGTTCTAAATGTAGTCTTTTGAATATCTTTCGCTTTTACGGATCGATGATATCCGGATCTCGATCAATCGGATCGAATAACAAGCTCCACGGTTGATCCATCATCATCAATCGGCAATGGATACGATTCTTGACCGTAACCTTATTCAACAATCTCTCATCTTCTTCTTAACCACAGGCACCACGACAAAACACTCGGGCGAATAAACTTCTTCTAAAGTAACTCCTCTAACTACTTCTTCAATTCAGCCAACTCGGATACCGATATGCGATAAGGTGCCATCGACACCAGACTAGTTCCAGGAATCAAATCTATAGCAAATCCCACTTCTCTCTCAGGTGGTAACTCACTAACATCTTCCAGAAAAACTTATGGAAATTCATTCACAACTGGTAATTCATTACTCTTAGCTTTTCCTTTCGCTTCCATCGAAGAATACAACATAAATACTACTGCACCATCATTAACAGCTACATTCATCTGCTTAATAGACATAGTCAAATCTTCGACACTAGCCACTTTAGGAAAACTAACCATCTTCTCAAAACAGTTGATATGAACTTGGTTGAATTCCAACCAGTTCATTCCAAGGATGATATCAAGTTGTTCTAACAGTAGGCACACTAAATCCATACCAAAACCCCTATCAAAAATTATAATAGGACAATTCCTACACA
Source organism: Vicia sativa (assembly GCA_021764765.1). Lineage (NCBI taxonomy): Eukaryota > Viridiplantae > Streptophyta > Magnoliopsida > Fabales > Fabaceae > Vicia > Vicia sativa. The sequence goes on along the minus strand of CM038792.1, from coordinate 208,133,116 downwards.
CAAACAAAGTAGTCACTGAACCTGACGCAGGAGTGTCAATAAACATACTTCCATTCATATCAGATATTTCCAAATTCAATCTTTTAGCACAATCCAAAACAATGAACAAATGAGTCGCTCCAGTATCAATAATCACAATCAAAGGCGTTCCATTAATAAAACATGTACCTTTAATCTATCGATCATCTGGATTAGTCTCTGACCCAGACAAAGCGAACACCTTACCACCAGACTTCTCCTTCTTTGGTTTAGTACACTGCGGACGAGTATGACCTTCTTCTCCATAGTTGTAACAAGCCACCTTCCTTGCTCTATAATCATTAGCCACATGTCCAATTTTCCCACAATTGTAACACTTCTTTGCGTCACTCTTGCATTCCTGAACTCAATGTCCAAACTCACCACACTTATAGCACCTAATAGGAGCATCAGAATCTCCCCCACTAGGCCTTTTCCAACCACCAACCTTCTGGTTATTCCTATCATACGGTTTTCCATGACCCATCGGTTGCTTTCCTTTCCTATCAGCAAACCCACGAGAATTCGACATCGTACTAGCAAGGTCCTCTTCCAGAATCCTACTGCAATCCACCAAATCAGAAAACCTGCGAATATGTTGATACCTAATACCCTGTTTAATCTCATCACGAAGACCATTCTCGAACTTAATACACTTAGAGAATTCTCCCTCTTCATCATTATTATAGTGAGCATAGTACTTAGATCCTCAGTAAACTTAGAAGCATACTCACTTACAGTCATGTTACCCTGCTTGAGCTCCAAAAATTCGATCTTTTTCCTTCCACGAATATCTTCAGGAAAATACCTTCTCAGAAAAGCCCTTCTGAACACAGCCCAAGTCAGCACGGTACCATCTTGCTCCATCTCAGTTCTGGTAGCAACCCACCAGTCATCAACTTCTTCTGCCAACATATAAGCACCATATCCTTCAGCCACTTCTGAGCACCTTCAGGGTCATCCATGCCTTTGAACAACAGATTATTGTTCCTCTAAAATTCCTCCTCGGCAATACCGGCTGATTTCCTCCACACACCAAGAATCAAAGCCTCGGAATTGCGGATCGTCTCTTCCGTTACCTCTTCCAGCCTTTGTTTTGAGAAATCACTAAACAATTCTCATTAGAACACAAGTATTGACAGTGTTACCTTGTGTAACACCCCAAATCTATCCAAGGTTTTATATACAAAAATCAGAGTAATTTAAAATTTCATAAAGTAAATACTGAGGCGTCACACCTTCAAAAACAACTCACATTAAATAGTTTGTTTTAAAGCATAAATCTCGGATACATAGCATCGTTGAAAAAATACAAATTGGTTCATAAAGGTCACAACATATTCATTAATAAACTTCCTCATCAAATCATGTTTTCATAAAGTATGATTATTCCTTACAAAAGGGAAATAACAAAAGAACAACAACAAAAACAACATAAATATTCCCCAGTGCTGATGTAGCGACATCGACTCAACTAAAAGCAGCTAAAATCTCCATCTTCATAACCTGCACGTTACCAATATATAGGTAACGGCGAAACAAGTAAAGGGTGAGATACTCCAAAACATATAATTAAAGGCATGATAATATATATATATATATATATATATATATATATATATATATATATATATAGTTTTGGAATTGTAAAGGATATAAATTAATAAGTGCATTCCAACACATATCTAAACCTCATTTACTTCGATCGTCATTCTAATGTGTATAATCTACACTATATCGTCATAACCTCATCGGCATACTTCATCGCAATAACACATAACCCTCCGTCACCACGAAATCGTCACGAGCTAATACATCACTAATTAACACGGCAGTCTTAAACAACAACATCAACCAACAACATTAAATAATGCTAATAATATAAGCAACATAAACAAATCATCACAAATTGGCTAAAGCCCATCTTCGCTTTTGGCATAAAGCTCATCTTCGCTTTTGGCATAAAGCCCATCATCGCTTGTGGCATAAAGCCCATCATCACAAACATCATCACATCATATATCATCGCAATTCAATATCATCCATCAATCAACAAAAACCCAACGCCAAACAACTCAAACATAAACATAACCGACTCCATGAGACACAACTATGTTATGCATGTGGTACCCATCGCTTTGTCCGTAATTAGGGACACTTGGCATAAAGCCGATCTTCGCTCGGCATAAAAGTCATCATCATTTGGCATAAAAGCCCTCTTCGCTTATGAAATGTATGTGACTCGACAATAAAACAACACAACACAAAAACATCATCATCGCTCATCCAAATTGGCATAAAACCCACATCGCCATAATTTATCCAAACAAGATAAATATATCATCGCGTCATAATTGCATTATGCAAACATCACCAATAAATTCATCAAAAGTCATGCATTCACAAATCGGAAGCATTTACTAACAACATCAATTTAATCATCACATCATCATGTATAAAAACATATATCATCGCATTGCATATCAACAAGTATTCATTAATAAATACACCGTCGCAAATCTTACGTTTATTCACACCGTATCATCATCAATTAATTCACTAAATTCCGAAAACGGGAAAATAGTCAAACACCTATAATCATCGCAAAATCCATTCCTAATAACCGGTATTAATCATAATCGTCGACGTCGAAATCGGATTGTCCATACGTGCCTTAAATCCACTAAAACACAATCCGGTTCAATTTTACCGTAAACTTGCCTATTTCGGGTCGCTTCGTAAAAACTCGTAATTTCTAAAAACTAACCTCACCACTACGTTCTACACGTCAAACTTAGCTAGCACGTCAATTTTCATTGAATTTGGAGCAACTTGCTCCGTCGTCGAATTTACCGAAATCGGAAAATCGAAACATAATCGGATTCTAAATTTAATCGGCTAACTTATGTCCTAGTCATATTTTATTAATACTAACTAGTAGTGTATGGAATTGGGAAAATGAAAAGAAACATAACTGATTTGCAAATTATGCAGGAAATACATTATGCAGGAAAAACAGAAAAAACTAGTTTTACAGAAAACGCATACAAACGCATACAGCAAAAAAAACCATTCCACCCTCCACAAAGTGGGACGAACGTCCCTAGCATGCCAAGTGAATGGAGGCAGGTGCCTCAGGAGGGGGACGGCCGCCCCTCAACATGAGGTGGGCGCCTCCCCCATCGTCTCCCTTCCCATCCATTTTCTTCACATTTTCCCTGCGTTTTGTGTTTTATGCAGTTTCTAAATATTTTCTGTTTCTTTGTTTTACAGATAATTTTTCATTTCCATTTTCATTCCTATTTTCATTTTTATTTTCCATTTCTATTCTCCAAACACTACAACACTAATAACAATACATCTATAATCTCTACTCCTCATCCAACTTCTCCAAACTATTTCAACAATCAATCAAAACCCTATAACCCAACTATTTATTTTACCCCCAAATCCAAAATATAATCACCAAAACCCTAACTATATGGATAGAGAAATCAAACCCCTTACCTCATAAACTTGGATGATCCATGAAGGTTCTACAAAGCTCAACCCCAAGCTTCCTCTCTTGCTCTTCTTCTTCCTCTTCTTCCCAAAACCCTCTCTTTTCTCTTCCAAGTTTCTATTTGGTTTTGTGTTTTCAAAGAATGGAAGGAAAGAAGGAAAAATGGTTTTTATAAGTTGTTTTCTACTAGTAAGCCAAGTTTCCATGTTTGATTTTGTGGTTAGCAATGGAAGGAAAACAAGGAGAAGTGTTTGGATGGAAATAAAATGAGGAAAGTGGTTTCATGATAACCTTACTAGTAAACTAAGGTGTAAACCCAATCCTTCCCAATTAATCCTCACACTCCTAATTAATTAATATAATTAATTCAATCAATTAAAATAATTCCGGGGAATTAAATATCGGATCCAAATAATATTTTACCGAACCGAACGGAATAAAACCCGGACCGAAACACAACGTCGCCAGATAAATTAATTAATATGAATATTCTCGTCGCAAAATAAATATCGATCGATAATTCGAAAATATTAATATAATATATTATTAATTAAAACAGGGCGTTACACCTTGCACTAGTCACATACAAAAGGGATAACGACACTAAGACACTGGTCACAACGACCGACTATGCTCTGATACCACTATTGTAACACCCTTCTAAAATACCCCGCGATTATATAATAAATTCAGAGTTTAACATGTGTAAAAGGGCATCACAATTTATTAAAAATAAAATTCATATACTGTCATGCTTTTTTGAAGAACATAATTAAAATAATCATGAAAGAAACATGTTCTACACATCGGAATTATTCTCAAAACTTGGATAAATTCAAACCAACAAAACTTCAAGGTCAACGCCTTAGTTCACAAAACAATTATCCAAAAATAATCTTAAATAAATCAATAGAGTTTAATTATAACTCTAAACCAAACGTTCCCCAGTGTTACAAGACCAGAGCATGACACCGACACGCGAACAAAATAAAAGCATAGCTCTACGAGCCATCCTCACCAACTCCTAAGCCACTAAAGCTTCAACTGAAATCATCAAAGTAAGGGGGAGACTTCATCATAGTTAAGATGCATTATAAATTCATCAAAACAACATAATTTCACAAGTTATTAGTCCACCCTATTCAGCATAATCACATTTATTCCAAAATCTAAGTCATAACATACATCATACACAACAACAAGATTATAACACTGGAAACCATCCTATCATGTTATAATCCATACAAAAATGTGATGCAAGACTCTATGCATGTGGTACCGATAGTGAACTAAATTCACATACTGTTCCATTCCAACTCAAACACAACATTAACATCTATTCCATTCCAACTCAGACATAGATAAAACCTCACCGCCCATTCCAACTCGGAAACGGATATTGGCCAACTCACTAATTTCACACAATGGGAATTAGTTGCCACCAAATGTATATGCATGCACATCAACAACATGCAACATCAACAACACATGATATCAACAACCATCATGAATATCCAACATCAACAACACCACATGATATCAACAACATATCAAGACTAAACAATATCAACAACAACACATGATATCAACAACATATCATGAATAAACAACAGAAAGATAATATGCAAACACCATTCCACATTCAGCTCATCAGTACAGTTATATACCAGTTCCTCCACTAAGTACACTAAGTACAATTATCCACGATTCGGAAAAACCATCACTTTCAAAATAAAACCGATTAATTATTATTTTCTTCATTTCGTAAAATAGATTATTTAATTTAAAGAATATTGTCCAAAATGGCGATTAAAATGTTACAGTGGTAACTGGTTCCTCCCTGGGAGAACTCAGTTCCCACACTATGTGAAAACACGCTCTCTGGAATTTGTATGGAGTAACCGATTCCCAACTTTTGTAAAAACACAACCCCTTGGAAAATGTACCAGGAACTCGATTCCTCCCAGGAGGTAACCAGTTCCTGTGTTTAAAAACAGTTTTCTTTGAAAAATTTACACTGGGAACCCGGTTCCTCCCCAGGAGTAACCGGTTCCTCAGACACATAATTTCCTCCTCCCTGGAAATTATACCAGGAACTCGGTTCCTCCCACACAAGAACTGGTTCCTACGACCTGCAGTAGCAGAAAACACAGTTTTGATAGCATGCTTGTTTCCCAACTCAATTCCAATTATCCACATACGACCCAACACAACAATTATCATCCAAATCATCCAATACTCAGCAAAATCATGCAATATAACATATTTCAACCATACACAATGATCATATAACATTGATTTACTCCAATTCACATAATTTGGCAATTTAGGGTCAACACACACAAACCTAGAAAATCCTAAATTGGGATTCCTAACTACTCAATCCATTCTATTGATCCCAAAATCTATAAGGCATATTAATTAGGAGAAATCACCCCTTACCTTAGCAATTCTTTGAATTCTTGAACTCTTTGGTTCTTCTCTTCCTTCTGTCTCTTCTCAGTTTCACGTATGAACAATTTTTCCCAAATGGTTCTCTATTCTCTTCTTTTTCCTTAGTATTCTATAATGATAATAATAATAAAATAAGGTTAGAGTCTTTTACTCCTCACACCGCCTCCTCTACTCTTTACACCAAAATCAACCTTCTCATTTTAATTAATTAATTCCAATAATCCCAAAAATACCAATAGTTAAATTTCTAATTAAATAAATAATTAAAATTTTGAATTATTAAATAATCAAAATATTGGGTGTTACATCGAACATGTGTGGCAATTTATAAAGCAATTTTTAATTTATTCATGTTAAAAACAATTATTTTAATACTTCAACTTTTCTCCTTTACAAAAATATTAGTAGCTTATTCTCTTTTATAAAAATTATTGTAACTTATCGTCGTTTATAAAATTATTGTAAATTATTTTTCCCGTTTATAAGCATCTTGAACCATGTACCCATTTAGAAAAATATAGGTAACTTATTCCCATCTATACGAATAATTGTATAAATAGTTGAATTTATTACATTTATAAAATTATTTGTAACTTATATTCCTGCTTATAAATTTTTTTTAATTTATTCAATTTATAAAAATAATTGCATCATTAATTTTTACTTTTTATCATTAATTTTATGATTATTGTTTATCATTAAATTTTCATGACTACCATTTAACATTTTTTTATCAGAATTACAATTATAAAGTTAATTTAAAAAGATTTTGATATGTTTTAGTTATTTCATAAAGTTAAAAAAATTACAAAATCTCAATTGATTTTGTTTTGTTTTACTAACATTTCTATAAAAAGCTTAATAATTTCAAAACACATTTTATTTTACGTAAGCATATAAATAATTACAAAATAATTTTTATGCTTATATTTTTAGAATGATAAATTAAGTGTTTAACCTTGAAATAAAAAAAGTTAGGGTTATTACCACTTTACCCCTGCTGTATAGGCCATTTATGTTTTACTCCTTGTAAAAAAAATTCTTTCAAAAAAACTTTGTCGTTTCAAAAAACTAACAATTTAGTCCCTAAAGTCAAAATACACAGGTAAGTTGTACGGTATTTCTTAAAAGTACGTGATTTTTATTATTAATAAGAAACTTATTTTTAAAATGATTTTTTTAAAAAATAATTCAAAATTTTATCGATTTAAATCATTCACTTTATATATTTAATTTATGGCTAATCATTACTCATTTTAGAATATTTGTTTTAAAATAAATTTATCTTATCATTTTAGAATAAATCATAAATCATAATTTTTAAGATACTTATAATCTCATAAATCATAATTTATATAATTTTTTAAGATACTTATAATTATAGTGTTTAGTGACAATTAATGAATGCATTGTGTGTAGTGTAGATTAATTGAATACATTGTAAATAGAAAATATATATAATTTCTTCTTCGTATTTTACAATATATTATTTAAATTTGTCAATTATTTATTTTTATTATTTAAATTTATTTTACATTGACTAAAATATCCTTTATTTTATTTTATTATTTCAAAGTTATTGATTTTCTTTCGTGTAATTTCTTCTCTTTTGTGTAATTTTCTCGATTGCTTCTATCAATTTATTATAAATATTCTCCGTCTTCAAAAAAATTATACTTAATATACAATATGATCACTGCACTTTTTTAGTTTTTTAAATAAATTTTTATGTATACTTTTATTTAAAAGTTGTTATCAACGCATACTTTAATTTGTGTCAAATAGTTATAATTTGAATCAAATATACACAATATTTAACGTTACGTTAATAACTATTTTAATCAATAACATTAGAAATTGAATTTAATTATTTATGTATATTTTGTTAACAAAAAATGTTTAAAATAAATTTAACTTTGAATATCATACGTCTTATATAAGATCATAAGGATAAAAATGTAAATTATTAATAAAGTCTCTCCCCTCTCATTGTGAACCAAACATATTTTTAATTAAAACCTCTCTCTTCCCTTCCCCTCTCCTCAATTGAACCAAACACGTATAATTATTAAAATTTCCTCACCTCACCTTCCCTCCCATACCCTTCCCTCCATTAAAATCTCTTCTCTCCCCTCCCTTTCATTTGAACCAAACATACCCTAAATGTTTTTCAAATTTTTCATATATTACTCTTTATGTTATTGTAATATTTAATTTTTTTATCCAATAAAAAAAGATATGCAAGTGTAAATTACGCAAGTGTAATAATTTTTATAATTAATCAAAGTCATGTTTAAATTATATATGTTTTTATCTTGAAATTTTTTATTTATTTTTATCTATTAAATTAAAGTATATTATATATGGATGAGATTAATAAAGGGTAGCATTAAAATTATTTGATAACTTTATTTTCTTCTTTCAATTTTGGTACAGTTCTTCCGTCTATAAAGTATCATAGAATTAATTTGAGGTGTTCTTAGTGTAAAGAAAAGTATCATAAAATTAATTTGAGGTATTCTGATAATGAAGTCATATTTAATTAAGCAAATAATGGTATAAGTTTTTTTTAATAAATTAGATAATGATCAGACAAATAATGCAGAAAACAAATATTCTACTAAATCAAAATAATACCTATTTGAATATGTGAAGATGGAAACAATGACAATGTAAATCAATTATAAATTGACTTTTTTAGTAAAAAAATTTAGAGTTATTTAAATATTCAATAAAACCTATTTTTATTCGCCTGTCACTGCGCAACATGCAGCCATGTTTAATACAGAACAAATCTGACACACCATATTTATATAAACAAATCAAGATACCATTCTATTTTCAATAGAATATCCACTTACTCTGTTTCTGCCAATATTTTTATGCCTAATTTGAAACCTCAATATAAACAAAGTTATTTAATAAATTTCAATGGTTCTTCTCCATTGATATTATTATCTTCATACTCTTTGTATTGTTAAGGATGCTTTCTACTTTGTTGGATGAAAATGAGATTGAATCATTAACTTTTTATTTTGTTTGATGAAAAGGGGATTGAATCACTAACTTCTTTGGTTAAGAACAACTTTGCTTCGTTGGTTGTTTTTGTGAATTGCAAGGCGTAATTGAGGTGCAGTTGCAGCATAATTGTATAAAAATGGAATAAATTTCCAACTGAAACATGAACTGACCATTTCCAACTGAAACATGAACGATATTCCTCTTCCTTTTCCGCGGTTAGCATTGAAACCTCATTTTCCATGTACTCCATCTTTTCCTTCGTTAACAACATTCTTACACCCAAAACAGAAGCTGAAATTTTTTCACAATTATTTTTCCGTAGCAGCAGTCGGTTACTCTTTTACACAAGATACAAATAATATAAAGCTAAAACTATTACAATTAATTGTAGCAGATACCGAAACATAAGTCATAATATAAGATGAATTCCACACTACCTCAGATAAAAATATCAAAAACATACTAACCAAAAAAAATCAAGAAAAAATAATGAAAAAGTGTGTATTCGTGTATTTATAGTTGGGTTGCAGAATTCAGAAAATTTAAATGGTTCCACAACATGTTGGAAGATGTGTAGTTAATGGCTGCACATCAATTGCTTTGTATTGGAAATATTGACATAATGCTTCGTTTCAAATGCACACAATTAGGGTTTTATAACTTATGTTGTTTAATTTTATAAAATAAAATAATTCTAAAATACCAACAAAAAACATGAGTGTGACATATCAGCATCATTTATCATTTAATCTATCTATAAAAATTAAAGTACTTAGAAAAACTAGGATTAACCCTCTTAATCCATGCTTAAAACTAATCTAATTCAAGGACATGACAGTCTTTTTTAGCTGAAACCACCTGACTGAACATCAACTGATAGGATATATCAATGAAGTCGCCATCAAATATTTTTTATCTCGCAGAGGAGAAAGGAAGACATCGAGTAAACCTGAGAAGCAAGAAATCATGGTCTTACGACCGAGAGATCTGGGTAAGAGAGTCTGTTACGCGAGGGGAAAGGATTAGCACCCCACATTCTCGTAATACTCTACGGTATCCACTTCTATTTTCTATCTAAGAGTGTGTTATATCTATCTATCACTTAATTTCTATAATGCATGCGAAAGAAAAGGAAAATAAAGAAAACACGGGGAAAAGAAAGAAGTTTTTACAAAGTTGTGCTCAATCGAGCCCCGTGACAAGATGCCTACGTATTCTCTTGTGAAATGGGAAAGTCAGAGCTTCGTAGTTCGGCTCACTTGTTTTGGTGGTTTTTGTGTGTTTTTACTTGTGAAAAAAGGTTTTAAACACAAAAGAAAGCGTCCGTAGGCGAAAAAGAGTTTAGATTGGTTGGTTGCTTTTACCTTTGAGAAATGAGTTTTTAACCATTATTAGGTGTTTTAGTTTTCAAAAGAAAAAAAAAGCAAGTTTTAATTTTAATTACATGCAAGGATGCAAAAAGAAACAAGCAAAACAAAAGGGAGACTAACTAGTACTATATGTTGTCATGCAAAGATTGGACCTAAGGTTGAGGATGTAAGAGAATTTTTACCTATGTTGACATATAAAGGATGTATATCCTAATGTCTAGGCTGGAGAGCTATCCTAACCGAGCGATCATAGGGGAAGCTATCATATATCTGTCTTGGTTGTGGAACCAAGGGATGCAAAGGGATGAAGCAAATAAGTGCTTTGGCAGAAGCACACAAGCAATGCAATGCACAAACATATGAACACATATGCTCAGGAAAAGAAGGAAGTCTCATAGCCCGCGGAGGTAACGAGTATACCAGAGTCAAACAGGAGCCAACACATCTAATTCCCATGCAGGGTACCACCGCATGACATGAATTGTCAAGTGTGAAGAGCAAATGATGCGAGTTCAACAGTAAATGTGAACCCTAGGAAACCGTGGAGAGTCAGAATAGGAAACTCTTGCCACTTTTATTATTGACTTGATAAAGGAAGTGACATGATTCGCGTGTACTGAGCTGACACGGACTAGAACTGTGCGGGGATCGATTTCGGACCCTTTTCGCGTGCCCATCATATCATCATCATATATATCAATAAGTATCAAAGCAGAATTTTGCTTGGTGGTTCCACTCTAGGTTGCCTAACCACTCTGACCTATGTAAGCACAAACGTAAACACTTACTGAGAATTACCTCCCTATGCATGGTAGAAGATTTTAAACAAACCAAACACAATTAGCACACAATTTGCGGAATGCCTAGCTACAAGTTTTTAAACAACGACTTTGAGCCCAACGCTCTTATCCTAATCACGGCAAAGAGAGCGGTAAACCCCTACTTCTCATGATATCTAGTAAAGCTGTAAGAGAATGCGATAAACAAAGTATAGAAAATACCAAAAAGATAACAAATTCGTAGAGCACTGCAAGCTAAAAATACTCCGGAAAACTTCAAGTACTGCAGCCAAACAATAAGAGTAAACTAGTGAGAAATGCGTAGAGGCACCAAAGTATATGCGGAGTGCGCGTTCGTACGCATCCGAAACAATAAACTTGTAAAAGATAACGATCCAGGCAAAATAGAAAAAGTATTGCGCGTTCGTACGCAAAACTAGTATCAAATTATGCGTTCGTACATAATTAATACACATACACTTGCAAGAACAAAGTAAAACCAAACAAGCAGACAATAAGATGCACGTTCGTACGCAAACAAGGATTAGAATGCTTGTTCATACGCATTCAAATCAAAAGCACCAGCAAGAAAGGAGTAAAACCCAACAAGTAGACAACAGAATGTACATGTATGTATACACGCGATAAAATGCGCGTTCGTACGCATTCAAATAAAAGCACCTGCAAAAATGGAGTAAAGCAAAACAAGCAGATAATAGGATGCGCATCCATACGCAAACAAGGATTAGAATGCGCGTTCATACGCATTCAAATCAAAAAGCACCTGCAAGAAAGGAGTAAAACCCAACAAGCAGACAATAGAATGTACACGTATGTGTACAAGCGATAGAATGCGTGTTCGTACACATTCAAACAATCGGATAACCTGTAAGAAGGTGTCAATCCAAACAATATGTAAATAGTATTCGCATTCGTACGCATACAAGCATTAGAATGAGTGTTCGTATGCATTCATGATCAGATAACCTGCAAGAAGGTGTCAATCCAAGCAAACAGACAATAGAATGCACAAGCACGTGTGCAAGCACAAAATAAGGATGCTAGAAGTCTATATCTCATGTAAAAGAGGTCAAAGTACCTTGCACATGAAATAAAGTGTCAAAATTAACAAAGCAAGTGCCAAAAATAAAGCACCGAATGCAAAACTGATTGCAAATATGATTATAAACTAGTATAAGCATGTGAGAAGTGAAATAAAATTACAAAAATTGGCTTGGGAAGATGGTTTTCCGAAATCGGAGCGAAAAAGTTAACTTTTCGGAATCGATTAAGAATCGCATGGTTGCTTGCAAAAGCGTCAACGGATTAAAAAACGTGAGCGATTTTAATTAATTTCGAGTGGAGGTGACATTTTTCGGACCTTAAAGTGACGGGGCAGCCACTCCGTTTTGGCACGTTGTGCTCAAAATTTGATTCTGAAACCTCCAAAATTGGTTCCTGGATGTGTCAAAACGTAGGGGACATGTACCGTTACTTCGGACTTTCAACGAAAAATGTGTGTTGGTGTACAAAAGTGCCTAAAAAGGCTTATAGAACTCAAAATTCATGTTTTTTGAATTAAATTCCGATTCAAGTTTGTTTTGATTTTGAAATGTGAGATGAATCGGGTTTTAATTCACTACATGTAATCAAAAATCCAAAACAAAATGAAACACAAGCTATGTACAAGTTTCATTGAAAATTAGATCAAAAAGTATGCAAAAATGCATGTTTTATGTACATTTTTATGACATTAAGATGGGCGTAATGCAAGTGTATGTGACATCATATGCAAGTGATATATACTTAATGAAAATCCTATCTAAATACTATGCAAAACATGTGTTAGTGTCCATAAGAATCAGGTATATGATGTGTGTTGGTGTTATAAAATCATACATGTGAAAATGTGAGTGAAAGTGAGGTTTCGATACACATTAATGTCACAAAAATTAAACACCGACACACAAACTCGACTTGATTATTCCATATGCAAATATATGAACATATAAGGATGCAATTTATATCCTAAGTGTGACTTTAGGTGCATGTATATGTGTTATGTACGATGCAAATGCACCTAAGAATCAAAATGCCATGAATGCTACATTTCAACACAAGTAAGAATGCAAATTATGCCTTAATTCACATGTTCCAATGCAATTTAATCAATTTATATGCTCTCTAATGCATGAGCATGTGATAGATGATGCAAAATGCACAAACTAGTGGCCTAAATGCAAAGAAAAACAATTACACACATTTATGTGTGTTGTGTACAATATTCATTCACATCGACACACTTTAACGTCACAAAATCAGAATCTAATCAAAGAATTTGACAAAATAAATTCAAGAATCAGAATCCACACGGAAAATGCAATGAATTCGACAATTCAATTTCAAGAAAAGCTAAAGGTCAAAAATAGCTTAAAATAAATGCTTAATTGAATTAATCACTTACTTGAACTTGAAGTTTGAGTCAAATTGAAGAGGAATTCCTTTTACTCTTCAAAGAAAATACCAATATCAAGTTGAATTGGTGAAGAATAAGAAGAAATTACCGGAAAATCACTTGACGAAAGGAGAGATCTCGCCGGAAAAGGCTCACAACGGAGGGAGGTGTCTGATTGGACACTTAGCAAACGGAGGGGGATACACGTGGCAGTGGCTGGCAGTGGGAAGGTGAGACCGACAGCGGAACGCGGCGGCAAAGGAGGGAGAGAGTGAGTCTAGCGAGTGAGAGAGAGAGGAGGGAAAGAAATTCTTTTGAGTTTTTTGCCTTTTGTGTTGAGAGATAATTGACAGAATTAAGAGTGAATTCAAGGTGAAAATTGAGAAAATGATTGTGTGTGTTTGAATTGTGAGGCAAAAATTTATTTATAGTGTGAATATTTGGGCCTTAGAGTGCCTTGGATCCACAATTAAGCCCAAATCGCGATTATCTGAATAACTTTCGTAATTAATCTAAAATAGCCCGATCCGTGCAAAATTTGAAGTCAGACTCTAAACAAAAAATGTCCGAAACGCGATTTTGCTTATAAAGACAAAATTTCGACTCGATCGGGAGAACGGTCTAGGAGATACAGGTTTTTGAAGTTTCAGCACAGTTTTCAAGCGTCTGACACATTCAAAATTTTATTTGCGCACTTCAGAGAAATTGCCTCGAACGAGGGTCTTATGATCAAAATTTGAACTTGAGTATCTCTGAGACAAATGAAGTCAACAAAATTTTTGAACTTTTGGCACCAATACCACCTTGTTTCGATAAAAATCGAGCGAGATATGATTTTTTGAAGTTCGTGTATCAGATGAAAATTGCTCGGTTCAGCTCAAAAACAACTTCGGAGGATAAAAAACTGCTCTTAAATGGTAAGGAATTTGCTCTGGGATTGTAAACGAAAGTCAGAGAGGATTCCGATACAGAAGTTTAGACACCGGTCTCGCTCAATTTCGATTTTCTATCTAGGAATTACGAAGGTTTTAGTGAACTGAGTGCACGGTACAATATTAAAATTCAGTTTAATCCACTTGAGAAATCAATTCCTTTGGGGACCTTCTTCACATAATTTGCATCCATCTTGTGAACGAAAGTTGTAGATAATAATGAGAAGAATTTTCCAGTCGAAAATCATCAGAAAATACCCGAAGATCTGAGAGATATGCCTTCCGGAGCACCCAAAACGCACTAAAAACCGAAAATTCACTTTATTGAGAAATAAGCAAATAAAGTCTTTTCTTGACCAAACGACATTCGATCTGAACATGTAAATTGAAAAATAAATTGATATGATCCCAATGCTTATGGAATTAAACCAAAATAGTTTTTTGACTAGAAAATCTTGCGATAGCCATACGATCCAAAAAATATCGATTTTTGGTTCAAAATGATCTGAGATAGCCGAAACGCACAATTTCTTCCACAAATTGAGGTTTTTGAAACTTGATAACCATGTGATAAATGCTATGCATGTACATGCATGGATGTTTATGATAATGCGATTATAAGACTAAACTAGTAAATAACCCGTGCTGTCGCACGGGGCCGGTCGAGATTTCATATAACATGGAACTAACTTTGTCATGTAATAGAATATTCCTATATTCTTTAAGTATGACAGCGTATTTTCAATTATATAAGACAACAATTAAAAAAATAGTTAACAAATAGATATTAAAATGAGCAGTCAATAGTTGATTGTCATACGTTCACATTTTACCCATGAATCTCGATAAGTTAAGAAACCTAATTGAATCCAAATAATTAATTGTAAAAATATATTATTAAACCAATTTTAGATATTAGCATATTTTCCAAATATAAAATGTATGACAACTTCCAGCCGTGATTCACACTACATGTCTACCAAATTATCTTTTGTAAAGTTTGAATTCATTCTCCAATCGGTTAACATTCTTATAATTAATGAAAATGACAATGTATAACCACTTTTAAATTTTTTTTTATATATCATATTTACAATTTTTCCAAATCTACAATATATAACAACTCTTCGTCAAATTGTAGTCTTTTAACATTAGCTAAATTGTGAATATCGTAGGCTCTAACAACAATCTTGATTAGAGAAATTCTTCCCAAAACATATATTCAACTAAATCAAGAGAAATCGATATAGTAAAAGATCATATAGAAATGTTTGTGGATATGACATGACTTTCATTTTTTTTTAAATATATCAATAACATTCAAAATCATATAGTTTTTTCTTAAACTACTTTCTAAATACTATTTAAAATTATACCAATATTATATATTGTATTTCCATTATTTACATTTAATTGATTTTTAATGGATCAACTAATATTTTGAAAATAATTTAATTGAATTAATTGATCAATTAACTCTTTAATAAAGTTATTATACATATAATTGAGTAAATGATTAGTTAAATAAATATTTCTTTAAAATACATGATTTTTATTAATATTTCATAAAAATATATGATTTTAAATATTTTTAGTAACAAAATATTATTTAAACTATAACAAAATGTAACTTATTCAATTTATAAAAAGGATTGTATGAATAAATTTATACCTTTTATTATTAATTTTTATGATTATCATTTTTCATTAAAATTTCATGACTACAATTTAACATTTTTTTATCATGATTACAATTTTAAAGTTAATTTAAAAATATTGTGATATGCTTTAAATATTTAAGATAAATATTAGAGTTCTTATTTACTTTACCTTTTATATATTTATAATATACTTTTTTGTTAATTTTATTAACAATATATTTATAGTTAGCAATACATCGTTTAAACTACATTAATTTTTTCAAGAATATAAATGTAACCTTTCAAAAAATATACACAAATATATTTAGAAGTCAGTAGAAAATTTTATTGGTTAAATTATAATTCCATTCAAAATTTATTGATCATAAATTTTTGAAATCAAATCACGCATAAAAATAAAACGTATTAATGTTACCATTCAAAATAATTTCTATATATAATAAAATTAAATAATATTAGTACCTCCATTCAAAAGATATATTTGTAAAGTTTTGATTTAATTTTTTTTCATATTTTTATATATTCTAATGTATAAAATATTGCTATAATATGAAACAGTACCAAACCTATAATATTAAAAGAGAATTATTGATCATAATATTTTACAAAATCAAATCATACATAAAAATTAAACATATTTATGTCACCATTCAAAATAATTTCCATATAAGTATAATAAAAATAAATGATAATAATGTCTTCATTCAAAAGATATATTGGTAAAGTATCGAATTAAATGTACTCAAATATTTGATTAAAAAATTATAATATCTGTTTCTAATATTGTATAAAAATATATTAATTAGTCGTACTTTAAAAAAATAAATCATAAATATTTTATTAAAAATTATAATATTTGTTTTTAAAATTATAGCAATTAAAAATAAAAAAATATCAATACAAAATAGTATTTTTATTCAAATTTCACAACAAATGAGAATTATAATTTTGATTCAAAATAAATTAGATTTACCGTTTCATCTTGGGGAAAACAATTTTTTTGGTTGTATAGATTTACCGTTTCAAAAGGTGTTGTCTTATAGAAATATTAGACTAAATTTTTTAAGTTTTGTCTTATAAAAAAAAATTAAAGTAAATCATGAAATTAAATCCACTTAAAATATACAAAAGCTAATTCTAATGATAGAATGCATTTATTTAAATATAAATTATAATGTCTATATCTATTTCATTTAATTATATTAGAAATACTTATTTCATTTAATTACTTTAAAAATCAATATATTGACACACATTTTAGACACTTGAAATAAACTTACAAACTCAATCTAAGACAAAAAGCATACTAAACTGCTATTGAGCGCAAGCCAAAAAGATAGTGAACATGCAGTTGTTCAATGATTTACTGTTTCCCAATTATATGAAAGATAATACTCTATCCCAATTGAGGGGTTGGGTTCTATCCCAATTGAAGGTTGGGTTCAAGCAAATTTTGAAAATACCAATTGAGGGGTTGGGTTCAAGCAAATTCTGAAATCAATAGATGTGTGAGGATGAAGATATTGCACATCCAACTGATATAATATTTCACAGTCAGATGCATCATCCAAGGCATAAGGAATACTATTAGTTCATCCAAGGCATAAGGGGATATTTATTAACCATTTCGGTATAAATTATTTGTACTGTTAGTTACATGAACACAAAAGAACAATATGAAAGGTAAAATTTGATTTCTCATACGCATAATTAAACAAAATGGAACACATGAAATGCATTGCATATATTTTAAAGTACCAAAAAATTCATAAGACAAAATGTATTAAGAAAACTTGGGCTAAAGAACTGCCACTTAAATCCATAATTCTGAAATCGTAGACAAAACAAAAAGTAATGCATCAAAGATAAACTTAAGTGATTCAGACTAATAACTTATTAATTCCTTCTCAATCTTGATATTTTTCAAGATAAACTTAAGTGATTCACACTAATAACTTATTAATTCCTTCTCAATCTTGATATTTTTCAGAATCCTTGGACCTGCCTCATCATCATCTCCAGCAACTTGTATAATTCCTCTTTTAACAGGAGTGCAATTTGCTGAATCTGTCTCAATGTCAGTTGAATTAGAACAGTTGCCTTCAGATTTGTTCACACCATCAGATATTTTACTTTGAACAGGTTTGTGTCCCAAACTCTCATGCAATCCACCAGAGATCTAAAGAAAAAACAATGACCAAACATCAATAATATGAACATATAAAACAGGGTTCAGATTTGTTCACACCATCAGATATTTCACTTTGAACAGGTTTGTGTCCCAAACTCTCATGCAATCCACCAGAGATCTAAAGAAAAAACAATGACCAAACATCAATAATATGAACATATAAAACAGGGTTCACAAAAATAAAACAATTTGAATTTAAACAGGTTTAACACCTTCACAACTGAATTTAAATCTTGAATATCTCCTGCAGCATTATCATCTGAAACTGCAGCATTATCATCTGAAACAGCGGAAGTATTCAAGTCATCATCACCATCAACAGAATCGTAAATATAACCAAATTCACAAATGTCTCAATTAAATGTAAAAATAACTATAATTCAAATGCGACTAAATAATTTTAATACGAAATAAAATGAAACATAGTATCATCAACCTTTGCAACAGATTTTGAAAAGGAATGTTTGATCAACAAAGCCACCAATTACTTTAGGCACAATTGTTGGCTCTCATTCCTAAAAACAGAAAATTCAGTTGAGAAGTTTATATTGTGATAGTTGACATGAAGGAAATAAAAGTCAAAGTTGCAGTAGATACTTACCCTGTCGATTTCAGCAATCAAGTCTAAATATGACATTTTTGTAGCAAATAACAATCAGAAATGATAATTACCAATCGAGTAGTCGATGTCAAATTTCCAGGAAAGATACAAATGAGTAAGGGGGCATGTTATAAGATCAACACTAACTTCTGAAACCAGTGTGGAATTTTGCAAGTTCAACTTGAACTGGTGTTGGTTGGTCCTATATGATTCAGTATTAGCGGCTACACGAAAATACTTAAAATTATAAACATTCCCCTCAAGAATCTTGTTGTCAAATCGAGACAACGGAGATTTTCGAATAGAAGCTTGAAATGTTCTCGAATGAGAATTTACCTCCTTCTTTCTTCTTCTCGACTTCTTCAAATGTCCTTCTCACCGCAAGAACATGTTTTCACCAAAGAGATTAACATTCATTCGAAAAATTTCAATAAGGCAAATAGATATGATTAATCGAATCAACTTACATCCTTCTGTCCCCATGTTTCTTCCGCTAGTTGCTTGGCATACTCGGGATCATCGATAATAACAACATTGTCAAACAATGTTCCAGATTTCACTGTCAAGTTAAGAAGGTTCTTTGGTCGAAATTGGATAATTAAGGCTCAAATGAAAGTATGTAAAGCAAACATAATGAACCTTTTACCCCACAATTCAATACCAACATACTTCAACTTGAAAACATATAGGTCGGGTCATCCTTGAAGTCCGAAAATATATATACTTCAAATGTTAAGAATAATACACCATAACAAACAATTACATATTAATTTAATGCAAGGATGAAAGTAAACTGGTTGTCAATCAATGGTGTCTTCCACTTTCCACGTAGTTAGGGTTCTTAATTTTCTGAGGACGTAAACACGAGTTAGTAAAGAAATCCACCCCAAACATATTGTAATATACCGTCAATCAACGTTTCCACACAAACCTTTGGCTTCCATGGTCCCTTGTATTCGGGTTAGCAATGGTAGGTGCATCCACTCACCATCTTCCTCATCATCCTCTTGAGCTACAATAAATACAAGTCTAATCAAGAATCACAATATTATGAGAGACAAATGAACACGAATAGGAAACAACAAACCTTTTTGGCATCGAGGTCCCAACTTCTTTAGGGATGTCATCGTATCCCTCCGGTTTCTAGTCCTCGAGATCGGAATAAACTCTTTGTCATCCCAATCTTAAGTATATAAATTACAATTAGAAATTATTAATAGACAACACAAACATGAGTAGACAGTGGGGAAGCATTGAAGGAAGAGAGAAGAACTTTTGGTGTTCCATTACAATTTGAATTTTGATGAAGAGAAAGATAATGAATTGGCATGGGGAAAAGAAAGTCGTTTGGTATTCCCAGATATTGAAATTGGTTGGGCTATAATCACGTTGCAAAACTAATTATTCCAATTGGTTTGTTTATTGTAAAAAAGGAAAAAATTTAAAAATGGGAATAAATTGTGGGAGTTTATTGTTAAAAATAAAAAAATAAAAAAATGGGAAAAAATTGTGGGAGTGACACATCAGATTCAAATGAACATGTAAATTGAAAAATAAATTGATATGATCCCAATGCTTATGGAATTAAACCAAAATAGTTTTCTGACTAGAAAATCTTGCGATAGCCATACGAACCGAAAAATATCGATTTTTGGTTCAAAATGATCTGAGATAGCCGAAACGCACAGTTTCTTCCACAAATTGAGGTTTTTGAAACTTGATAACCATGTGATAAATGCTATGCATGTACATGCATGGATGTTTATGATAATGCGATTATAAGACTAAAATCTCAAAATGAAGAAGATAAATTTTAGGGTACAACATTAACCACTCCGATCACCATATTCATTTGACATTTATGACCGCATATGTGTCAATACATTAATTTTTGTTACAATTTTTTATTTTTTTATTCACACTACTAACCATACTATAACCACCTTATTATTACTTTTAATTTGAAATTAAATGGGTGCAATTAACAATCTGTACGACCTATGCCTCAGAAAGAATTTTTTTTGCCGTCCTATGGAAATTCAATCGGTTTCCCTTTCCCATCTTCCCATATAACTTTTGCTTTTCCATTCTCAATCTTGAAACTATCGTCAATTGTTCCATTATTCTGAATCTCCAAAAAAAACTACTGTGTTTCCACCGCACCACACGACTATTTATAAATAACTCTGAATCTGGCCACCGCATATCCTCCCAAAATCAACCTCTGCACCATTGTGTTTCTGTCGCACCACCATCCTCATTCTCTTTCAAAACCAAACCGAAATGCAATAGATTCTCTGCCGCGTCACTACAAAGCTCCAAATGCAAACTAGCGATTCAGACTCCGCCGCTCTTGATAATCTGGTTGGAAGAGATTTTTTTTTTTGCGTCAAACTGACTTCATTTTAAATACCTACTCTGAATTGATTTTTACTATTTCTATCATTTTGTTTAGCCTTGCATCATATTCAGTGAATGAATAAGTGCTGACCGTGAAATTCAAAGAATTCTCATGGAGCTTCTTAATATATAATAGTGGCTTAACCTGGATGCACACCATCTGTTTGATAAAATGTTTAAGAGGGTTTAGGGCTTAACTTGAATTCTCACCACCAGGTATCACTATTTATGATCTTGATATGAAGTGTCTTTTGTTCAGGTGTTTTATGCTTAACATTTTTATCTTTTGACCATCATTTTAGGTTCATGCTGCCCACAAATGGGCTATGTAGCCTATGTTTAAATTCCATCCAGACCGTGCATCAAAAACCGACCTTCGCGAGCATGTTGAAGCGGAGGAGAAGTGCAAGCTCATCTCACTCATTAAGGAGGAGTTTTATAATACTTCATGGCACTAGATAAATTCCATCCTCTGAATGGATATGATTGGTGTTTTAATTTAAGCGCTTATGCTTCATTTTATTTAGTATTATTTTTTAATTCAGCTTATGGCATGAATACTTCTTGAATTATATAATTATATGACAATTATATTTATTAATAATAAATTATATTTATTAAAATAGTTTTATAATTAAACAATTGAAATAATATAAGTAAAAATATATATAAGAATAATTATGAAATACTGAAGATACTGAATTAAGTAAAATATAATGACAATTATTTAGAAAATTTAACTATTGATACAATTATTTTTATTCACGGAAATAAACTATGAATATTTTTATAAATAAATCCACGGTTCAAGACACTTATAAAGGGAAATAATCTATATGTTAATATAATTACATTTTATAAACAAAAATACGTCATAAAGATTTTTATAAAGTGAATAGTTTATAAATATTTTTATAAACGGGAAAAATTCAACTATTGATACACTTATTTTTATAAATAGAAAACATCAACTATTCATATAATTATTATTATAAACGTTTATAAGTTATAATTATTCTAATAAATGAGAACAAGTACCAAATAATTTTATATACGATAAAATTAAATTATTAATACAATTATTTTTATAAACAAAAAGAAATTACAAATATCTTTATAAATGGACACAGGACTTCAAAGTGCTTATAAACAAAAAAAAATAAAATTACAAGTAAAAACGATTAATTTTATAAACAGAAATAAGTTATAGATTTTTTATAAACAAAAATAAATTATAAATAATTTAATAAGCTGAAAAAATTTAACTATTATACAATTATTTTTATAAACAAAAATAAATTCTAAATATTTTATATGAAAAGTTCGGAATACGAGTACCTCCTCAACTGAGATACATGGAAAACATCATGCAAACATAAAAGCAATCGATAAGCAACTTTCTCTTGGTAATCGACGGACCAATAAAATTCAACTTCTTCAGTAACTCGCATGAACACGTGGTCTCCTTCATTAAACTCAAGATCTTTCCTCCTCTTATCATGATAACTTTTCTCGATCCTCATCTTTCTCTGAATCATCTTAATCTTTTAAGTTTGTTGAGCGATCTTCCAATCACAACACTTTCTTCGTACCAACGGTGTCATCTCCTACCATACAATGCCTCAAGCCATACCAATGCTCGAATGAAAACTATTGTTGTAGGTAAACTCGATCAACGGCAAGTAGCTATCCCAAGCTCCACCTTTCTACACGCAAGCCCTCAACAAATCTTCTAACGATGAATCGTCCTTCCGTCGACCACCGGATGATCGCGGAACTCAACCGTAACTTAGTACCCGAGCTTCTTGTAACTTAGAAGTAAACCTCGAATCTCTATCCGACAATGCTGGCGGAATGCCATGCAAACTTACAATCTTCTTACGCCAACCTCTCCATCGGATAATCCATTCTCATCGAATAAAGTGAGCGACTTCGTCAATCGGTCGACAATCACCCAAATAGAATCACTTTGTTGTTCTAGGCAAACCACACAAAATCCATAGAAATGCCATCCCATTTCCATTCCGGTTCCATCGCCGACGCTCGATGCTCAATTTTGATTTCGAAACCAAACACGCATACATTTTTTTTTTTCATTCCAGCCACCAAAATAACTTCTTCAATCTTACTAGCACGGTGAATACTTTCCACTACGGTGTAATTCCAAATATGGCATTATCACCAAATCTCGCCATTCTCATCAATTGATGGTTATTTATCAAATAACATCGACTTCGCCCATTTCTCTTCCAAAATACCACTAGTTCAACATGCCCACACTTATTCGAGTAGTCTCACATACCAAACTCAAGTCTCGAATTGTTCCACTAAATCCAATTCACGAACCATTAACATCGACATATGCAAGGACTTCTCAACGCGTCACACGGCGTTTGCCTTACCGGATGGTAATTCAAACCAAAATCGTAATCCTTAAGAAATTCTAACCATCTCCTCGCCTCATATTTAACTCCTTCGATCGAAGAGATACTTGAGCTCTTATGATCATGAACACTTCAAACCGTGAACCATAGAGATAATGCCTCCATAGTTTCAACACAAACACAATGCCAACTCTAAATCATGAGTCGGGTAATTCCTTTCATGAGTCTTCAAGTCTTGAAGCATAAGCCAAAACTTGCCTATCTTGCATCAAAACACCTCCTAAACCCATCAAGGACGCATCACAATACACCACGAAGATTCTTCGGATTCGGCAAAATTAAAATCGGAGCACTAGTCAACCTCCTCTTCAATTCTTGGAATCCTTTCTCACAATCGCATCCCAAATAAGCGCTGACCTTTTCGTTAACTTAGTCAGCGGTAATGCTAACCGAAAATCCTCAATGAATTTCCTGTAGTAACCTGCCAAACCAAGAAAACTACGAATCTCTGAAACATTCTTCGGCGCTTCCCACTGAGATACCGCTTCTACTTTTGTAGGGTCAACAGCAATACCATTCTTGGAAATCACATGACCAAGAAAACTCACTTCGCTTAACCAAAATTCGCACTTCAACAATTTCGCATAAAGTTTCTTTTCTTTCAACAATTCCAATACAACTCTGAGATGCTTTGCATGCTCCTCATCATCCTTTGAATAGATCAGAATGTCGTCAATAAACACCACCACGAACTTGTCAAGATACAGATGAAATATCCTGTTCATATACTCCATAAACACACCAGGTGCATTAGTAACTCCAAATGGCATAACAGAATATTCGTAGTGCCCATACCTCGTTCTAAACGCAGTCTTCTGAATATCTTCCGACTTAACACGAATCTGATGATATTCAGACCTCAGATCAATTTTACTAAATACACAAGCTCCAACCAACTGATCCATCAAGCCATCAATCCTCGGCAGTGGCTACCGATTCTTGATTGTCACTTTATTCAACTGTCTGTAGTCAACACACAGTCTCATCGTACCTTCCTTCTTCTTAACCAACAACACCGGCGCACCCCACGGCGAAACACTAGGCCGAATGAACTTCTTCTCCAACAACTCTTCTAATTCTTTCTTCAGTTCAGACAGCTCAGATGCCGACATGTGATAAGGCGCCATCGACACCGGACTAGTTCCAGGAATCAAATCGATAGTAAACTCCACTTCTCTCTCAGGTGGTAACTCACTAACATCTTCCGGAAACACTTCTGGAAACTCATTCACAACAGGTAACTCACCACTCTTAGCCTTCCCCTTCACTTCCGTTGAAGAATACAACATAAACACTACAACACCATCTCTGACAGCTGAATTCATCTGCTTAACTGACATGGTCACCTCTTCAACTTTAGCTACCTCAAGAAATATGACCGTCCTCTCAAAACAATTGATATGAACCTGGTTGAAGACCAACCAGTTCATTCCAAGGATAATATCAAGTTGTTCTAAAGGTAGGCACACTAAATCCATATCGAAACCTCTATCGAAAATAACGATAGGACAATTCCTACACACATACGAAGTAGTCACTGAACCCGACGCAGGAGTGTCAATAACCATACTTCCATCCAAATTAGAAATTTCCAGATTCAATCTCTTAGCACAATCCAAAGAAATAAAAGAATGTGTCGCTCCAGTATCAATAATTGCAATTAAAGGTATGCCATTAATAAAACATGTACCTTTAATCAACCGATCATCTGGCTTAACCTATGATCCTGACAAAGCGAACACTTTCCCACCAGCTTGCTCTTTCTTTGACTTAAAACACTGCGGACGAGTGTGTCCTTCTTCGCCACAGTTGTAACAAGTTATCCTTCGGGATCTACACTCAGCACTAAATGACCAAATCTTCCACAATTGTTGCACTTCCTCGCATCAGTCTTGCATTCAAGAGATCGGTGACCCAATTCACCACATCTGCAGCACCTTATGGAAGAACCGAAGAACCGAGTCTCCCCACTAGGCTTCTTCCAACCTCCGGTTATGATTATTCCTATCATAAGGCTTACCACGATCCATCATCTCTTACCCTTACGAAGATAATTACGAGCATTCGCCTTAGTACTAGCAAGATCTTCTTCTAGAATCCTACTACATCAACCAAATCGGGAACCTCCTAATCCGATACCGCTTGATCTCATCACGCAGTCCATTCTCGACTTGATACATTTGGAAAATTCTCCATCTGCATCGTTAGGATAATTAGCATAATACTTTGCTAACTCAGTGAACTTCGTTGCATACTCACTCACAGACTTGTTGCCTTGCTTGAGCTCCAGAAATTCAATCTCTTTCTTACCCCGAATGTCTTCAGGAAAGTACCTTCTCAGAAAAGCTCTCCTGAACACAGCCCAAGTCAATGCAATTCCATCCTCTTCCAATTCATCCGGTAGCAACCCACGGTCATCGCCTTCCTGCCAACACGTGAGTACCATACCTCACCTTCACCAATCAAATCACCAAGATCCTCTCGATCTCCTTCAACCACTTCGAGCACCCTCGGATCATGTGCACCTTGAACAACGGAGGATTATTCCTCAAAATTCCCAATTGTCTGCATCACCAATCGTAGCCCCTGGTTCCTCCGAGCACTCCATTAACATTCCCAAAGCCTCGGAATAGCATCATCATTCCTTCATTACCTCTTCCACCATTGTTCGTAACATTACCAAAACAATCTACATCAACACAAGTATCGGTTTACACTAGTCGCATACTAAAAGGGATAACGACACTAAGACAAGACCGACTATGCTCTGATACCACTATTGTAACACCCCTTCTAATTACCCGCGTTTTATAGAATTAAATATCAGAGTTTTATCCACAATTAAGAGGCGTCACAATTTAAAATCATAAAAATTGACCAAACAGTTGTCATGCTTTCACTGAAGAATAATCATTAAATAAATCATACTCAAAGTTATGTTTAATAGCGGAAATGAAACATAACCAAAATCCCGAAGACATCATTCAATAGTTATTCCAGGATATATAATCAAGACACAATTCAAAACTATTAAAATATCCATTAAAGGATTTCAAACAACTGTTTCCCCAGTGTTACATCTACCAGAGCACGACACTGACACGCGGGCTAATTAACTGACTCGACTCTAGATCTATCCTCACCAACCCAAGCGCTAATCACTCGGATCGAAATCGTTAAAGTAAGGGTGAGATTTCAATTCAATATAACATGTATTATCGTTTTAAATACAATGAATAATCGGTTACATTAATCCATTAACCAAACACAAAGTCGAATCAATTCACAAAAGTTCACACAATGATCATGTATTTATCAAACAATGAAAATTGCAACACTGGAATTCATCCTAACATGTTACAACCCCATATACAATGCAGACTCTATGCATGTGGTACCAAACGTGAACCGAGTTCACCCACGCTTTTACAAGTGGAAAGACAGTGTAATCCATGATTCGCCCACAACCGTTGGGTCAAGAATCTAGCCTCACCACCTCCAACCAGGTAAGTCTATTGGCTCTGCAAGCTCACTTCCGCACAATGGGAATGAACCAATTTAACAATGTTCATGCATGCATCATAAAAGCATGCAACATCACTTCACAGATCATAATATCAATACAATCCACATAATGCCAATTTACCAATATATCACATTCAAATCATAATGAATATCCAATATAGCATGGTATGCATTAGCTCTCATCCGGTAACTCAGACCGTTCGTATTAATTATCCATCATTCTTAATTAATCCATACTTTTCAAAATCGGGAGCTCGACTCTTTTTGAAAATAATTTTGAGAAAATAATTTTTTTTCCTTTCCAAGAGATAGTATTTGAAATTTAAGAAATAACGCCGAAAACGGCACTCGAATCGGGGTTACGGTTTAGAAAATATGAATTTTTGAAGTTTTAGAAGTTTTGGAAAAATACACAGTGGTAACCGGTTCCTCAATGGGAGAACCCGGTTCCCACAAATTCAAAATACACGCTTCCTGGAAAAATGTATGGGGAACCCGGTTCCTCCCCACAGGGAACCGGTTCCCAGGTTTTGAAAATAAGTCTCCCTGGATTTTTGTATGGGGAACCCGGTTCCTCCCCACAGGGAACCGGTTCCCACGCACAAAAATGCCCAGATTTTGAATTTTAACACTTGGAACCCGGTTCCTCCCCACAGGGAACTGGTTCCCATGACCTGTAACAGTAAAATCTGCTATTTTTGACAGCTTTATGCATCCTTAACCATTTCCAAACTTTCAAACATGAATTGTGATATTAAAAACACCAATCTAAAGCCATTTTACACCATTATAACATCAAACAACATAGTTTACTCATTCCTATTAGTTATCTGACACACTAATGATCAAATTTCCATACACCGACACAAAATAGGGTTTCCTCCTATAAACCTACAATTCAATTTCCTAGCATACCCAATTACCCAGTTGATTCCCAAAACCCATAAGACATATTAATCGAAAGAAATCACCCCTTATCTCGCGATGATCTTCGATTTCTCTCGGCGTTGGCTTTCCTCTTCTCCATTCTCTTCTCCAATTCTACGTATTATGACTTTTCTCCAAAAGGCTTCTTTTTCCCTTCTTTTCTTTTTATATATCCTTTTAATATTCCAAATAAAATAAATAATCAATACTTAGTAATTAGTAGAGTGATTTACTCTCACACCCACTATTTACTCTGCACACCTCCAATTCTTTCTTCATTAAGTCTATCCAATTAATCCAATAATATAAATACTTAAGATTTTAATTAAGTAAATAATTAAATTCCCATTTATTTAATATTTGAATTAAATCGGGGTGTCACAGTAGGCATGTCGTGGAGTTGGACAAGTATTGATGTCTGACACTTGTATGACATTTGTACGACACATGTCGAAAAAGTTAGAAAGTGTCAGAAAAGTCAAACAAATGTCCTAAAATAAATGATTTGTTTTCTTTACTTTGACATTTTTTAAATTGGCGTTTGATAAACAACATGTGTCAGACAATTTAGACAAATATTTAAAAAATAATTTGTTTTTTGTTTGTTTCCATACACACCTTATACATTCTTTTATATAAATCTTACACAATTTAAAGGGTTAAACATGTATTTGAAGTAATGTTATAAATAAAAATTAAATACAATAACTTTGATTAGGATATTTTTAACTCTTTTGATAGTAAATGGATAAGTGAATTTCAAATATTATTATATATGTGGCGGTGTCAGTGTCATGTGTGATTTATATTAGCAGTGTCAAAATGTTTGTGCCATGTCATGTACCGATGTCCTTGTCAGAGTCTG
The DNA here is from genome assembly GCA_021764765.1 of Vicia sativa. Classification (NCBI taxonomy): domain Eukaryota; kingdom Viridiplantae; phylum Streptophyta; class Magnoliopsida; order Fabales; family Fabaceae; genus Vicia; species Vicia sativa. The sequence goes on along the minus strand of CM038792.1, from coordinate 208,103,971 downwards.
TACTTCGTATCTTTCTAAACTATGATTTTGAAAAAGACTTATTTGAAAATGGCTTTCAAACCCACACAACTCACCCTTCTTGGTGTTTGGAGTCACTTGACCAATACATTTTAGAGTCGGTGATGACACCTTATTCACCACATATTTTGTATAAATCAAAGACAAAAATGAATATCATTAGCCATACATCTAGATCATTCCTACAACCACCATCTTACTTCATCAACATTAACCTTCCAATTTAATTGACACTATAAACCCCTAGCATCCTTATGCTCCTTTGGGTCATCCATGAGACTTTTAACAACATAGGGGTTAATCATCTTGACTTCCCCAAAACTAAATCCAACCCCGACATGTTTCATATCAATACAAGTGGAATAAGACTCCCTTTCATCAGTATTGACTACTACTGATGTAGTGATAGAATCAAAATCACAAAGCTCTAAAAGGGATACCTACATTTAAGTTTCATTGGTTCTCTATTTGCGAGCATGAACAAAAACTCGACAATGCAAAAAGTGAAAAAGGAAAAACCTTAGCTTAATGCATATTATATAAAGACATTGAATGAAGATGCATGTTGTTTGACCAAAGTAATATGAATTCCAAAATTCTCGAGAGTAAATAAAGAAGAGGCCAATGGAACTCCCTTTTAGAACACCATGAAGCAAAGAAGATTGTGAAAAACAAATTTCAAGTTCTCTCTTTATAGGCACATCAAGTTCCAAGTTCAACAATCATTATCCACCAAAAGGTCAAAACTTATGTCCAATGGCTTAAATGGATTTATCGAAACGATAATTGTACTTTAGTAGGCGTATGCGTGTCATCTTCCTCCCCTTCGCTCATAGGGGCACGTGGAAGTTTTCGTCGCAATAATGTTTCGTTTGCACGAAGTGCATTTAATGCATGTTTCTCCATAGTGCACATTCTCAACCAGTTACTTTTCTCAATGTTTTAGATTCCTAGGTCAGCCTCATTGATTTTTACATCAACAATCCTCGCTTTAAAGCCGATAGCAAGAACTTTGGGGCACCTATTTTGAACTAACCAACGATTCATAAAGATCGACTCAATCCAGTCAAGGCGCATACGTACACGGGGACATGCATCCATGTGTGTCGCATATGATAACACCCTTTTCCACCAAAACTATTAATATGCATGTAAATATTACTCACGCTCCACGTCACAATTAAAAAATAATTTTATTGTAATTCAACTCATACAATAAAGATTCACCTCAACTTTACACTGAAATAAACATCATTATGCTAATATATTTGTAGGCGCTCTCTCGTCATTGGAGAATAATTTCCAAAATAACATGATGGATGAAAGAAAAAAAAAGTAACCTTCATATCTCTTTCAGTTGTCCTCACAAATCCTGTAAATGCTATGGTTTGACTTGCTTTGTCCAGCTCCCAAATAGTTATATTTTTTATGCAAGCAAGTTAACAATAAAAAAATTCTTACGTAAACACAACCATAATAAATAATTTTACATATAATTAATCACAAATTTATTATTAATATGAGTATCTATTTAAGTATTTCTCATCTCTCAAACTAGCTTATAGATATATCCTATTTTTTCAGCAAACATAGCCCATGTAATCTCATCTCTTTGATTGCTTCTCCCATCTTTCATCCATTATAAATGGAAACCATTTCTCTCTCTTCTCATAATATTATTCTTCTCAAACACTCCTCCTCTTCTTCATCTCCACAACAACATCATCACCATCCTAACCTAATTCTCCACCGCAATAAAACCAAATCCTTTCAAAACCCCACCACAAAAAAACCAATTTTTCACCAACCCAATTCCTTAGTTTCTCACAATGATGACAAAAACTCTTCTCTACCTTCATTGATGTTATACTATGCCGAAAATGCCCTCTTTCATCAATCCCAAACCACATGGGAACAACTCGTAAACAGTTCCTATAACCCCTCTTTCAATTTCATTTCAAAACTATTCAAATCATACACAAAAAACCACAACTTTGATCAAATCATCTACGTTCTCCACTCTCTAGATTCAAAAAACTCACCTTTATTACCTCAATTTTACTCATTAGCAATCTCCTCTTTTGGAAGTGCAGGAAACCTACAATTGATGGAAGAAACAACCCATGAAATGGTTTCAAAGGGTTTTCTAATGGATTCCAAAACAGGTAATGAATTTCTCTTGTGCTATGCTGTTTTTGGTAGTTTGAAAGAAATGGAGAATGCTTATGGAAGGTTCAAGAGATCTAGGTTTTTGATTGAGGAAAATGTGATTAGGGCTATGGCTTATGGTTACATAAAGAAGAGAAAATTCTATGAATTGGGTGAGTTTGTTAGAGATGTTGGTTTAGGTAGGAGAAATGTAGGGAATCTTCTGTGGAATCTTTTGTTGCTTTCTTATGCTGCTCATTTTAAAATGAAGAATTTGCAGAGAGAGTTTGTTAGGATGGTTGAATTAGGGTTTTGTCCCGATGTTACGACGTTTAATATTCGCGCGTTGGCGTTTTCAAGGATGTCGTTGTTTTGGGATCTTCATCTTAGTGTTGAACATATGAGAAGTGAAAATGTTGTTCCTGATTTGGTTAGTTATGGTTGTGTTGTGGATGGTTACTTGGATAGGAGGCTTGGAAGGAATTTGGAGTTTGTTTTGAATAAAATGGAGGTAGATGATCGGCCGAGATTGTCGACGGATCCGTTTGTGTTTGAGGTTTTAGGTAAAGGAGACTTTCACTTGTTTTCGGAGGTGTTTTTGGAGTATAAGAGAGATGAAGAGAAATGGAGTTATAGGGTTTTGATAGAGAAATATGTTAAGAAACATTATAGGAGGGACCAGATATTTTGGAACTACTAACAGTTGTGTGCAGAGAAATCTAAGGAGAGAATGATAAAAATTCGTTGATTTTCGGACGAGGATGTAATCATATATGGCTGATTGAGCAGAGTAGAAAGGTGTTTTGATAACAAGATGGTTATTGAGGCAGAAAGAATTCAACCTGCGATGTTTGAAGGAGTGTTGAGTTTGAATCAAACAGAAGTTGAAAAGGTTATGCAGAAGACTATGGTTTGAATAAATCTACTATGGTGTATAGGAGTAAGGGTTTTTGAGGTTGAAATGCAGTATAAAACAGCCTGCAAAATAGTGGAAGACATGGTGATTAAATACTAAAAAGTGAAAAATTGTTGATTTGTACTCTTGTTTCTGTTATATCAAATATTTTGGTGGTCTTCTGTTACTTGAACCAGTGTTTTAAAAACCAGTTCAAACCGAACACGTCTAAATTGGTTTCATGTGATCAAACTGGTGAGAACTGTCACGAATCAGCTAAATCCCCCGGAAATAAGGGATATATCCAAACCGGAGGGTTGGTTTGTTTGTTTTTTTGTAAGTCAAAAAGCTTGAGCAAACACCCTCCCCAGTCATGAGCCACTTCTAACAGTTGAAAACTCCTCAAAAATCCTCTATTTTGGTAACAGCCAACGTGAAATCTCATTTTCGTTCCACTGCAAGGAACCTTAATCCGCCACAGAACATTGATTGTTTAACACAAGAACATATAATGCAGGAACCTGAATGTTAACAGTTGTGATTTGTTTTCTTTTAAGTTGACCAGATCCCGCCACCAAAATGATTCTTTAGACTTCCTTCCCTCATCATTAAACCACCAGCATTTACTCAAATTGTCATATCTTGATTGTAAGGCACCCACCCAAATAGCATCGTCTTCTATCAAACATCACCACACCCATTTACAAAGCAATGCTTTATTGAACATTGATATCTCCTTGATGCCCAGACCACCTGCCCACTTTGGTTTACATATCATCTTCCTACTTATCCAAACTATTCCATTTTTCTCACTTGAACCTTGCCATAAAAACTTACGATGAATACATGCGATTTCATGAGCCACCTGCACCGGCAGTTTGAACAAAGACATAGAATAAATTGACAAATTAGTTAAAATAGAATTAAGCAAAGCCACTCTTCTACCTATCGATTAGCAATCTGCCTTTTCACGTTGATAACTTCGATTTAAAAGAGGCAATGATTGGTTTCCAAAATACTATGCTCCTAGGATTTCCCCCAACCATAACACTGAGAAATTTGAACAACAAACTAAAAATAAAGTTCACGTTCGTTTCTATGCAAATCTTTCTCAATGAATGAATTTAGTAACCTTAGTATAAATGAAGAGAATTTCTTAATCTATTACTTATGGTGGAATTAAACCCTATACGTTTCTCAAAATGTCCCATAAAATCGGAAGTATACTTTCAGTACGCACCTTATTTTAAAATATTTGAGTAAAAATCGGAAGTATATGTCTGGTTTCAAATTAAATAATAAAATATTGGTTTCAATTCAATCTCACATACACGCTTTATTTAAAAATTACACATGGTTTAAAATCAAAAATATATTTTCGATTTACACTCAACCCTGTTCAACGTGATTTTCATAAAATAGAGTGTGAATCGAAAATATCGGTTTCTATGACCATTTTATGAAATTCACGTGATACACAAAAAATATTATAGGTAGAATAAGAAATTGCCTAAATAAAAGATATAAAAATGATTAAAATATTTATTTATGAAAGATAATATTTGGTTTAGATAGAGATAAAATCACCAAAAAAAAGGCAAAGTCACTCAAACCTTGTCGACATGATAGAATATTTATACAACTTTTTGTTACTGAGATTAAGTTGTGTGATCAAATTATGAATGTTAGTCATATAATTCAACCAATAATTCTTTTTATTTGACCACCAAAATCTTAACCCTTTAAACTTGTTCGTTTGATGATAGGATAAAATCTATCTTTTAAAAATGAATAAATAAGATGTTACGAATTCGAATTTATCCTCGTACATCAAACGAATTCGAATTTACCCTCGTACATCAGATAATTTGAATTGATTATTAGACCGGTCATATAATCATCTAAAACTGTGAAATAGAGATACACGTAAACAAGAGGGTTTGTGATAGTAATTAATTTTTAGACATAGTAGTTGTTAAAATTAGTTTTAAAAATCAAATTTGATATCGAACCGTAAAGATATTGGATCATTAGTTTATTGGTCGAACCACTGGATCACAGGTCGAACTGCATGACTAAATTAGATTAAATCGGATAACTCAGTTAAATAGACCGGTCTTTATAACAAAATTATATAAGTATAAAACTCTACAAAATATAACTAGAACTATCTTTTTTAAAAATACCATATCATAAATAAATTCACAATTTGATAATTTAAATTTTAAATATTTTAAAAAAATTATATCATAAATAAATTTACAATTTGATAATTTAAAGTTAAATTTTAAATATGAATATCATATATAATAAAATAGTAAAAAATTACAAAGTATAATTACAACATAGTATAATTGAATATTTATAACAAAATATTTAGTTTCAAGGAGTAAAAATTATTTCAATATTGAGATATCCTTCTTCAATATCAAAATTATATGCAACCAAATATCAAAACTATATGCAACCAAATCAACCGCGTCAACATTTTCTCTGTCAATAATATAATTATTTAATTTAATTTTTTATTTTTTATTTAAATATAATTTTAATAAAATAGCCAAAAAAAAATTAAAAAAATTAAACTGTATGTTTTTAAAGAAGTTAAAAATATTGAATAAAAAAAGTAAAAATATAACAAATTTTTTAAAAAATAAACAATTAAAAATTACAGTTGAACTAATTTTTGTTCGAAACAGGCCTTCTTTGTGAGAGAAGGCCACATATCCACCTACTTATATAATATTCAACCTTTCTTTTTTTAACCGATATAGGATTTTTTCTTCATAATTGGTTCTCAACAAGGTCAACCAAAAAATGTTATTTTTATTTGACCATCAATCTCTTAACCCTTTAAAAAGTTATTTTTATTTGACCATCAATCTCTTAACCCTTTAAGCATTAGCCATCGATCTGGTGTGCACAGCTGCTATACTTTGAATTAATATAAGTAATGTAACATTATACACTTTCATAATAAGCTTGAGTTTGATCGTACGTACGGCAATCGTAACACATACTTAAAATGTTCATAACTGTTGAATCTCCATTAATCTTAAATAAAATTTAGAAACAGTCATTAAAGAAAAACTAATGCATATAAAAAAATAAAAGGGAAATGTACATGAAATAAAATCTAACTATCTAAATATCATCCAACCAATACATAAATCGCATATATAATCCCTGGAATGTATCCCAATAATGTAAGCACCAGATCTATCCAAAACTCCACCTGCATTACAATTTCCAGACACCAAAAACTAATTTAATCAAATGAATCACAAAATCACCATTAACATCAATCAGTATCAGACATGTGTTAGATATCTGACATCAACAGAACACACACACATGTAGTGTGGTGTTTATGTGTGTCGTTTCAGATGAAGTTATTTGGAGAATGAATTAAGAAGAAGAAATTGAAAGAGAAAAACTTACTCCACAGCCATAACGAAGGAAAACACCAACAGGAGGTAAAAGTATTGCTAGTATAACTTCAATAAATGTTTCAGAACCCATTTTTCTTTTACTCTCTTCTTGTTCTCAAAATTGAAATGATAGTGTTGTTGTTATTTTTAGAACCAAATGAAAACGGTTACAGTGGGAGATCTCATTCATTATGGCAGAATTGCGGCCACATTTGAATACACGTGTGTTGCATATATCACACGTGTCACTTTAACCTTAAAGGATGTATGAAAATGGAATTCAACAACAAAGTAAAACTAAATCAAATGATTTGTTTTGTCTAAAAATAGAAGGTAGAGATAGGCATGAGTGATTGACGATGTTTATCCTCCCTCTCAAAATAAATGTTTTTTTTAAAGTTTGTTACACAAGTTTAAAAAATAAAATAATAATAGAATAAATAAATATAACAATTTTATAAAATTATCTATAACTATTATTATTACTAGTTATTATACATTGCCATAATGTATAATATATTTTAATAATTGAAAATAGTCGATAACTTTTTTTGTTACACTAAAAAAATTAGGATTTAATCAGACAAAATTTTTTTTAATATTTCTTTAACTAAAAAAGTTTAGTTATAAAATAGTTTCATAATTTACATTATATTAGTTTAAATAGTCCCTTCTATTAGTTTTCGACAACAAAAAAAAAAATTTAAAATATTGTTTTGCTAAATTATTTTTATATTGACTTACAATTTTGAAATAAAAAAAAAAATTGAAACGTAATAGAGAAAACGAAACAAAATATGAAGAAACACCATTTATGTTCTGAAGACGAAACAAAAGTTTGAAGTTAAGTTACAGTGGTTAGCTATGTTAAAGATGAAACGAAGTGTGATGATATAAAAGTTGAAGCCCAATCTCCGTTAAGGATGAAACCTCACCATTTCTACAGTCAATTAACGATTGATTTTGAAACTCTAATGTATGAATACTCTATTGTAAGTTCTAAAAATGTAAAAAATAATAATCTTTAACCGTCTTCCTTATTACTTTTTCTATCGTATGTAGCTTGAATTAGTATGTAGAATAGGTTTCAATGTATTGTGCATCATTAACGTGAATTTTCTAAGGGGTTTGCTAATTTACAAAGTCAGATAATGAAGGGTTAGAGAAAATTTAGGATGTTGATCCTGATTATTGGAGTTATTTTGTGAATAATAATGATGATGTGGCAGTTAAACGAGTTAGTTAGAATGTTAGTTAAGAGTTAGTTAGGGTTGTTCTTAGTTAGTTACTTTCTACTGAACTATATAAGGCAATCCACACCATTGTAATAGTTTGAGATAGAGTAATACAATTTTCACTTTTCTTCTTCTTCCTCACATGCTTTGTTTCACTGAGCAATTGCTGCAGCATGAGATAAACATGATGCTGCATTCTCACATTGCATGTTCCCATATTTTGAAATTTTGGGCAAGTTAAAAGAGTAAGGTTATCCAACAGTAGATAAGCTTTGGTATTACGATCAAATGAATGTTAATGACATTGTTATGTTGGAAGATGACAAGGGAACTAAGAGGATGAAAACAATTGCAATGATGACTGGGACATGTCATTTATTTGCTGCTAATCCTCTTTCACAACCTGACATTATTGAGGAACCTATACTTTCATTAGAATACTTGATTCCCGTCATGTTTGAAGATGGTGTGGATGATTTTGTCAACTTGAATGAGGTTCCCACCATAAATGAAGGTGTCAACTTGAATGAGGTCCCACCATGTTTGAAAATGTTGAGGATGAAGGATACCACTTGGATAAGGGGACGACTGTGGTGGAAGAGAATTTGGGTGATGAGGGGGCCATTTATATGAAAATGAATTTTGGGTGATGAGGGGACCACTGATATGGAAATGAACTTTGAGTGATTAGGGGACAAGTGATATAGAAATGAACTTGGGTGATGAGGGGATCATTGAGGGACTAAACTGTAACGATCAAGAAGATGTAAGACTGGGTTATAACCAGGATGAAGAGGCAGGGGATGAGGGAGTTAATTGTAACCAACAAGAAGATGCAAGACTGGACAGTAACCAAGATGAAGAGGTAGATGATGAGGGAGTTGAATGTAACTAGGATTAAAATGCAGGACTGGGTTGTAACCAAGAAACTGGTGGTGACAGTGAAGGTAGTGCTTTAGAAGTCAACCTTGAGGATTCAGAGGATTATATATATGTATTAAAGCTTGCACAAATAGCATTTTCAAGTGCAGGCCAATTATAGGATTGGATGAGTGCTTCTTAAAAGACTTATGGAAGACAAATACTAGCAGCTATAATGAGGGATCCAAATGATCAAAGTCTTCCAATAATATTTGTTGTTGTGAAGGGTGAAACCAAGAAGTCATAAGTGATCAATAAAAGGTATGTATCATGATTTTTCTATTCGATTTATTCATGTTATATAGTGCATTATTCATATATGTGTTGCAAGTGAATTATAGGGACTCCTGCCAACACTTGAGGAGTTACTCACAGGGGATGACTAAAGATTATGTATTAGGTAATAGGTATTATATGTCATATCATACCCTTAACTATGGTGTAAATTTTATTTTATTCCCTCTTCATTTTATATGTTACTAATTTTAGTGCATTGTCTGTTTGTATACATTTGTACAATAATTTCAAGAAGAAACTTTCAGGGCTCAAATGAAAGGAACTAATGTGGAAGGCTGCAACTACTAGTTATGTAAATGTTTGGGAAAAGACTATGCTTGAAATTAAGAAGGTTAATGAGCAGAGACCGATACAAGCATTGGGTATTGGGGGCTCAAATTGAATTTTATTTAAAAATATTAATACAACTTTTTCTAGCCCCATTAACTTATCTGTATAGTTTATCCTCACTTGAGGTTTTTGCATATACTTTTACCTTTCAATTTAAATTTTCAAACATTATTACCGTTTCTTTGTTTCTCTTCTTAAATTATACGCAATCTTAGATTATATCCTAACAACAACGTAAGCTTTTTTGTTTGGTAACAACTGCAATTATTAAAAGCTTTAATTAATTTTAAATTTTGTGAATAATAAAATGTGAAATCACTTGCAAATAAGTAGTCAAATTATTGTTTAATTATATACATAGAAAATGACGTAACTAAAAATTATTGAATATGTTTAGAATATGCAAATTTGAAGATGACAATTTTAATTTATGAAAGCTTTTCTATATTTTTATGTATGATCATTATAATTAATTTATCAACATTTTTATTTTTAGTCTAAATATATAATTAGTTTTTAGCCCCCACAAATATAAATTTCGGATCCGCCACTGTTAATGAGGAGGCTTTCAAGCACTTGATAAATATTCCACCAAGGTATTGGAGCAAACCAAGAAATCAAGGTCGCACATACAATATATGTGACTCCAAAAACAAAAAGAGAATGTTGGAAACACCAAAAACAATGATATCTTTATCTCTGCAATACATAAATGAAATTAAGAACTTTGTTGTCTTTGCAAGACACTAAGTTCAGAAGAATCCGAGTTTGAATCATAGAACATTTCTTTAACCAAATATTAATTAGAGAGTACTCACCTTAAAATAAAACAAGCACTAAGACAATTATTGTATAGCATTAAAATCTAGAAATAATGAGATCCAATAACCAGCTGTACAAATTTTGGTTCTTGTATGATAGAAACTCTGTTTGACATGAGCATTACAAATCACAGAGTAGAATAGTTATATCCAAAAAGTTTGATCCTTGTAGCACAAGTTTTGTAACCATGACCTTGAGGACGCAGTTGAAGTCAAGCCAGCCATTTGTTCCTTATTTCTCTTCGACACAAGCTTCAAGAGAGAACAAAAAACTAAAGTTCAGAAGAACACAAAAGAGTTCCAAAAGAAAATCATGTTCAAAATGAAAGGAACAGCAGAAAATTTACAATGCCAACTAAAGAAGAGTTCAGAAGATTTGCATTACAATAATCAAAGAAACAAAATCATAAACAAGCTATTGCGGCTTATGGTGTCACCATGGCGGGCATTCCTTTACAAATTGACTCTGACGATTGTCAAAAAAACTGACACGCCCCTTTGCCATGACTGCCATTTAACAATACTACACTGTATAACTACTCTGCTACTAATCCTCTTATTTCATACTGCTATATAATCTTCTATTGGCTGATGAAATTATCATGAATGAGAAATTAGTTTGATCCATCATATCATCTTCTTAGGAGGCTTCTCCACCCTCGAAGCTAGTGTTGTTGATGGCGCAGAGCCAAAATCCCGCCATACCAGCCGTTTGAGGCACCATTATAGCGATTATGGCAGAAAAACTTGCAATATCAGCCGATATTTACCACTGCGGCGAGCTCAAAAACCGCCGTGTATATCTGCCATAGTGCGGGCATGGCAGATATTTGATAACACTGCTCAAAGCATAGTAAATTACATCCTCCCATCCCTAAAACTTTGTTGAACACAGCACAAACAAGTAGTAGAAACAGGTCTTATATTGCTTGAACAAGAAGATACTACTTTTCTTACGGAATTTTGTTGAACACAAGCACAAACAAACACAAAACTGTCTGTGTATGACACAAAACGGGTCTTATATTATCTACAACCATGCTTTATTTAAGGGTAATATCATATACTGCCAACGCAGCCGGTACGGCTATGTCAGAGTGGCGTCATTCCGAATCCAATCCCATTATCACAGTTGTTCTGGTTGAACCACCCAGATGTGAGGGAAGACACTGCCTGACATGGTTTTCTTGGGTTTTCTGTTCCATGCCGAGATAACATTCGGAACAGCCGAGTTTGATAACATAGCCTTAAGTAGCCCACTGACTCTATCAATTCCCTTCTCGTTCTAGAACATTTATACCAGAAACTTAGAACACTTTTGTTCATGGTTTTAAATTGCAGCAACCACAATGTAAAGAATTTTGTGGTTTCACAACGGTATCACAATCTATGTAGCACCGACTCCTCTAAAAAGATGTGTCAGTGTTCAAAACTGATACCGATACTTGTGACCGTTGTTTCCTGTGTCCGTGGTTCAAATATCACAACTGTAATTTCGACCACATTGGCTACATTTTATGCATTTTTCCGCAATAAATAGATTCAGAGTGTAACCACAATCGCAATTTAATACCGTGTTTTAATTATTAATTTCAACTCCGATAAACCCCACCAAAAATCATAGTCAATTGATCAAACATCTCACGAACAATCAAATCATACATAAGCCAAGACAAAAAAATCAAAACCATAACATCTTCATTAACTAATCAAAATTCACCGATTCCCTAATAGACAGTGCATGCGTAAAAGAAGAAAAAAAACAAGAACTCAAAAGGGTTAAAGAATTACCACCGCAGCAGAAACAACAGTAACAGCAAGAGAAAATCAACAGAAGCTCATGAAATACGGAAGCTGCACCTCCCACTCCAGTTTGAGGAGTGTCAACAACTTTGTTGTCTTCCAAGAGTTTCTGTTGGGTTGATGATTGACGACGTTGTTGGTCTTTTTCCATTCTTTGGTAATTCCATTCGAGGTTTTTAAGGTAAGATAGCTTGAAGGAGTCTCTAAGATTCTTTGTTGGCCAAAGATGCATCTCTCTCAACTCTTTTCTTCGCTGTGAATTAACCTAAACAATGAAATAGTAGAGCTAAAACGTGTGTGTGTGGAAAACTATATATATTCGCTCAGCGTTTGGACCAATTCTCAAGTTAGAATTCATCAAACATAAATTTACTCGTTCTTGAATTCGCTTTTAGATGATTAATAATAAAATCTATTTTTTTAACAAAAAATAAAACAATTTAGATATTAAAAAAAGACAAAATTTAGTTACAATTATTTAAGTCTCGTTCTTATTATTTTTGAATAAAAATATACATAAATATACTTAAATTTTATTTAAAAAATTAAAATATGAGTAATTTATATTTGTTTAAGAAGAAATTTATCGTATTTTCATTGAAAAATAATAAGAAAAACACCTATAGAATTGTACTTAAGTTTTGTCAATTACTAAAAAATTGATCTAAAATAACCCATAAAATTAGATTGAATTTTTCAATTAATTATAATTGAAATAATATATATATATATATATATATATATATATATATATATATATATATATATATATATATATATATATATATATATATATATATATATAAAATTATTAAATAGTCTTAAAAAATAAATATTTAATAATAAATTAATATAATATATCATATTAATAAATAAATAAAAATATATGCATAAGGTTGAGTTTGATTTGAATCAATTTTAAAAAATTAATCTAAAATTCATTCCGAGCTTAATTGTTTTCATAAATAACATGGAAAAAACATCTAGCAATACTCAATTCGTTTGCAATTTTAAGTTATTTTTAATCAATTTGCAATTTTTATTTGAATTGATTTAAATTTGAACACAAATAAACTAACTATGTTTATCTTTTTTAGATTTTTTATATTATTTTTAAATTATTTATGTTTTCATGAATATTTTTTAAAAAAACATTGTTATTTTTAAGAGACTTCTTTAAAATTATTTTATCAATTAATTTCTATGGTAAAAATTTTACACAGTCCACATAACATAACTATTAATAAATATAATTTTATTAATTTTAAGTAAAAGTCGAAAATATTAATAAAAATTTATTTAATAGTCAATACTGTTAATCATATTTATAAAGGGATAAATTTCAAAAAATAATATTTTTTCAATTATGTGTAATGTCGCAAAGAATCCAAGCATATTCTGAAAACAAATGGAAAGAATTTCACAACCTCTAAATTACTGTTGTTTTATATAAGAGACAATTCGCAAAGAATCCAAACATATTCTGAAAACAAATGGAAAGAATTTCACAACCTCTAAATTATTACCTTTGTTGTTTTATATAAGAGACAATTTGTTTTTCAAATTCATTGAATAACTAATGTATTTGATCAAAATATAACTAGATACATTAATTATTTAATGAACTTAAAAAATGAATTATCTCTCACATATAAAAACGGAAGTAGTATTAGTTTAATTTTTCTCTCTTTATCAAAAAAAAAATTTTACATCAAAGATGTATATCAATTAAATTTTTATTAATTATTTAATATATTATAATTAAATAAATCTCTAAATAAATTGAATTATGGTACATTTACTTATTTTTAATTATTAATTTATTTTAAACTTATTTTAAAATATTGCTTTCACACTATTATTTATTACTTTTTAAAAATTATTTGTAATAATTAAATTTCTTAATTAATAATTTTTCTATTACTAAAAACAAAACTATATTCATTCATTACACCAATCAATAACAATACAAATTCATAACATATATACTAATAGTATAAAATAGGAAATTTCTTCTACCAAAAAGAAATAGCAAATTTCACACATACATCACCACCACCATTCACATAAATATAATAAAATCAAAATGCTAAAATATAATATAATTACTCTACAGTATTGAAGACGTAAATCTAGATCAAATATTAATGTGAACTAAGATTTTGTTTGATAAAATTATTAGTTGAGTGATAAGTTAATTGATAATTTATAATTTATGATTGATAATTAATAATTAATTATTTATAATTTATAATTGATGATTAATAATTGATAAACTAATTAAGTATTTGTTAAAATACTATTTAAAAGATCTTCTAAAAATAAATTATAAACTATTAAAATAAATTATAAATAATAAATTATATATCCGTGATGAAAATATTGTTATGAAACATATTTTTTTATCATACAAATTTATAAGTTATAAATTATAAGTTCAAATTTGACTTGTCAGCCTAAATAAATATCAAAACAAAATAAAACAAACTATTTTGTAAAAGAACAGAAATAAAACGACAAAATAAAAACAAATTGTGAAAATTACTTATTTGAACTAATTAATAAGAAATCAAACAAAATCATTATCGATTATTTAAAGGTATGAAATAAGTAGAGACAAAATTAGTTATTGTTAATAAATTAATTTCTGCAAAATTTAATAATTAATAATTAATATGTAAAATTTTAAATTTCTGTTATTATTTCGAAAATTCCTTATACAAAATAATAACAACCCGTATGAGTTCTGCAAATATAATTTATGCATTTGCTATTAAATATATAAATAATTAATCAATAATTAATAAGTAAACGATTAAATTGTTTCATATTTTTATTATAAAATTTTCATATATAATACTCTAAAAAATCCTATGAGGTCTACGAATTTTATTTTTTATTTTTTATTATTTAAATTTTTTATTGATTTCTATTTTAAATTCACAATTCTATATCTCTTTATTTTTCTTCCATTTTACCTATACAATTCTAGATCTTTTTGTTTTTCTTCTATTTATAAAAACTAATTTTATAATTAAAAATATTTATATTAATATATTCTAAACTATTTATTTAAATTATAATAATCATCGTTGTAGTTTATTTAAATATGAGTTGTGGCTGGTGAATTGAATTTCATGTTTATCTTACTTTTCTTAAAATATGACATATATTTTAATATGATTTAAATTACTATTATATTATAATATTCGTGTAAAATCTATAATTAATAATGTTTAAAATTTCCGTTAATAATAGTTAGATTATTATTATCACTAATACAAATATCTCATGCGATCTACCGGGATAAATTATGGATGGATATTGTATATAATAAAAAAATTAATTTTTTTATTGATTGAAATTGAATAATTAAAATACATATAAATTAAATTAGTGGTGGAGTTATGAGATGGAATAATTAATATTAAATATTAATTAATATATTAAATAATATTTGTTAAAAAGAGAATAGAAATAATGTGATTAAAAATTATTTAGACAAAATTTTATTTAAAATTTGACGCGCAAATGTATATTCTGTTTTAATTTTAAAAAAATACTTATTAATAAAAAAATATAGAAGTAAGAAAGATAAGAATTAAATCTCAATTATTCTTTACTACCACAATCTCATGATTCCTTTTAAAAAAACTTAAATTTAAAATTAACCTTTAAAATAATAACAAGTGTACATTATTATCTATCTTATTCAAATAATTCTCATTATATAGCATTACTCTTTAATATATATTTATTAATCATAATCCAATTAATGAATGTTTAAATTGCAATAAGCATTCAAATTGTTGTCTAAATTTTATATCAAAGTTGTATTGAAATTTTATTTTAATCAAATTAATTTTATTTTTTTACTAAAAACAAAACAGTATAATGGAGATGCATGGGCACCATATAATTGTCATCTAATGAAAATATATCTGCTCATACAAAATTTAAAATTTTCAATTTGACTGGATGGAATACACGGCGTCATTAGTTAACAATTATTTACACATCCTTTCTCTCAACAAAATGATATTCATTTCTCTCAACAAAATGATATTCATTTAAATTTGACGCTAAAATTAAAAAGGATAAATATGCACTAAATCTAAATCAAAGATGGTAACATCAATGTCATTCATCCCAATCTAAGAATACTGTAACAAAAGAGGGGGGAAGAGTCAGTTCCACACAAAAACAGAGAACAAAGGTTGAGTAATTTTATGTTTTAAGAAATGAAACTGAATAAACAAGATTAAATGTAAACAAATTAGTAAATTCAAAAATACTTTTAAGAATATGTTAGTTTATAACATGTAATGAAAGCATGGGTTCTTTAAAATGGTCTTGCAACTTCTTCCATCATCATCTTCTTTAGTTTTGTCACTTCTCAATCTCCTCGAGAGCCTAAAAAAAGTGGAGAATTGTAAGTATAATAGTGATATACATAGCCTAAAAAGTTGACAAAACTTATAAAAAAAATTTGAAGATCAATCGAACCAATAGTAACAATGGCAAGTCATTAAACAGACTATGAATGAAAACCGCGAAAATGGAGCAATGACAAATAGAAGGAATAGAAACAATAGGGATTAACACGGAGCTTCTATGGAGATCATGGCTTTAAAAGTTGAAGTTAATGAATGGGGAAAAGATACTAGTATCATCAGATCATCCAATTAACAAGATCAAATGTAAAAGCAAATAGGTAGATGCTAAAATACTTTTTGAATCTTGAAATTCGATATGGAAACATGCCCAGGTTGATTAAAATGGCCTTGCAGCTTCTTGCATCATCGTCTTTATTCTGGTCAACTTCTCAATCTCCCCAAGAACCTAAATTTTGTGAGAAGTTGCAAGTAAAATAATGATTAATGGCTTAAAATGTTGACAAAATTTGTGAAGAAGATCCATCCAAGTTAGAAACAAATCCACATGCTTCAAATCAAAGCAAAATTTGCTTAATTAAAATTAAAACCTCCAAAGCCATGTCCTCTGCTGTAATGTCATCTAAGTTGTCATAACCCAACTTAGAAGCTACTTCTGTAAAAAGAAAGAAGTTATTTTAGGAATTGAGGCAAACCACCCCTTGCTCGCAAAAAAAACAAACAACATAAAACTGCCCAGAAAAGTTATATAATATATACTCTGAAGTGAAATAGTTGCATCGGCTGTAGCGTATCCATTTTTGTACTCATTGTATAGAGCACCCAATTCATCCATTACCTGATGTCATTTAATGGAGATATTAACAACTCGGGTTTAGATTTACTGAAAGTGGAAGCTTGTAAACATATATGATAGAATTTAACAATAAGAAATCAACCTCCGGGTAAGATTCTGAAGTAGATATCTCAAATGACGGAAGTTGACTCTGATTTTCGGTTACATCCCTGGCCACAATGTCTAAAGGCAAATCTATCCACAGTGTAATCCCATGTCTCAGGAGTGCCCTATAACAATTTAAGAGCATGTTAAAAAAGTTTAAAAAATATATTATTTGTGAAGAGAAAATCATCATTTTGGTCTCTATATATGTGAATCAGTGTCACTATGTTCTTGAATGTATTGAAATTACAAAACAATCCCTGAGTGTGTCTTTTGTTAGTAATTTTAAGGACTAAATTGCCTATCAGAAGACAAATTTGGAGACCAAACTAACTAACAAAAGACACATTCGACGACCAAACTCATTAAGGAAAGACAAATTCAAAGATGTTTTTGTAATTATGTTACATTCAAGGATTACATTGGCAACGCCCAAAATAACGGTTTACTCTTTGTAAAGGTAGAAAAGTGAGTTCACGACTAAATCCTTACAAATTAGTTTTATTTTGAACAGCACCGTTTCCAGCACAAACTACTAGTCGACCCATAGACGACAATTGCTTAAGCACTTCAGTCTGCAGTATTTAACATGCAAAACATAAGTATAACCTATAGTCTAATTCATGAGAGATGCTTGAAGAATTTGAGCATCTTTATCCTGAAATTAAGTGAGAAGAACACATCAGCTCAACAAATTAGAAGAAATTTGTTAGATAGGAATAGGATAGAATCACACTGTTCTGATGCACAGATGAAACACAATGAGTACACAAACATGAAGTCGGATCATGTTCGGTAAACAACTTAATTAAGCTCGTATAGCTCTTGTGTATAAACTATTTCTCTAACAAAAGACAAGTTTAAAATAGCTTATGGATATGTTATAAGTTGTTTCTATAAGTTCTCTCAAACAGTCTCACAATTATTTATACTATTACTAGTAGATAAACACACATAAGTAAATCCAAACAGACCCTAAATCAGTCTAAGACAATGAATTACCTCAGCGTCATTGAACCCTGCTTCATCACTCTCTTTAAAGGATTTTGCAACTGATGCACCGCCTATAGCTTCTTCCACCAAATTATCGCTAAACAAAGTACATAATCATCAAGTTTATTAAAAAATTGGAAGCTACTTTACATCTAAAATAAAACCTTTTACCAAAGAATAAACAGTTACCTGTCAAAATAATAATACCGCAAAACATCAGCCAGCAGTTTTCCTAGATTGGTTTTAAGAGAGCTTTTCATACCTTCATCAAATAAATCAGGTCGAGTCACAATAAGCCAGAAACGCCGAAAACCATTATTTACGCGCATTAAAAATTATTCTTACCAACCAAAAATATGGAAGAGCCTTTCAACTCGGGGGATGCATCTGCTGCTTTCTTTTGAATCAAAGGTTAAAATGTGAGTTTTGATTCAGAAAGACAGTATCTCGGGTCAATTGCATATAGATAAAAACAATAATAACAAACCCATGTAAGGATGAGAGTTGAACAAGGGTAATCTCACCTTCAACGCAAGAGATAAATCCTTGGAAGCAACCTTAGGCACTGTAGCTAAATGAGCAGAATAAAGTAACAACATCAGTTTCTACTTTCTACATTACCACTTTGCAGCTTATAAAAAAAGTGCTTATCAAAATAAGCGCTTATTTATTTTGTGGCAATTTCATCTACTTATTTCACCGGACAACTCTATTAATCTTGTAAACAGTACTTAATTCTAACATTACAATTCGAAATTCGTTAATCATTTTAGACCTAATAGCGAAACCCTAACGCATGAGTAGTGTATATCAAATATGAACTAGAAATAGTAAACAGTGAAATTGAGTTGAGAAATAGAGAAAGAGATAGTTACATGGAAGAGGAGAAGTAGCGTCGGGTAATGAAGAAGAATTGACGCAAGAGATTGTTGAATTGCGTCGGAATCGGAAGGAACGAGAGATTGGGAAATGGAGAATTGATGAAGATGAAGATGAAGATTGAAGTGAGAATGAGCAGCAGCAGCAAGTGCGTGTCAGAAGAAGATGACTACTCTCCATCGGAAGTAAAAGCTGCTTTCTTTTTCTTCAAAAAAGGCACTTATCTATCTTTCTATCCACTGTCTAATGTTTGCCATATAAATTCATTCATCAAATAATTCATTCATTAATAGTTTAAATCATGTATAATTAATTATATGAGAAAATGGGCTATACAACTAAAATAATTTTAAATTTTTAACTGGGGATGTTTGCAATTTAAGGCGGTTTTGAAGTAGAAAATTATTCGAATTACTAAAAAAAATATGTGATTCTGTTAAGTTTGGTTCGTTTTTAAAGTTAAAATTAAATCAAACCAAACTAAACTAAACTAATGTGATTTAAATTGATTTGATTGGTCCGATTTTTTACAAAAAAAAATTATTGAACCATACATATACACATATAGAAAAAAAAAATATAATTGTTTTTACTCATTTATTCTTTATCATAAAAAAACTTATAATTATCAAAATAAATTTATATTTTGATACAAAAGATTGTGTATTATAATTTTATTTAAATATAAAGAATGATATATATAAGATTGCATTCTTATGAAAATTGTATTTATAAATGTATAATATTTTATTTTTTATGATTTGTGAATTACATTAAATTAAATATCATATAAAGAATATGATAAAATATATACATAATACATATTAATTTTTCTAAAGAATTCAAGAAATATATATTGGTTATTAAAATTTTATAACGTAATGTGGTTTGATTTAGTTTAATTTTGTTTCGATTTATAATACAAATCGCAAACCGAATCGAGCTGCGTGGCTCCGTTAAAAAATGACTCAGACATATCCGAATTAAATATGATTTTTTACGATTTCGATTTGATTTGGTTCGATTTTATAGTTTCTTATTGGACCGGTTTAGTTTTGAACACCTCTATTCTTAATCAATCACGATTTAATTAAATTATTTTTTATTTTGAAAAAAAATTAATAAATGGTAAAGTGCTTGTACTTTTTTAAAAAAATAATGATATGGCAAACTGTTTGTGCTTTATTGAATAAAAGTATAAAATTATCTTATATTGAGTACATATTTATTAAACTTTAATTATATTTTTTATAATTTTATTATATTTTAAGCTAATGATGTTTATAATATACATTAATACATCTTATTAAATTAATCTCTAAATTTATTTTAACAACAAAATTGCAACGTGTTAAAATTGAAAAGGAGAAAATTTATTGATGTTTTTATTACAATTTTAATATTTTTATTCATTTTTAAGTCGAATATTTTTTATTTTATATCACATTTCATAATTAAAATTGTTTTTAAAGGGTAAACATTTCATTAGCAAAGAAATAGGAAGGTGGCGACATAAGAATATGTTTGGATTAATAGAATCTAATAGAATAAAGTGAAATAGAATGAATAACGACAAATTACACGTTTGAATTAATAAAAAGAGAAGGGAATCTTGGTGTCTTCTTGCACACCTATGACAAAAAATCTAAAATATCTCTAGACTCCATATGTGCGTATCCGAACGCATTGTATTTGTCAAGAATAGGTGGGTTCGCATATACATATCTGAACTAATTTTATTTTTTTCAAAAAAGATAATTTTGCATGTGCATATCTAAATAAACCTCATAATTTAATACTTTGGATGTGCATATCCAAAGTCACTTAATTGTATTCACTAGCGCGAATATAACACATAACCCATTTATTTACATATCCCTTACACAAAACCCATTTCAAACCCAAAACCACCCACACATAATTTCTACTTCAACTTGGAATTCTATTCATTTCCACTCAAATATTCATTTCAACTCGTCTTTCAAAGCTCCAAATTTGTGTAAGTTTTCTCCATCTTGATGAGACAGCGTAAATGGTATGGAAAAAAGGGACAATGAAGATTATGTGTGCAAGCTGAATAAATCTTTATATGGATTGAACTAATATATTTAACAGTTAAATAGGATATTCGAAAAGTTTGTGGCATGCATAAGTTTCACTAGAAGTCTGTTCGACCACTGAGTTTATATCAAATGTTGACTTGGAAATTCAGTTGTTATTTTGTTGCTTTATATGGATGATATTCTCACATCAAGAAATAATGTCGAGGATGTAATGAGGGTGAAGGTTTAACTCGATAAATAGTTCGACATGAAAGATCTAGGGGTTTCCTCCAAAATTCTTTGGATTGACATCTAGACAAATGGAAAATAGTCGATATTATACGTATCTCAATAGACATGCATGAAGAAGATTATCGACGAATTTGGTACGTCAAATTCAAAGCATGATATGTACAAGGCTAAACATATCGTATGGATCGAGCCTTGTAAGCAGATTTATGGCAAACCCTAGAAAGGCACACTAGAAAATATTGAAGTGGATTCTTAGGTACATAAATGAGCCTCTAAATAGAGTATGGATCCATAAAATCTATTTCTGGATATGTTTTTACTATGGTTGGTATAACAATTAGTTGGAAAGTTATGCTTTAGAAGGTTGTCGCCTATCAACCACTAAAGAAGAGTATATTACCCTCATTAAAGTTGTGAAGGCTTTGCTAAAGAGATGGAACTTTAATGTCGAGTTATCATTGTTAAATATGATAGTCAAAGTGCCATACATATGTCGAAGAATTCAGACAATAATGAGAAAACATGAACATTGATATAAGGTTACATTTCATTAGGAAATAATTAAGCATGGAAAGTCTGAGTGATAAAAGCTTTAAAAGATCACAATGTTGTTGATATGATCACAAATACATTGTCAACTTGCAAGTTCTTCCACTATATGCAGTTGATAAAACTGCATGAAGTTGCAACTTGTAACCTCGTGTCAAATGATATCCTACTAGGATCATCTGATTCGACTTGTCATCAAGTTTTCTTCTCAATTGATCTGGTACATATCTTTGTGATATCAATCGAAACACTTTTAGATGACTCAAGCTAGGTTTCACATCAAACCAATATTCTTTTAGAGTAATTCCTTCTAATTTCTTCGCCTGGCATTTTAAAATATATGTTGCTACAAACACAACTTCACTCCAAAACTCTTTTGGTAAATTCTTGCCTTTCAACATACTTATCACCATATTCATAATGGTTCAATTCTTCCTTTTGTGGTTCCATTCTGCTATGGAGTGTAGGGTGATGTAACGCCCTGTTTTTATTAATATTATATTATATTAATATTTTTGAATTATCGATCGATATTTATCTTGCGACGAGAATATTTATATTAATTAATATATCTATTAATTTATCTGGCGACGTTGTGTTCGGTCTGGGTTTTATTCCGTTCGGTTCGGTAAAATATTATTTGGATCCGATATTTAATTCCCCGGAATTATTTTAATTATTTAAATTAACGATATAATTAGATAAGGGTGTGGGGAGCATTTTATTAGAATTGGGTTTTTCACCCTTGGCTTACTAGTAGGGAAAATACCATTATAAGAACCAATTCTCCTCATTTTCCTTCCATTCTAAAAACACAAAAGCAAACATAGAAAGGAAGCTTGTAGAAACACCATTATAAAACTCTTTCCTTTGTTTTTCTTTCCTTTTCCAACAACAACCTAACATAGAAGCTTGAGAGAATAGAGAGGGTTTTGAGAAGAAGATGAAGATGAGCAAGAGAGGAGCTTGAGGTTGGGTTTGTAGAATCATCAAGAATCAATCAAAGCTTCCATGGTAAGGGGTTTGATTTCTCCATCCATATAGTTAGGGTTTTGATGATTATATTTTGGATTTGGGGGTAAAATTAATAGTTGGGTTATAGGGTTGGTTGATGGTTGAAACAACTTAGAAAATATTGGGTTAGGAGTATGATTTGTTGGTGTTTTAATTGCTATACTAGTAGAACTAAGTTGAAAAATAGAAATGAAGAAAACTGTAAAACTATAAAGCCATGGAAACAGACTGTATGCGAATGAATTTGGAGAAGAAGGAGATGAGTGGCGTGGCAATGGGAGGCGCCCACCTCCTATGGTGGGGCGACCGTCCCCAAGGGTTAGGCGATCGCCTCCCTTGTTTTCCTTGAGCCGGGACGCACGTCCCTTGTAGTATGGAGGAGGGTTAAATTTTCTGCGTTTTCCAGTTTTGTTGTTTTCTCAAATTTTCTGTTTTCTGCAGAATTTCCTCTTCTGCATAATTTCTTTCTGTTTCTGTTTCTGTTAATTTCCCATAATTCATATACTACTAGTTAGTATTAATAAAATATAACTAGAGCCTAAGTTAGCCAATTAAATTTGGGACTCGATTATGTTCCGATTTTCCGATTTCGGTAAATTCGATGACGGAGCAAGTTGCTCCGAATTCAACGAAAATTGACGTGCTAGCTAAGTTTGACGTGTAGAACGTAGTGGTGAAGTTATTTTTTAGAAATTACGAGTTTTTACGAGATGACCCGAAATAGGCCAATTTATGGTAAAATTGAATTGGATTGTGTTTTAGTAGATTTAAGGCACGTATGGACAATCCGATTTCGACGTTGACGATTATGATTCATGCCGGTTATTAGAAATTACTTTCGCGACGATTATTGACGTTTTGACTATTTTTTCCGTTTTTGGAATTTGGCGAATTAATTGATAATGATGTGGTGCGAATAAACATAATGTTTGCGATGGTGTATTTATTAATGAATACTTGATGATATGCGATGCAATGATATATGTCTTTGTACATGATGCTTATATGGATCTTGTTAATAAATGCTTCCGATTTGTGAATGCATGATTTTGATGATGATGAATTATTAGTGATGTTTTGCATAATGCAAATATGATGCGATGATATATTTATCTTGATGTGGATAAATTATAGCGATGTGGGCTTTATGCCAATTTTGACGAGCGATGATGGTGTGTTTGTGTTGTGTTGTTTTATTGTCAAGTCACATACATTTCATAAGCGAAGAGGGCTTTTATGCCAAGCGATGATGACTTTTATGCCAAGCGATGATGGCTTTTATGCCGAGCGAAGATCGGCTTTATGCCAAGTGTCCCTAATTACGGACAAAGCGATGGGTACCACATGCATAACATAGTCGTGTCTCATGGAGTCCATTATGTTTATTTTGGAGTCTTTTGGTATTGAGTTTTCTTTGATGGCTTATGATGAATTGCGATGTTATATGATATCTTGTTTTGTGATGATTTTTGTGTTGAACCTAAATTGATTTTGATGTGGTAATGTCATGAAAATTATGCGATGGATATAACATGACGAAAAAGCGATGATGGGGTTTTATGCCAAAAGCGAAGATGGGCTTTTAGCCAATTGGAGATGATATTAATTATGTTGCTTATGTGATTAACATTGTTTGATATTGTTGTTTGATGTCGTTGTTGATGATTGTTGTGATAATTTCGTGGTGATGAACGTTTATATGTTGTTGTGACGTTTTATGCCGATGAGGTTATGGTGATAAAGTGTAGATTATACACATTAGGATGACGAGTAAAGTAAGTGAGTTTTGATTATGTGTTGGAATTACACTTTTAATCTATACCCTTTATATTCCGAAACTATATATATTTTATCATGCCTTTAATTATATGTTTTGGAGTATCTCACCCTTTACTTGTTTCGCCGTTACCTTTATATTGGTAACGTGCAGGTTATGAAGACGGAGTTTATAGCCATTGTTAGTCGGTCGGTGTCGCTCGATCGTAGCACTTTCGGGGATATTTATGTCTTGTTATTGTTCTTTAGTTGTTATTCCTTTATGTATAGGAATCATACTTTATGAAAATACGATTGGTTAAGGAAGTTTAATAAAGAAGATGTTTTGATGTTTATGAATCAATTTATGTTTCCCGATGATGCTATGTATCCGAAATGTAGACTTTAAATCAAACTATTTAAAGTGAATTGGTTTTGATGGTGTGACGCCTCAGTATTTAATTTATGAAATTTTTAATTACTCTGATTTTTGTGTATTAAACTTTGGGTAAATTGGGGTGTTACAGGTGACACCACCTCATGCATAATCCCTTATATTTCACATAATTTGACGAAATCTTTCGACACATACTCTTCACCACTATCAGTTCTCAAGACTTTGAGCTTTCAACCACTTTGTCTTTCAACCATAGATTTAAACTTTGTAAATACCTCAATCACTTCACTTTTCTTTTTGATCAGGTAAGTCCATAATTTTTAACTAAAATCATCTATGAATCTGACAAAATATTTATTACCTCCGTTTGAATTCACTTGGATCGGTCTACATACATCATAGTATATGACTTCGAGAATAGCCTTTGACTTGCTTCCTACATCCTTGTTGAAGTTATTCTTGTGTTGCTTCGCATGCACACGTTCCTCACACACCTCATTGGGAATGTCCATTTTTGAAAATCCTAAAACAATATTTTTTCTCTTCAAATCTTTGATGTCTCTGAAGTTTATATGGCCTAATCGATAATGCCATATCCATTCATCTCTGTTAGTTGTAGTTAAAAGACACTAGTGCTCCATCACATTAAGTTTGATCTTTAAGGTTCTATTATGAGACGTAGGAGCCTTCAAGATTAATCTTCCTTTGATACCAGATGTTGGAAATCCACCAAAACCTATGATAAATTTCTATCAATCTTAATGATCAAGATAGTTATCACCACACAATGACAATGAAAATAAAAGAAACTTTGAGAACAAAGGGATTAGGGTTTCTGCATAGTTTCTCTCTGTCCACACCGTGGGAAAACTTTATTCACTCTACAACTACAAAATACTCAGAATTCAATGAGATACAAAAATATGAGTTTCTCCCTCTATTTATAATGATCTAGCTTGCTCCCTAAGATAAAAAGCCAAAAATTAGAAAAGCCCAAAATATATTTTTTAGATATGAATCAAAATGTTGTGTGAAGCAATCTGCTTTTACACTTTGATAACTAACAGTCTAACATACCTCAGTATACTTCGATACAGACTAATTTCAACACACCTTGTGTCGAGCAACATCCTGCTTTCGACACAAAGGTTTACAGTTTCAACAATTCTCTCATTATGCTTCCATCATATTCTTCTCTATCATTTTTAGTCACAATATAATCAGATACAAAAAAAAAAGTTAGTATATCAAGAAAAAAACTTTATTTGCTATCATCATGCAATAAAGACGAAGATATAACTCAATAAATTTTTAATCCATTATAGTTTCATTTAATGATATCAATATTATTTTTTCTCATATTTTCGATTATTTATAATCAAAGATGAATAAAATATTTCATAAAGTTGTACTCATATATAAGTGTTTATTAACCAACATACACACACCACTAACCAACTTTGTACACACCATTAACCGGTATTTTTTTACTCTTAATTGAATTCATATATTTATTCATGATTGTCTATTAACCATATTCTGAATTGTATTGACCAACTACACCATTAACTAAATTTAGTTACATATATTTATATATGATTGTTCATTAATTATAGTTAAGGAGTTATTTGTATTCTATTAGAACGTGTGCAATCAATATTTTGAAACTTTAAAAATGACTTTATTACATTTAATTATATTTAAAATTTTCTAATTACAATATCTTTAATATGTGCCATTAATTATATTTTGAAATGTATTGACCAACTTGATACACATTATTAACTAACTTTAGTTATTGTTAGTGTTAAGTGATTATATATATTTATTAATGATAGCCGTTTCTCAAATGTATTGACCAATTTTTCTCACATTCTAAACCAAATTTATCTACTATTAATCGATTTCACGTATTTTTCAAAATTATTTATTAATTACTTTTAAATTTTATTGAGTGGATGAAGAAGATGAAGCGTGTGTTTGGAAATTATAATATCACGGTGAAAAAAAATGCTTCTACTAAAAGCTACAATTAGTAGCTTCTTAATTTTCACAATGAGAATGAATTGCACCGTAATTTTATGGAATGGGACGTGCTTCCAAACA
This sequence comes from Vicia sativa, assembly GCA_021764765.1. Classification (NCBI taxonomy): domain Eukaryota; kingdom Viridiplantae; phylum Streptophyta; class Magnoliopsida; order Fabales; family Fabaceae; genus Vicia; species Vicia sativa. The sequence continues at coordinate 208,076,751 of CM038792.1, read as the reverse complement.
TACTAGAAGTAAAAGTGAAATAAATAGAGACAGAGAGAAATACATAAACTAAAAATGAGAGAAGTATACAAAAGAGAGAAATTATATTCCTAAAAATATATAGGTAAAAGGTAAGAATACACATGTTTGTTACTAAGATTGAAAAAATTATTCTTAGATAAAAGACTACTTATAGTGATTTATATATTTAACATCCTAATTTTTTTAATTTTTTATACTCAATATCATATTCCTTTTCTTCCACCTAATAATTTAACACACTCATTCAATTTTTATTTACTACAATAATGTTTAATAAAATTAACGTCATAATTCACCACTTTTATTTTATATTTTTATTTTCTTTTATATTTTTGTTTTAATAATTTTATATTAATATCAATTATCGATTGAAATAAATTAAAATAATTAAGAGTTAAATAATTTTTTTAATTTTTTTCTCTAATTCTATACTCTTAATTTATTTGAAAATTTTCTAATTTTATAGAGATAGTCATTATTAAACAAATAAAAATGGATAAAACAAGAGTTTATTGGAGGTTAAATAAAAAAAATAGAGAGAAAAAGTGATTTTTTGTTGTTGTCCAAATCAAATAAGGCAATTCTCTATCTATAGACAAAAAAATGATGAATTTTGATGAAAATAAAAATAAATAAATAATTGATTTATTATAAAATAATTGATTCCAAATAATTAAGGTGAATTAAAAATTTAAACAATCATAACGACCAATAAGATTTTATAACGTATTATATATGACTTCACTTCCTCCTCATTCAACGTATTGAATATTTTCTACACATATTAATCCACCACACTTTAAACTCTTTATTCAACACTCCAATATTGCACCTAGGGGTGTGCATGAATCAATAACCAAACCAAATTGAACCATATATATGGTTTGGTTTGGATTTTAAAACTACTTCATTAAAACTAGTTTATATTTTTAAAACCGATTTATATGTGGATCGGTTCGGTTTTGAACCGGTTTCTCACAAAAACCAGTTTAAAAAAAAACAATTTTAAACCAGTTTTTCTAAAAATCAATTTTTAATTTTTTTAAAAAAACCAATTTCAAAACCAGATTTATAAAAAAAAATAATCAATTTTAAAACCAGTTTTATAAAAAAACCAATTTTAAAAATAAAGTTTTATATCAAAAATATTTTTTTTATTTAAAAAATTCTAAAATTATTTTATGTTAAAAACAATAATTTTAAAAAAAATTGATCATTTCTCAAAATTTATTATCATTGACAATTTTAAAACATATGACAATTTTAAGTAAGCATGTGCACATTGTGCATACTTTTAAAACCAGTTTTAAAATATATGACCATTGAATTGTTCATAATGTTATAATTAAATGATTAACAATCAAGTCAATACATTGTCAATATTGTGCGGAACCAAATAGTCATAAATAAATAAAATTAACTGCTACATCCAATGCATCCATCGTAATCCGGAGTCAACCTTACACGTGTCTTCTTGGTGTCATCAAGTCTGCAACATAACCATAATTCATGCTTAGAGTTTGCATAAGACATTCATAGATTTTTTAGGTCACATTACAATATTCATCAAAAGACTAATCAGTTCATTCTCTTAATCGAATAGAATCCAATATGAGTAGTGAATTGTCAACAAGCACTTAGATCAAAAGACTAATCATTTATTTCTAAATAATCCAGTATGTTTTGTAGGAAACTATAGCTCAAGAATGGAAGGAAAATTCATATATAAAACTTTAGAATTCTTTACCGTTAAGTCATCTTCGAATGCAACAGAGGTTGAAGAGGTTGAATAACTAGCACCATCTTCCGTATAAAGTAATTCTACAAAATATATAAATACATTTCATTATGCCTCAAGTATATTAAATAAATAATAATACATTAGAGAATATACTTAGTTATCATACCTTGCTCAAATCTCTCAAGAATATCAAAATCTTCATTTGTAATCAATGATGAAGATGTTCCTTTGAGCCAATCTTGAGTGCATATAAGTGCTTCGACAATTGTCGGTGTTAATGAGTTGCGATATGGATCAAGCACCCTTTCTCCTGTACTAAATGCAGATTCAGACGCCATTGTGCTTATTGGTATAGCAAGTACATCTCTTGCAATGTTTGCAAGGATGGGGTAACGACCAGAATTTACTTTCCACCACTCTAAGACATTTATCTCCATGTTACGCTCTAAACTCTCTCCAAGATAAGTAGTTAATTCGTTATCCGCCCACACCCTTCTGAAAGATAAAACTCAGCAGTTCCATACGGATGGCTAACACTACCAAAAACTTGCGACTCATTTAAATTACCTTGAGGAGGCATAAAGCCAACACAATATTCCTCATATATGGATTTCAAACAAGACTCTAAGGTTTCTTTTAAGGCATCAACATCAACCTTATTATAATATCGTCGCATCATCCAATCAACCAATTTAACCTTGCGTCTAGGATCGAAAGCTAGAGCAATCAACAACATCATATTAAGCTTCTCGTGAGATCCCCAATACTTATCATACTTCTTCTTCATCTTTTGAGCTGCTGAACGTAGATGTGCATCTTCAGACACACACATATCCACAATGCTCTTTCCAATACCCAGGACTTCAAACATATAAATATTGCTTGTCAAGTAAGAAGACCCTGATATATGTACAGTAGCATCATAAAACAACTCCAAGAATGGAATGATTAAGTTGATATGATTCCAATCGTCTTTCGTCGGGACACCTTTTCCATTTTTTGTCAACTCATTCACATACCTAGCACAACATAAAATGTTCAACACCAATTCAAGAAGAAACATGTATCCATAAACCCAAAATGCTACATCAACAAATGAGTAAAAGTCTAATATTACCGATATATCACATATGCACTTAAGATTGTGTATATATCACATATGCACTTAAGATTGTGTATATATGCAAGAAATGACAATCCTCACCAAAAGGACATCCAGAGGTGCGGCATAATAGATGAAATCATATAATATCATACTAACATACACATGAACCATCTCATCAGGCTATAAATTTAGTAAATATTTGAATGGCCTCGGCAATTCACAAATCGTTTTAACAATTTGATGGAACCAGATGAGCAAATACATGCAGAGGTTGTAACAAAAACAATTATCAAACACATGACACATAATACAATATGCGATTATCACCAAAAGAAACAGGAATGACAGAGAAATTGAAGAGCAACATGAAAATGTGAATTGATGCCGGAAAAACGTGGGAAATTGAAGAGCAATATGAAAATGTTTTTTTCGTTTTGATTTTAACAATTTTCATAATCTAAAATTGCAGCCACATACAACAATTTTTACCCAGTCCTATGATATAAATGACACAGAGGACAAATTACTTCATCCAAAGGGTGAAATGTGCAGATACTTAAATGGAGTTGCTCAAGCTGATGATGTTCATAGATATGTTAAAGAAAATCCATTCGGAATACCTGCTGACTACCTATTTCGTAGCTTTCTTCGTAAGTTACTCAAACTCAATTCTTGTAGAAATTTATTAGTTTACCAAAATGCATTTTAAATCATTATTTGAATACAGTTTTTAAGAGGCCGTTTAGCAAAGAATTTATAAAGTTCTGCTTAGCAAGATTTGAAGTTGTGATTTGGTCTTCGGCGAGAAAGTAAGCATAATTAGCTAACAGTCTTGTAGTTTTAAATTTGGTTGATTATTTTGTGTTACATTAACTGTTATTACCCTTCTTAATACAGGTATAACATAGAAGGTGCTTTAACTTGTTCAATAGGGAAATCCAAAAATAAGTTGCTGTTTGTTTGGGTACACTTTGTTTAAGTTTTTTATTCTGTGTTTTCTTGCAAAAAACACAGGTTAAAGCACACACTAATAATAATATTATGTATAAAGGTGTGGACTACAGTGCATAGCCCAAAATTCAAGTAACAAAAGAAATGGATTGTTGGGTTCTTAACAATTGAAGGGTGACCTGACCTACCCATTTTCTTGTTATTTTATAAAAGAATTAACATGGCATCGACTATTCTTAGTATTCTAATTCAAACCAAACAAATTGTTTAGTCCCAAATAAACAACAGGAGACATTGTATCAAACACAGGAATCAGGACACAAAGGCAAGGAAGGAGAGCAAAACAGAGATTTAGTCAAACCTTAAGCCCAAAAACAAAGGCAAGAGGTTCAGTCATAATATCACACAAGCATAAACGCAAAGTGATCAAAAACCAAAAAATAAAGTGGTACACTTTCAAAGAAAATCAGAATACTTGGAAATAGAATGTGAATAGAGTGGTACATAACCTGGAAATCGCATACCTTTTATTACGAAAACCTAATTCTTCAAAGGTTCTTTCATGTTTTGATGCAGATACTAACATCATGTAAGTCGAATTCCAACGAGTCTCAACATCTAGAGAAACTAAACCTTTATAGTCCATGTTCTCCTCATCAATACATCCCTTGAATTTAGCAAGCATCACGGGAGAAGATCTAGCATACCAAACTGCATGACGAACTCTATAAACTGAATCATCAATGTCTTTTAAACCTTCTTTCATAATTAAATTTAATACGTGTGTGCAACACCTCATATGAAAATGGTTTCCGCTCATAACTAAACTATTCTTAGACAAAAGCCTTCTCTTGAGACGTTCAACCCCAACATCGTTTGATGAAGCGTTATCAACCGTCAAACTAAGCACGCGATTTAAACCCCAACTATTCAAACACATCTCCATCGTTTCACAAATAGCATCCCCTGTATGACTTGTGACTTAACAAAAATTTAAGATCTTCTTCTGTAAGTGCCAATTATTATTAATGAAATGGACCGTCACACACATATAGCTCAACTTTTGACAAGAAGTCCACATATCAGTGGTGAGACAAACTCTTCGATAATTCAGAGATATAAAGTTTTTCAAAATCATTCTTTCTGTGTCCCATAGTTTCAGGACATCACGTGCCAATGTTGTGCGCGAACAAATCTGAAATCTTGGTGAAGCGAGACTCGTAAATTCATGAAAAGACTCATGTTCGACCTTCCGAAAAGAAATCTTCATGTTAATGAACATCTTAATCATTGCTCTTCGAATAGCTTCTTGGTCAAACTTGACAATTAAAGGAGAGCCAACATGTTCTTCACCACTTTTCATAGAAGATGGTGTTTTTTGCCTCTTGTAAACAACGCATCTCGATAAATGAGCATGCATTGAACTAGTTCCATTACTATACTTAATTTTTGTGCACAGTATTTGCACGAAGCTTTTTGTTCTTCTTTTGATGATACAATGAAATGATTCCAAGCCTCTGAACGATTCTTTCGCTTCTTAGTGTGAGGAGGCGACATTTCATTAGAAACGCTAGGTGGAGGGGTTGAAACCGTATTCTCGGATGTCGCATAAGTTGGGCCAACATTAGTCATCTTGATTCTGTTCAAAATAGGAAAACAAATTAGAAATTCCAAAGGATGTTGCTACTGTCACATGTAATGCTTCTGTCAAAGAGCTACATTATAACATCTAAATGTCACAACTCACAATGCATCCAAATTATCGCAGTCATACCCCAAAAACATAAACAGTACATGATTTTGAGATACACAAAATCTAATCAAATGGGCCAATAACCAAAATTGCAATCCCATACTGAAATACCATCAGTTAAAATAAGGATGTTTGGAAATGCATAAAATAATTGGAACCTTCGCAGACAAATGCCTTGATATGTCATCCGGGTTAAGAATGAAAAATAATTCCAAAATGTCATCAATTGTTCATCATCACAGAGAAGCTACGTTGTTTATCCAAACTAATTTTAAATAAAAATCTGAACTTTCTCATACATGAATATAACTATAAAATCAGGATTAGATCCTCTCAACATATATCACAATATCATTTATAATTATAAACCATAATACAATTAACTACCAACAGTATATAACATAATACTAACATAGCAATAATAAGAGCTATAATCATACAATTAACTAAAAAAACAAAGTTTTCATACTAAAATCAATAAAAATACCTTCTTTTTGCCAAGAAAGTTTCGAATCTCAATAGCAGTATTATTATTAGCAATACTAGCATTAATCGGAAAATGGGCATACACGAAACGCATCTTGTAACGATACCCCTTTGTTTAAGAATAGAGAGAAACTGGAAGGACTTTAAACTGTTTTAGTATGAGTTATTAGAGAATCCACATATATAATACAAGATTCGTAGAGACTCTGACTGAAGCCTAAGTTGTAACTTACTCCTAATAGCTTTTAACAGAACAGATACTAGTACCACAACTAAAGACTGCATAAGCTCTATCGATCTAAAGAAACTAAACACCAGTTCCTATACGTATAAAACTCTTAGAGTCGTTGCTTAAAAAACCGATGCTCTGTACTTATATGTGAAGATGATCCTCTTAAATGAAAAATTGGTATGCAGAATGAAAACAACAATTTTCATAACAATAACAATAACAACAACAGAAACAACAATTTTCCTGTGACGAATATGAATCAGATACCACAGGGAATGACAGTGCAGAAGTTAATGTTTGGCACAATGACAGTGTTTGATGATGAATTAACAGAAGGGGAAGAGTTGGGATCAGGATTAGTAGGCAAAACACAAGGATTCTATATAGCAAGTTTAGTGGAAGGAACAAGTCAAGTGAGCTACAGATAGCAACAAACTAATTCATAACAATTATTCTTCACAGAGACAAAAAAACAAACACAAAGGATGCAAAAAAAAATCAAAAAGCCATAACTGGAAATCAAACAGAGAGGTTTTGGTGAGGAACTAACATGACACAGATGGAAGGATTTGTTCGCGACGACGACGGCAGTTTCTCGGTTGTGGCTTCACGGTTGTGTTGGGTGGCTGTAAGAGAGAGTAGGGTTGTGTTGTGAGGCTTTGAGAGAGATTTGAAATCCAATAACCAATAACAGATCCAAATTGGAATGTGGTTACTGGTTTTTTTTGGTTTTTTATTAATGGGCCACCAGTTCTAAAATATAATATTGGGCTGGGTTTTAAAATTTGGACTAATATAGATACTAATTTGGTTTTTGGTTTTTGGTTTTTTTGCACACCCCTATTGCATGTATTATTCAACTATTGAATAAATTTTTTAACACCATATTATACATAGTCTAAGGGTTCTAAAGAACAAAATAATTTCTTATAATTTCTTTTATTTTCATGAAATTATTCTCATACTAAAGAATGAAAAGTGGATTCTCATAAAATTTATATACTTTTTAAAATAAATTAATAAAATTATAATATTCTTAAAAATAGTAAAAAATTTGTTAAATAGTTTTTGAGAAGAATATTTTTGAATGAATTTCTTAAGAAAAATAACTTGAATATTTAATTGATTCTATGAACCAGGTACTCTATATAATTGATGTGAAAATAATAAATCTGACCCATGTATTTATTATTATAGTATACTTCGTTGTTGACTAATTTCGACATGAACAACATTCTATTTTCGACACAAAGAATTACACTTTCAACAATTCTCTCATTATGCTTCCATTGTATTCTTCTCTATCATTTATAGTCACAATCTAATCAAATACAAAAAAATAAAATAATATATCAAGAAAGAAATTTTTTTTATTTGCCATCATCATGCAATAAAGACAAAAAATAACTCAATAAATTATTAATCCATTATAGTTTCATTTAATAATATCAATATTCTTTTTTTTTCTTATATTCTCGGTTGTTTATAATGAAAGATAAATAAAATATGTCATAAAATTATACTCATATATACGTGTTTATTAACCAACGAACACACATTACTAATTAACTTTGTACACATTATTAACCAATGTTTTGTTACTGTTAATTGATTTCATATATTTATTCATGATTGTTTACTAATCATATTTTGAATTGTAATGACTAATTTTGTACATACTATTAACTAAATTTAGTTAGATAAATTTATATATAATTATTCATTAATTATAGGAAAAAGCTAACATATGTTCATAGAGCACATGTTAAGAAGTTTTTTGTAGAAATATTCTATTGGAATGCATGCATTCAATATTTTAAAATTTAAAAAATGATTTTACTACATTTAATTACATTTAAATTTTTTTAATTATAATATCCTTAAAATGTGCTCTATGGGCACATGTTAACATGACCCTTAATTATATTTTGAAATGTATTTACTAACTTGATACACACCATTAACTAACTTTAGCTATTTATTGTGTTAAGTGATTATATATATTTATTAATGATAACCATTTTCTCAAGTGTATTGACCAATTTTTCTCACATTTTTAACCAGATTTATCTACTATTAATCAATTTCATATATTTTTTATAATTATTTATTAATCATTTTTAAACTTTATTGAGTGGACGAAGAATATGAAACGTGTGTTTGGAAATTATAAATCATGGTGAAAAAAAGTGCTTCTATTAAAAGCTACAATTAACAGCTTCTTAATTTTATTTGTACCATGATTTTTATGAAATGATACATGCTTCCAAAGATACTAGAAGTAAAAGTGAAATAAATAGAGAGGGAGAGAGAAATACATAAACTAAAAAAGAGAGAAATTATATTCTTAGAAATATATAGGTAAAAATTAAGGATACACATGTTTGTTATTAAGGTTGAAAAAAATTATTCTTAAATATAAGACTATACACAGTGATTTAGATATTCAAACCTTTGTTTTTTTCACTTTTCATACTCAACATCATATTATTTGTTCTACCTAATAATTCAACACACTCATTCAACTTTTACTTATTAGAATAATTTTATTTAATAGTAAAATTAACACCATACCTCACCACTTTTATTTCAGATTTTTATTTTCTTTTATATTTTTATTTTAATGATTTTATATTAATATCAATTATCCATTGAAATAAATTAAAATAATTAAGAGTTAAATAATTTATTTTAATTTTTTTCTAACTTAATAATTTTTTTAATTTTTTTAATTTTATATTCTTAATTTATTTAATTTTATAGAGATAGTCATTATTAAACAAATAAAAGTGGATAAAATAAGAGTTTATTGGAGGTTAAATAGAAAAAATAGAGAGAAAAAGTGAATTTTGTTTGTGTCCAAATCAAATAAGCCAAATATCTTTTTATAGACAAAAAATGATGGTTTTGATGAAAATAAAATAAATAAAAAGTCAATTTATTATAAAATAATTGATTCCAAATAATTAAGATCAATTAAAAATTTAAACAATCATAACAACCAATAAAATTTTCCAAAGAATTATATATGTATCAACTTTCTCATCATCTATACAAGTGTATGTAGTTCTATGTCCCCACTTAAATTAAAAATTTATTTATAATGGACAATATGGTAGTGATAGTGTTTATTAAATTTATTGCATTGGATGATTATTTTGTTTTAGTATACTGATAAATATAGTCTGTTAGATACAAAAAGATTTTAATATGCTGAATATTTTTAACTTATATTTATGAAAGTATATTTTTTAAATTAAAAAAATTAATGATTTATAAACTATTAATTTATTTTTGACAATAAAATATATTATATACACTTATAATTAAAAAATAAGTAAACTATTAATATTTTTAAAATTTTAAAAGTTATAAAAACTAATTATAATATTTATATTTATTTATAAATGATATATTATAATATCTCTGTTTCACGATGAGTGTCTTTGTTTTCTATTTTTTATATATTAAGAAAATTGTAGAAAAATAAGAGAGAATAATGTATTGAAAATGATGAAATTTGTATTAATTAAAGAATAGTAGTATTAAAAAAGTGTATTAAAAATTGAAATTAGTCATTCAATTTGGAGCACTATTTTAATCTAAATGAATCACTCAATATAAAACAAAAGGAGTAGTTTAATATAACAAATTTATAAACTTAGCCTCGATTGTTTAAATTTTTTGGCTTCGTCCCTATTTTCAAAACATATTAACCAATCACATTTTAAACTCTTTATTCAACACTCTAATATTGCACGTCTTCAACTATTGAAAAAAAATTTTAACATCTCAATTGTACATAGTTTAAGAATTTCAAAGAACAAAATAATTTCTTATAACTTTTTTTATTTTCATAGAATTATCTCCATGTTAAAGGATGAAAAAATAGATTCTCATGAAATATATATATATATATATATATATATATATATATATATATATATATATATATATATATATATATATATATATATATATATATATATATATATATATATAATTAATAAAATTACAATATTCTTTAAAATAGTAAAAAAATTGTTAAACAATTTTTCACAAGAATCCTATAAATTTCTTAAGGAAAACAAGTTGAATATTTAATTGATTCTTTTAGTAGTAATAAACCAGATAGTGTATATAATCTCCTATAAAACTTGAGAAAATAAATTGCTACCAAAATTACATTTGTCTCCTTCTAAAATGCTCTAACTATATGACACATATTAATTTATGAGGTCAGTTTTGGAAGCTCCATTATATTTGGCTTCTTTTAAAGTGACTCTCAATTTATAATATTTTATTATATGAACAAATTGATGTGTACATTCCTTTTTATTATTTTATCACTTTTTTATTCTATTATGTAAAAATTAAGCTAGGATAAATATTTACCATTAAAATATTTTTAAATAATTATTTTTTTAAAAAAAATTATTTATTATAAAAATAAAATAATTAGAATATATTTTAGTTGTTCTCATTTTTTTATATAAATGACTCATTAATGAAAAAATATTAAAAGAGAGTAATTGTCTATCACTAATTAACTGATTGAATTTAAATATTTCATTTTTTAAATAAAAAACAATTATATTTTACTTATTACAAAATCATACACACAAAAACATATAAAAATAAAATAATTAGAATATATTTTAGTTGTGCTCAATTCTTTTTATAAATGACTCATTAATGAAAAAAATTTAAAAGAGAGTAATTGTTTATCACTAATTAACTGATTGAATTTAAATATTTCATTTTTTAAATAAAAAACAATTATATTATATTTATTACAAAATCATACACACAAAAAATATATTTTATAAAAGGGCTACTAAAAATTATTATTTTTATAATATTAATCTACAACAATTATAAATCTTTTATATTTTAATATTTTTATTATATAACTTAAAAATGAGACACTAAATAGTGACTTAAGACTACCGTTGAAATGTACAATTCATTTATGAGAGAATTATTAGGCTATAATCTATTAATAAATTTTTTATATCTTAAAAATAGAGTAATTACATAAATTTGAAGGGATTTAATTTCAAAAATAAATAATTATCTTTTTTACTAAGATATAAGTGATAAATAATATGTAAAAAAATAAAATAGACTAGGGTAGTTTGGAATTTATTTATTTATTTTTCACATATTATTTATCACTTAGTAAAAAAATGATTATAGCTAAAATTTAGCGAATAAATTGTAAGCTAAATTTATTGAAGACAATGAGTTATCATTTAGTGGGAAAAAAACTAATTGTCTACTTATTTTTCTAAAGTTTTATTGAAGACAATGAATGAACTGTAAAACAATTATAATTGATGTATTATAATTTTTTATATTAAATTTATTATTGAGTAATTTTTTAATCACAACAATTTATCTTGCATGTGATTTTTACAAAAATAATTATAATTATTCCTGTTTTATTTTAAAAAGTATACAAAATAAAAGTGAACTAATCGATTAATAGTATATTCTCTTAAGTTATTTAATTGCTATTTATGTTTTTGAAATTTCTTTAACAGATAAATTAGACACGTTCAACTATTGTTTTTTTTTATAAATTTAATAAGTTAGATTCTATATCATTACTAGTAAATAACCCGTGCTGTCGCACGGGGCCCGTCGAGATTTCATATAACGTGGAACTAACCTTGTCATGTAATAGAACATCCTTATATTTTTTAAGTATGACAACGTATTTTCAATTATATAAGACAACAATTAAAAAAATACCAGTCAATAGTTGGTTGTTATATGTTCACATTTTACCCGTGAATCTCGATGAGTTAACAAACCCTAATTGAATCCAAATAATTAATTGTAAAAATGTATTATTAAACCAATTTTAGATATTAGCATATTTTCCAAATATAAAATGTATGACAACTTCCAGTCGTGATTCACACTACATGTCTATCAAATTATCTTTTATAAAGTTTGAATTCATTCTCCAATCGGTTAACATTCTTATAATTATAAATATAAGTTAATTTTTGTAAGCATTGATATGTACTTATAATAAATCGTACATTCGATTTTCTAACTTCAAGTTTATTATCTTCTTATTAGATGATATTTATAAATTTTAAATTTTACATAGTTTATTAATTTTTTACTATACCCCGTCAAAAATTAATAAACTATGTATAAAAATTTCTATATATATTAAAATTAAATAATAAATTTATTGATCATAAATTTTTCGAAATCATAAATTTTTTGAAAACAAATCATGCATAAAAATAAAATGTATTAATGTGACCATTCAAAATAATTTCTATATATATTAAAATTAAATAATATTAATACCTTCATTCAAAATATATTGTAAAGTTTTGATTTAATTTTTTTCATATCTTTATATATTCTAATGTATATAATATTGCTACAATATGAAACAGTATCAAACCTATAATACTAAAAGAGAATTCAAATTTTATTGATCATAATATTTTATAGAATCAAATCATACATAAAAATTAAACATATTTATGTCACCATTCAAAATAATTTCCATATAAGTATAATAAAAATAAATGAAAATAATGTCTCAATTCAAAAGATATATTGTTAAAATATCGAATTAAAATTAAATATAAAGTTAATTTGAAAAGATTATGATATATTTTAGTTATTTCATAAACTTAAAAAATTATCAAATCTCAATTGATTTTGTTTTGTTTTATTAACCTTTTAAAAAATTGAAATAATTTATTTTAGGTCAAATAAGGATCTAAATAATTACAAAATAATATTTATTCTTACATTTTCAGAATGATAAATTAAATATTTAAGATAAACATTAGAGTTCTTATTTACTTTACCTTTTATATATTTATAATATACTTTTTTGTTAATTTTATTAACAATATATTTATAATTAACAATACATCGTTTAAACTACATTAATTTTTTATATAATATAAATGTAACCTTTCAAAAAATATACACAAATATATTTAGAAGTCGGTAGAAAATTATATTGGTTAAATTATAATTCCATTCAAAATTTATTGATCATAAATTTTTTGAAATCAAATCATGCATAAAAATAAAACGCATTAATGTGACCATTCAAAATAATTTCTATATATATTAAAAATAAATAATATTAATACCTTCATTCAAAAGATATATTTATAAAGTTTTGATTTAATTTTTTTCATATCTTTATATATTCATATAACATGGAACTATTTAATTTCTATTTTTTTCATATCTTTTAATTTGTTAATATTCACATAATATATAATGTATAAAATCTGTTTATAAAAATAATTGTAATTTATCCCAATTTATAAAATCGTTTATCAAATTTTAATTTTCTACTTATAAAAATAATTGTAATTTATCCCAATTTATAAAATCATTTATCAAATTTTAATTTTCCATTTATGAAAATAATTGTAACTTATCCCCGTTTATAAAAAAAAAATTGTAAAAATTTATTCTAATAGATAGACTTTTCTTGTTTTTAAGTGCCTCAAGTAAAATGATGTTGAATCATTCTTTTGGTTTTTGGTTTTTTCTTTCCAAGAGCAAATATCTATCATTTATGTTGTTCAATCTCTATTATAAATGATTACATTAAATGAAAAACTAACCAAATCATTTTAAAAAAAATATAATTTAAACACGCACACCTATTTAAAACTTCCTAAATTAAGCATCCATTAAATCCTCCATTTTCTTGTTGATTTCTCAAATAGTTGCTACAATAACACAGAGAATTTGATAAAGGCAATTCAAAAATAAAATAGGTAAAATGAAATAATACTATTTGTTTAATGCAACATTTTGTTTACACAACCTAACATAATATACCTTTTTAAATAAAGAAACAAACGATACTCATATTCATGTTATGATTGCATGTGAGAAGCATGAAATTTGGAATATTCATATTCATGTCACTCTTAAAACATTCCAAATATAGTAGGAGATAAAAGTTGTAACGCAGATGGAAAAAAATAGAAACTATTTTACTGTAATAAAAAATTATCCACCTGACACAGAAGTGTGATGAGGTTTTATAGTATCTTTGCTAACATTTATGTATAGAAGAAGACATGATATCACCAAAACAATCAAGATTTATGTATATATTTTTCTAAAGATGAATAACCCTTCCTCAAGTTATCCTTTTGCCTTATGAGAATTAGTTAAACCACTTCATTTGCGATGATATGGCTTGGGACAACGCCTACAAACAGCAAAGTGTAACTCGTGCTTGTTCTTGTTTTCCATTTCTTTACGGATACGACAATAATGAGCAGGACAGGTGAAAGGCTCCCCCTTGGCTATATTGCTTAAAAGTTCTTCTGCAGCATCCTTAACCACCAGCTTTAGTATCTTCGTGACATATTCTGGATGATAAAAGAAACCGCAGTTGCGAAGCACATTTGAAGACACGGAGGAGAAATTCAAAACAACTTTCATTCCTGAAAACAAAGATATAAACAACACTATCATTGAATGGATTGAAAATATTGTAGTGAGCTCTATTTGGGAGCTCGGCGATAGTGCTAGTTTGGATGCAAGGTGGACAATGCAAAAATGATTTTCCTCCTAAAAACGTAATTCTGGCATGTTTGATTATTTTGCAGTAGAATTTCTCCAAATCTCAGATGTGATAATAAGTAAGTAAGAATATCCAAACATTAATAATCACTTCACTTCAAACACAATTTAAACCAAATCAATTTCACAAAATCAAAATTCAAAATCAAATATAGTGACCTAAACATATACCTAGCCCATGATTTAGGCTTGAAAAGGAGCAGTTCCATAATCACAATATATTTTATTAACAACCCAAGGAGGGTAGTCTTATGTGGATGACATGGTGATAATTGGAAGACATCGTCTAGCATTTTAAAACTTAAGCTCCCATAGAACCAAATTTTGGACAAAGGACCTAAAGCCCGTTATATTTATTTACGAATTCAAGTAAGCAAAAGAAAAAGAGCATTTTCGGTCTTAACATAAATGCATCCTTACCACTATATAGATTGGCGCCACGAATTAATGACCCTCCATACACTAGAAGAAAATGTATATGAACCAAGTCATCAACAAAGAGCAGCAAATTTGTTAGATATAATTATATCTCAAGACCAACAAATTTATCGAACAACCTAGTCGCCACATACAAAGCGGTGTTTATTATATTCACAATTCTTGCAATAGAAATTTTGGATCTCCTGTGAAAAAGAAATGCACAAAAGCAATCAAATTTTCACGTAACAATACAATGAAAAATAAAATCGAAGAAGACAACCAAAAGAAATGTTAAGAGAAAATAAAATTAGCTTACCTCAACTTCCTTCCGGCTAAATCCAAGAGAGGCACAAGAAGAATCTTCACCATCCTCCCTATTAGCATGAAATGACCTCATGCACTTTCCATCACAACTGCATTTATCATTTTATAACACATAATTTGAAAAAGAAAGAATTGACTACAATTCTAAAATAAAAAGACATGCAATAATATGTCGAATACTCTTGAGAAATGATACAATGTCACATATATAGGAGAAAGAAACCAAATAGAATTATATTAACCCACACACAAATAAAGCATACCACAAAATACTTCCGCGTTGTCACAAATCCAACAAACAGAATCAAATAATGCATCCTCTTCATCGATTCTTCATCGCAAGTCTCATCAATCTCATCATTGTCAATATCATCAATTATAAATCCAGTCGTGCTAGCTCCTTAACTTCCGCAATCAATAAATTACACTTTCAAAAATATCACAAACAATATATGTCATCAATTAAAGGAAGCAAAGAAAGAAAATATGTCCGAAAAATATTTTCAAGGAAAACTAAAACTAATATCGACAAACCTCGTCGGAAAGTTTCTTAATCTTCATTGTATCCTTATCTTCCAGAACCGTGAGCAAAAGCTGTTAAAGTGAATTAATCAATAATCAATAAATTGTCATTTAAGTGAGACAAAAATGTGAAGTGGACAGAAAACAAATTAAGCGTTTTTCTTAAAACAAATAAAAAATGAAAAATTAAGTTAAAAGAAATCAACACTACAATTTTATCGAGACGATAAAGGGCAAGTCAGTGGATAACTAAATTCTTAAAACAAAACAAAAGAGAATAAATATATCATAATTTAAGTGAAAGCAAATGAGCGGAAAGTTTGACAACAACGAAGTAATAAATATTGGTTATAGGAGTCATGTTTCCCTGAGAACATCCATACAAATATCTTAAGTCATACACCTGATGTTTCCTTTAGATGAAAACTTCGAGCCTGAAGAATTATTGTTTGATGTCTTTCGGTTGGAAGAAGTGTTTGCAGCCTCAAGTCTGCATCAAACAGAAGCAGAATAACAGATTATATCAGTAAGGGTGTAACAGCAGTATTTTGAAATCAGTAAGGGTGTAACAGCAGTATTTTGAAATCAGTAAGTGTATAAGCACTGACATATAAATTTTATAATACCGAATCAAACAAAATTCTTGCTTTGCTTTGCTCTCCCAATTCTCTTGCGGTCCAAACTATCAACAACATAGATCTGCATAAAAAAAGCAGCACATATGTATCAACCTTGCAACAGATTTTGAAAAGGAATGTTTGATCAACAAAGCCACCAATTACTTTAGGCACAATCGTTGGCTCGATTGGATAATTAAGGCTCAAATGAAAGTATGTAAAGCAAACATAAAGAACCCTTTACCGCCACAATTCAATACCAACATACTTCAACTTGAACACATATAGGTCGGGTCATCCTTGAAGTCCGCAAATATATATACTTCAAATGTTAAGAATAATACACCATAACAAACAATTACATATTAACTATTAATGCAAGGATGAAAGTAAACCGGTTGTCAATCAATGGTGCCTTCCACTTTGCGTAGTTAGGGTTCTTAATTTTCTGCAGGGACGTAAACACAGAGTTAGTATAGAAATCCACCCCCAAACATATTGTAATATACCGTCAATCAATGTTTCCACACAAACCTTTGGCTTCCATGGTCCCTTGTATTCTGGGTTAGCAATGGTAGGTGCAGTCCACTCACCATCTTCCTCGATGGGACGACTTCTGTGGATTTAAATGGAACAAATCACCAATTGCCAGATTGTCCTTTATCACATAATGGTAGGTCAAAAGTAAAGCCACATGCTGCAGGTTTTGCAGATACCTTTTCCTTCTCAAAAGAGGATCTGGAGAAAGTTCAAGCAGAACCGCCAAAACCTGGTGAATCTCAGTTCAGTTTGCCTGCAAATCCACAAGAATTCATTCAAAGATATCAGGAGTTTAAGAATGCATTGAAGGACGACACAATGGATTATTCACTCTATATAGCAAATATAAAATGAAAGCGACAAACACCCACTCCCAGAAAAGTTCAAGTTCGGAAACCTGGACCTATGTTAGGTGGTGATAGCGATGAGGAAGACGATGAGGAGTGGGCTGGTGGAATGCGCAACATAAATTTTAGCGGTGCTCGTCGACAAAGCCTTAGAAGCTCCAGACAATAATAAGAGAACAGTGAGGAGATTGATGATGAGAAGGTTTGGGGGAATCATTGAAGGAAGAGAGAAGAACGGTTGATTTTCCATTGCAAATTGGAATATTGATTCAGAGAGAGAGAATGAATAGGCATGGGGAAGGATTGAAGGAAGAGTGAAAAACTTTTGGAAAAACTTTTGGTGTTCCATTAGAATTTGAATTCTGATGAATTGGCATGGGGAAGAGGAAGAGAGGCACAATGAATGGCAAGGCATAATGAATTGGTATTCCCCATGGTTGGGTTTCTCACGCTGCCAATACAATAAATTGAATTGGTTCTTTATTTTAAAAAACAGTATAATATGTGGGATTTATTTGTAAAAAAAAAATTGAAAATGTGGTGAAAAATTGTGGGAGTGCCACATCAGACCCAAATCAATGTGGTGCCAGCAATTTTTGAGTTCACAATTATACCCTTAATGAACAGACCAAATAGAAATTTTTTAAGCTGGGGTATAGTGGTATTTTCCAGGTACTTCTGTTTTTATAGATTTATAATAGATTGTTTATACTTTTCATTTTTTTATTTAATAATTTTTCTTCAATAAAAAACTAATTAATTAATGACAATTAAATTTTTTGTACATGAATTGTATGCCTCAAGCCTCCAATAACACCCTTTAACTATCCATTTCCTAAAATTAAAGGGAAGGAATTGAAATGTAAAAATATTATAACTCTTTCTACAAAAAAAAAAAATAATTTAAGTATTTTTTAAGGATAAATATTTATCTCATTCTCATATATGATTTTTATGATAAATTATAATGCATATGCAAATTATTTATTTTGGTCGGTTAAATTTAACGTTTTTTCGTGTTATTTTGGATCTCTTAACTTTTAAAATATTTTATTTTAGTCATTTTTGTCTAATTAGCGACAACAAAATTTTAAAATTCGTCGCTAATTAGATAAAAATGACTAAAGTGAAAGGTTTTGAAAGTTAAGGGACCGAAATGATACAAAAAAAATTAAGGGATCAATGTGAACCCAAAAATATAATTAAGAGATCAAAATGAATATTTTTCCAATTTAAAAAAATATATAATTTTGATGATCTAATTGACATTTTAGATTTAAATCATATTATTAACTATAATCATCTCCTTCGTTAAATATATTTGATTTTCTATAAACATAAATCTTCTATTATTCAGATATTTCATTTTAACTATATCAATTATGTATTATATTATTTTTATATGTTTATAACCGTTAATATGATAATTATTAGTATTAAATATGTTTTCGGTCCCTCTAAATATTGGCATTATCAAGTTTAGTCCAAGTAAACATTTTCTTTAATGTTTCGTCCCCCTAATATTTTCCATCCACAATAATAGTCCCTAACTTCAATTGCTGCTAACGGTGGATGACATGGCAGGACACATGTAATTTATTTTAGTTTTGAATTATCTTTTGTTGACCAGTAATTTATCAATAAATATATATGGATTGCTTTGCTTCCTTCCTAAATGTTATTGCCCTAATTTGTTGTTTGTCACTCACTCTACATCTATCAACTTCGTCCCTCTCCATCCGTAATCTTCGTCCCTATACCTCTGTTCTTTCATCCCTGAACCTATAGTCTATGGCAATTTGAAAAAATCATGGAGAATTCGAAGGCAAGCTCAACATTTGGTGGGTCGTTTTCATTATCTTCCACGAAGACTCGAGGTGGTCGTCTATGTGGATGTAATAGACGGATAATGTTTTACCAGTGCAAGAAGGGATCAAACAAAGGGAGATTATTCTAGAGATGTCTGTTCTGGAATAGTGTAGGGACTTGTGATTTGTTTATCTGGGCAGATGAGATGGGAGATGTTGGAGTTGATCAAGTGCCAAAGTTGAAGTCTAAGTATGAAGAAGTGAAAGCAAGGGTTTATTTGAAAGAGTTGTACGAGGATATGAATAAGAACAACAAAATTCTAAAGAAGAAACTCAAGGAAGAAGAAAATTTAGGAAAAATGCTAAAGATTTGTTTTGTAGTTTCCATCTTGTTCAATGTTTATTTGGCATTGAAATGTATGTATTGATCAGAGGTTCATGTACCTAATCATGTTGTGTTAAAAGTTATGTTTTGTGTAGTGGTTCAATTGTAATGTGTTGCTTCTGTAATGTGGTTCAATTGTTAATTGAAACAAGATGAGTATTGTGGTTCAAATGTGGTTCAATTGTTAAATATGAGTATTGTTAATTGTAACAGGTGGTGTTAAATTGATAGCACATAAAATTGATCTGCATAAAGCTCATGTAAATTGTTGACAAATTGAGATAATATAAAACTGGTCTGCATAAAGCTCATGTAAATTGAGAGCACATAAGTTGATGACACATTGAGTCATTGTAATTTGAAAGCATATAAATCTAGTATGCATAAAGCTCGTGTATTGTTAGTTGTAACAATTAATGACACATTGAATCATTGTTAATTTGAAGGAGTCAATAAAGCTCATGTTACAGAATTTTCAAAATAGTGCATAAAGCACTAGTGCACAACATCATTGCATAGGATTAAAACTGTGCATAATGCACAACTTCAAAACAATATTACACTGACAACAAAAGTGTGCATAAATCACTAGTTCACAACAACATTACATAGGGTTACAGAAGTGTCCATAAAGCACTAGTTCACAAAAGTGTGCATAAAGCACTAGTTCACAAAAGTGTACACAAAACTTAAAACAGTTGGGTTACAACACAACTTCAAAATAGGGTTATAAGTTTGACATAATTCATTGAGTCAAGTTCTTCTTGATGTTCTTCCAAGAGGTCTTTCCAACAGCATTGTCAACTTCAAAGTCTTCATCTTGGATTAGTAGTGGATCATCAGAATCTTTCCCCGGGCCAACGATATCACGAGTTTTCAAAGTCATTAAGCGATCGCTTTTCCTTGTAGGTGTCCCACCATGTTTTGCTCTCTTTGTTTTGTGTATCATAGCCTTCACTTGTAATGACAGAATTAATGCCCAACCTAATTGAAAAATTACACAATATATATATATAATCGCTCATGCATAGTAAGTAGTTTGCTTTGGAGACTCATGTTGAATTGGAGACTTTGACATTTTTAGAACTAGAGACTTTGGCATTTTTGGATTTGGAAAATTTGCTTTTGAAGACTTACTTATCTTTGGACACGGGCCAAAGAACATCCTGACTTTATTTCTCTTAGAAGTAGGTGGTGCAGTATGTTGGTTCAGTTCAGGATCTTGGTTCATAGCAGCAGTATGTGGTGCAGTAGGTTGGTTCACTTCAGTATCTTGGTTCATAGCAGCAATAGGTGGTGCAGTAGGTTGGTTCACTTCAGGATCTTGGTTCGTATCAACAGTAGGTGGTGGTGTTGGGTCAACACTTAGTGGTTGAATGTCAAGTATGTCCTGCTCATCCAACAATGCTTCCAATGCTTCGAGATCAATGCCACAATACATTCTCAGTGCTTCTCTTGAGTTTGAAGATGTATGAGTTGGAATTGCATTATCAGTAGAATCCTGAGTTGGCATACTATCAGCTTGCACACCTTCAGCTTGCTCACCTTTAGCTTGCACACTTTTAGCTTGCATACCTTCAGCATCTGCATTGTCATGTTGTACATTTTCTAGTCGTGTATTGTCAGCCAATACTCCATCTGTTTCTACATTCCTAGCTTGCACTCCATCTGCTTTTGCTTGTGCTGACTATTGTTCTGCATTCTCAACTTGCACACCATCTGGTTGTGCTGGTACCTGTGTTGATTGCCTTCCAGATTTGGTAGCCTTAGTTGCCTTTTTACTAGGGCCAACTTTGTTAACTGATCCTTTTGGCCTACCCTGTTTTCAACATGTTGCAGTTTACAATAATTAGTACATAATAGTTTATAGCAGTGATTACTTAACCAAAATGACATTCATTACCCTTTTCTTTGGTCCCGAAGCCACAATTGCAAATTAGCTCACTTGAGGGGTTATTTGAATTGTTCTTGCTTCTTCACCAGGTACAACCACAAGTTGCTTACCCTTCTTACATGTTCTGGCATTATGGCCATACACATGACATAATTTGCACCTGTGACTTGTGTTTGTCCTTTTCCATTTGGTCTGAGTTGACTCATCTACCTCACTCCTCCTAAGTTTTTTGGGCCTGTAACACCCCAATTCTACCCAAAGTTTTATATGCAAAAATCAGAGTAATTTTAAATTTTCATAAATTAAATACTGAGGCGTTACACCATCAAAACAACTCACTTTAAAACAGTTTACTTTAAAGTATAAATTTCGAATACACAGTATCGCAGGAAAACATAAATTGATTCATAGAATTCAAAACATCTCTTTTATTAAACTTCCTCATCAAAATCATGTTTTTATGAATTATGGTTCTTATTCACAAAAGGAATAATAATAAAACAACAACAACAAGACCACATAAATATTTCCCCCGAGTGCTACGTGTCGAGCGACACCGACTCGACTAATGACTATAGACTCCGTCTTCATAACCTGCGTTACCAATATATAGGTAACGGCGAAACAAGTAAAGGGTGAGATACTCCAAAACATATAATTAAGGCATGATAATATATATATATATATATATATATATATATATATATATATATATATATATATATATATATATATATATATATATATATATATATATATAGTGTCGGAATTATAAAGGGTATAGATTAATAAGTGTAATCCTAACACATAATCAAAACTCACTTACTTTACTCGTCATCCTAATGTGTATAATCTACACAATAACACCATAACCTCATCGGCATAAAACGTCACAACAACACATACCCCTCAGTCACCACGAAATCGTCACGAGCTAATACATCACTAATTAACACGGTAGTCTTAAACAACAACATCAACCAACAACATTAAATAATGCTAGTAATATAAGCAACATAACAAATCATCACAAATTGGCTAAAGCCCATCTTCGCTTTTGGCATAAAGCCCATCTTCGCTTTTGGGCATAAAGCCCATCATCACAACATCATCACAAACACCATCACCTCATATATCATCGCAATTCAATATCATCCATCAATCAACAAAAACCCAACGCCAAACAACTCAAACATAAACATAACCGACTCCATGAGACACGACTATGTTATGCATGTGGTACCCATCGCTTTGTCCGTAATTAGGGACACTTGGCATAAAGCCGATCTTCGCTCGGCATAAAAGCCATCATCGCTTGGCATAAAAGCCATCATCGCTTGGCATAAAAGCCCTCTTCGCTTATGAAATGTATGTGACTCGACAATAAAACAACACAACACAAAAACAACATCATCGCTCATCCAAATTGGCATAAAGCCCACATCGCCATAATTTATCCAAAACAAGATAAATATATCATCGCATCATAATTGCATTATGCAAACATCACTAATAAATTCATCAAAAGTCATGCATTCGCAAATCGGAAGCATTTATTAACAACCTCAATTTAATCATTACATCATCATGTACTAAAATATATATCATCGCATTGCATATTAACAAGTATTCATTAATAAATACATCGTCGCAAATCTTACGTTTATTCACAACGTATCATCATCAATTAATTCACTAAATTTCGAAAACGAGAAAATAGTCAAACACCTAAAATCTCCGCGAAAGCCATTCCTAACAACCGGTATTAATCATAATCATCGACGTCGAAATCGGATTGTCCATACGTACCTTAAATTTACTAAAACACCATCCGATTCAATTTTACCGTAAATTGGCTTGTTTCGGATCGTCTTGTAAAAACTCGTAAAACTAACTTCACCACTACGTTCTACACGTCAAACTTAGCTAGCACGTCAATTTTCGTTGAATTCGGAGCAACTTGCTCCGCCGTCGAATTTACCGAAATCGGAAAATCGAAACATAATCGAGTTCTAAATTAAATCAGATAACTTATATCATATTTGTATTTAATTAATATAATTAATTAATATATTAAATTAAGAAAATGAAATAGAAAACAAAAACTATTTTGGAAAAACAAACCAGAATTGCTAAACTGTCAAAACAGGGAAAATTAGGGAATTGGAAAAAATTGAACTCCCTCCAAGGGATGGAAGTCCCCATGAGATGAAAAGGAATGGGGATGGCCGTATCACTTTGAAAAATGCTACATGGCATGTTTTTAATTTCCATTTCCAATTTTTTAAAAAAAACTACATACTGTGATCAAAATTTCCAAATTAACTGCATATTATGTTTTTCTAGCATACTGACAGTGTATTCTATTCCAAATCAATATAATTCAATTTCTTTCTTTTCTAAATTTTCATTTCCAATTTGCCATACATTTCCAAAAACTATAAAAAAAACCTGCATAATTCTTGTTCCTACATACTGCATAATTATACTTTTAGTTAACATTCTGCATAATTTTACTTTGAATTTATATAACTTTTGTTTTCTTTTTAATTCCAATTTAACTAACCTAATACTAATTCAAAAACAACAACACCTAATTAACTCTTCTAATTTCTATCACAAATCCTCAACAAAACTCAAAAACCCTAACATCAATTTTTCCCCAAATCCAAAATATACCAAATCAAACCCTAACTATAAGCATTGGAAAATCAAACCCCTTACCTCTAGCTTGGATGATTCTTGAGGATCCAACAACCCAACCTCAAGCTCTTGCTCAAGATCTTCCTCATTTTCTCCTCTTGTTCTTCTTCTCCCAAAACCCCTTCTTCTTTTCCTCTCAAGTTTCTATTTTGGTTTTTGTGTTCACAATGGAAGGAAAAGGAAGGAAAATGGTTTTTATAACTTATTTTCTTACTAGCTTCTAAGCTCTCATGTTTGGTTTTGGTCTTTTGGAATGGAAGGAAAATGAGGAGAAATGGTTTATAATATGTGTCTTACTAGCAACAAGGGTGAAAACCCACATCTCATCAATTACTCCTCACACCCCTAACCAATTCTTATAATTTAACACACTAATAATATCTACTAATATTATTTATTCAATCAATTAAAACAATATCGGGGAATTAAATATCGGATCCGAATAATATTTTACCGGACCGAACGGAATGTCGCCAAATATATTAATAGACATATTAATTAATATGAATATTCTCATCGCAAGATAAATATCGATCGGTAATTCGAAAATATTAATATAATATAATATTAATTAAAAACGGGCGTTACAACTCTCCCCCACTTATAAACTTTTCGTCCTCGAAATTTTGACCACAATGAACAAAACGGGACAAGCCTACACTTTCGTCTACTCAATCCTCGCGTCAATTAAACAACATATAAAATACACCAAACACAAGGGCATCTCCCCGACCACAACGTCAAGACAAGGACAACCATGCCGAGATGCAAAGCCCATACAATGCACTTGACAACCAACTGACACCCAACAACTAAACAAATTGCAGACACACCGGTTCACTCGAGAACCAAACAAACAAGATCGCTACTAGCCTAACGTCTCAACCATGGAAATAGTCACACACTCGAACCGACACCTCGGAAACGAGTCACCAAAGATGGAAACATAAAGTCATACGACACAACACCGACACCATCGCTAAAACGAAAACAACAAAATGGTTATACAAACCAAAACTGAAACAATCAGAAAAGGATAGAATCACGCGTGCTACACAACCACGAAACAGATGCCTTCACTCACGCATAAGCATGAACTCAAGAATTACACTTGCAGTCATTGCTCTCATTCCAGAAAATCACAAGGTCACACCATCCTTGTAGATTACCAACGTACAACCCTTGAACAAAACAAGTTACTCAAACATAATCAAACTGAGATACACCACTCATCCTAGGGCTTAAACAGACGACTTACGACTATAACTCACTAGTCCAAATCCAACAACCTCGCTTATTCGCTAAACAATTCAATGCTCGATATCTAAACCATGCTGCGTCACCTTAATGCATAAGATGCCAACCGTAAAACAACTTGGTTAAACCTCAAATTTACAATCACTCAAAATGGATACGTTCAAAGCGTACACCCATCAAGACACCTCGCAACATCAGCTTCATCAACCCGAAGAATCACTCTTTCCTTCTCGATTGATCAACGTCCATTGGTCCTCTAAAATACACGACATAGTTTGACCTCTTCCAATACTGCCCAAATATTTCACTTGTGAAACTTCGACGTATACACTTGACTTCAACGAAGTCTTCCCTTTTAACAATTCAATTCCCAAAATTGCATTAAGTAATCGCCATCCTCGCACCATCGCAACAATCAATACACAGGCTTCTCATTCGAAACACCTTTCATAACTTTCCATCGTCCCAAGTGGTAACTCAGTCGCAACACTCTCTCAAGAACTCTACTCATCAAGGTCATCTCCTACCCATGTAATCACAACACAGGTTGGACTTAGAACCATAACATAAACTTTACGGAATCCAATACGAACACTGTCGCGACCGACTTCAGTCACAGATAGAACATTCTCCTTTATAAAACATCAATCATCTTAAGGTACCTGTGGTTACCAACCCATCACAAAATTCCTTACCCTCAAGACTTATCTTAGTCACAAACCAATAATCCACCACGGCTATTAGTATTCAACGAAATCCATATGTTAGTAGTGAATAAATCCTTAACAACCTTCGGAGCTTAATCTCAACAAGTGTCCCAAAAACAAACATGCAACATTCTTCAAAATAACAATTCCCAAATCAGATAATCTTGGGTTAACCGCGATATCAACATACTAAACTCGACACCAGACGAAGTCTCTTTATAGATTGCACTCAAACTTTAATTGTCTTCAACAATTCCAATCTCCTCGTTGTTAACATCTGCACCTCTTAAATTCCAAATGATCACACCAGCATCAACCTCTAACTCACAAGTCCGACAATTTTTCCTTATGAAATTCAAATCGTTCCAAGGTAGTAATACACTTTTCCAACTCTATGTCGAAATACATCTTAAGTCCAAAATGGAATATCACAATACGCCGCACAAGGTTCTTCAGTACTAAACAAAACCAAAATCAAAGCATTCACTAAACTTTCCAATGGCTCAAACAAATTCTCAAGTTGATTCTCCAACTCTAATCCTGAAGCAAACGACCCCTTAAGGATACTTTGAATCACAACTAGTTCCAGAAACTAAATCCATCAAAACTTTACTTCGCACAACTGCGGTAATTCACCCACATCTTCACAATATACCACAGAAGAATCACTACAAGGAGCTCACTTGCCAAAATCTTGCTTCTCCCCAAAATCCAAATTCGCCCACAACACGAGTAACCATGCACCATCATGTGCCAACACACCTGCTTCATACACTGTTAAGCTGGAAAGACAAGTCTATCTCAACCAACACAATTCCCGGCTACTATCAACAAGAGATTAAGGATGATCAGTCCCTCAATTTGTCAATAGATAGTCGACAATCATGATGGTGACATAAACCATCTCTACCAAGCCACAACACGTCTTGAACTTACATTTCAAGTTACTAAAGTGTAACAGCTTGAGGCTCCAACTCCAAAGCGCCACCAAGAAGTAAAACTTCTCCCCACTTTTTCAAACTCATCTCGGACAAACAATTTGAAACAAACAAGTACCGACAGTGTTTCACACACATGTCGCATACAACAGATTAAACACACTAATAACTTGGTCGACGACCGACACTCTGATACCACTATTGTAACACCCAATTCTACCCAAAGTTTTATATGCAAAATCGAGTAATTTTAAAATTTCATAAATTAAATACTAAGGCGTTACACCATCAAAACAACTCACTTTAAAACAGTTTACTTTAAAGTATAAATTTCGAATACATAGCATCGCAGGAAAACATAAATTGATTCATAGAAATCAAAACATCTCTTTTATTAAACTTCCTCATCAAAATCATGTTTTTATGAATTATGGTTCTTATTCACAAAAGGAATAATAATAAAACAACAACAACAAGACCACATAAATATTTTCCCTCGAGTGCTACATATCAGAGCGACACCGACTCGACTAACGGCAGCTATAGACTCCGTCTTCATAACCTGCACGTTACCAATATATAGGTAACGGGGAAACAAGTAAAGGGTGAGATACTCCAAAATATATAATTAAGGCATGATAATATATATATATATATATATATATATATATATATATAGTGTCGGAATTATAAATGGTATAGATTAATAAGTGTAATCCTAACACATAATTAAAACTCACTTACTTTACTCGTCATCCTAATGTGTATAATCTACACAATAACACCATAACCTCATCGGCATAAAACGTCACAACAACACATACCCCTCAGTCACCACGAAATCGTCATGAGCTAATACATCACTAATTAACACGGTAGTCTTAAACAACAACATCAACCAACAACATTAAATAATGTTAGTAATATAAGCAACATAACAAATCATCACAAATTGGCTAAAGCCCATCTTCGCTTTTGGCATAAAGCACATCTTCGCTTTTGGGCATAAAGCCCATCATCACAACATCATCACAAACATTATCACCTCATATATCATCGCAATTCAATATCATCCATCAATCAACAAAAACCCAACGCCAAACAACTCAAACATAAACATAACCGACTCCATGAGACACGACTATGTTATGCATGTGGTACCCATCGCTTTGTCCGTAATTAGGGACACTTGGCAAAAAGCCGATCTTCACTCGGCATAAAAGCCATCATCGCTTAGCATAAAAGCCATCATCGCTTGGCATAAAAGCCCTCTTCGCTTATGAAATGTATGTGACTCGACAATAAAACAACACAACACAAAAACAACATCATCGCTCATCCAAATTGGCATAAAGCCCACATCGCCATAATTTATCCAAAACAAGATAAATATATCATCGCATCATAATTGCATTATGCAAACATCACTAATAAATTCATCAAAAGTCATGCATTCGCAAATCGGAAGCATTTATTAACAACCTCAATTTAATCATCACATCATCATGTACTAAAACATATATCATCGCATTGCATATTAACAAGTATTCATTAATAAATACATCGTCGCAAATCTTACGTTTATTCACAACGTATCATCATCAATTAATTCACTAAATTTCGAAAACGGGAAAATAGTCAAACACCTAAAATCTCCGCGAAAGCCATTCCTAACAACCGGTATTAATCATAATCATCGACGTTGAAATTGGATTGTCCATACGTACCTTAAATCTACTAAAACACCATCCGATTCAATTTTACCGTAAATTGGCTTGTTTCGGGTCGTCTTGTAAAAACTCGTAATTTCTAAAAACTAACTTCACCACTATGTTCTACACGTCAAACTTAGCTAGCACGTCAATTTTCGTTGAATTCGGAGCAACTTGCTCCGCCGTCGAATTTACCGAAATCGGAAAATTGAAACATAATCGGGTTCTAAATTAAATCAGATAACTTATATCATATCTGTATTTAATTAATATAATTAATTAATATATTAAATTATGAAAATGAAATAGAAAACAAAAACTATTTTGGAAAAACAAACCAGAATTGCTAAACTGTCAAAACAGGGGAAATTAGGGAACTGGAAAAAATTGAACTCCCTCCAAGGGATGGAAGTCCCCATGAGATGAAAAGGAATGGGGATGGCCGTACCACTTTGAAAAATGCTACATGGCATGTTTTTAATTTCCATTTCCAATTTTTTTTAAAAAAAACTACATACTGTGATCAAAATTTCCAAATTAACTGCATATTATGTTTTTCTAGCATACTGACAATGTATTCTATTCCAAATCAATATAATTCAATTTCTTTCTTTTCTAAATTTTCATTTCCAATTTGCCATACATTTCCAAAAACTATAAAAAAAACCTGCATAATTCTTGTTCCTACATACTGCATAATTATACTTTTAGTTAACATACTGCATAATTTTACTTTGAATTTATATAACTTTTGTTTTCTTTTTAATTCCAATTTAACTAACCTAATACTAATTCAAAACAACAACACCTAATTAACTCTTCTAATTTCTATCACAAATCCTCAACAAAACTCAAAACCCTAACATCAATTTTCCCCAAATCCAAAATATACAAAATCAAACCCTAACTATAAGCATTGGAAAATCAAACCCCTTACCTCTAGCTTGGATGATTCTTGAGGATCCAACAACCCAACCTCAAGCTCTTGCTCAAGATCTTCCTCATCTTCTCCTCTTGTTCTTCTTCTCCCAAAACCCCTTCTTCTTTTCCTCTCAAGTTTCTATTTTGGTTTTGTGTTCACAATGGAAGGAAAAGGAAGGAAAATGGTTTTTATAACTTATTTTCTTACTAGCTTCTAAGCTCTCATGTTTGGTTTTGGTCTTTTGGAATGGAAGGAAAATGAGGAGAAATGGTTTATAATATGTGTCTTACTAGCAACAAGGGTGAAAACCCACATCTCATCAATTACTCCTCACACCCCTAACCAATTCTTATAATTTAACACACTAATAATATCTACTAATATTATTTATTCAATCAATTAAAACAATATCGGGGAATTAAATATCGGATCCGAATAATATTTTACCGGACCGAACGGAATGTCGCCAAATATATTAATAGACATATTAATTAATATGAATATTCTCGTCGCAAGATAAATATCGATCGGTAATTCGAAAATATTAATATAGTATAATATTAATTAAAAACGGGCGTTACAGGGCCTACCTGCACCCCTTTTGTATAGTGGTGGTAATATCTATAGAGCATCAGTCTTGGGCCATTTATTTTGCCCATTTATGGGTGTGACAACCTCATTATAACAGGACAAATAAGTAGACCTATAATAACACCCACTAACATATTTGATTGGATCATCAACCTTTTTGTGTATGGTGTCATACCCCAAAATTTGCCCTCCATCTACTCAAGAGATTTCATACATCTATGCTCAAGGATTCCTCAAGAGTTGATCAGACAAACTCTCTCCTAGACAATCAACCCAAACTAGGGTTTGGTATCTCTCAAGTCAAGATGAACTTCCAACATCTCCAATGGCCTTCATGCCTCCTCATATGCTTCAAAGACTCTCCATGTCAAGTTTCAAGCTTCACAAGTCAAGTTTCCTCAGACAATTGCTCAGATGGTTGAAAATCGGTTGTATTGGACAAAAGTCAATCGTGGTCAACATACAGTCAAACTTCATAATTTTTGGTCAACATCCTCATTTTGAAGTTACATTCATCATTTGATCAAGGGTTGATCATGATTCATCAAGAAAACTCAAGATTTGCTCAAAAGTCAAACTTTCTAAATTAGGGTTTCAGGTGAAAAGTCAAGAACTTTGTGATCATAACTTTCTCATACTTTCTCGAAATTTTTCCACCACCTCTTGTTTTGAAGGAAATTCAATTCTATACAACTTCATGTCTCACAAGAATGTCCAAAAATGCTTCATTTGAGAGGTATAGCTCAAAACATTATCAAATTTTCAAAAGTCAAACTTTTGCTTTGAAGATATATTGAGCATGGTAACTCAATTGAGATGAGACCAAAAGGGTTGGTTAGAGGACTCTTAGATCTTTCAAAAGTCCAAGAACACTCAAAATGTGGAAAATTGAGCAAGTTACACCACTCACAAGTTGGCGAATTTGAAAGGATGCACAAAGAAAATACTCCTAAAAATCAAAAACTTTGCAAATGGGCCTACTTTTCTTCATCCTAACTTATTCCTCATGCAATTAGGAATGTCCAAGCCCAATGCCACGAATTTTTATTTTATTTTCATATTTTATTTGGAATTTATTCATTTAAATACAAATTAAATTGAAAATAAAGTATAAAATCAAATTAAATGCAAATTTGATTTTATTTCTTCTTTGTGATCCAATCAATTCATTAAAAGCCAGAAAATTCGAAATTGGATCAATATGGGAAGATTAGATTGAAAATTGACCAACGTTTGAAGATTTGATTTTTTGCAAAAAATCAAATTTGATTATCATTGATTATTGATCAATTCTTTCCCAAAACAATGCCAAATCCTTCCAGTACTTATACTTGATGCATACCAATTGAAAGAAGACGAAAAAATTGCTCTAAGAACCCTAACCTAAAAGCCAAAAATCCGTGACCTTCAAGCAATCCGCAGCCTTGGTTCCAGTGGATTTCAATTGATTTTGAGCATTCCATCGTGTTCCTTGGATTGTTTAGAGTCGATCCAGACCTTTACAAGTTGCAAAACCATCAAGAATCAAGGAATCCCAGTTTCGGTTTGTTCTTCCTTTTCCAAAATCGATTTCTAATTCTCATGCATTTTTAACATATTTCATGGTTTGTTTGGTGTTTAGATGGAAGTTTGCAAGCTTTCTGCATAGTTTGATTGAGTTTTCATGATCGGAATCGATGTTTACCATAGTTAGGGTTTCCTTGCACGAATTTGGAACTCACAGAATACGTAAAATTGGAACATGAGACCACCACCACTGTGTTTAGGATCCAACTTGCAATCGATTCATGTACTCACAACAAATTTATATTATGTGTATGAGATTTTGGAAATTGTAGGGGTTATAGCGTCGCACTGAGGCCGACGCTATGTTTTCAAAAATTCAAAAGGTTGAAGATGAAGTTCTTGGCGGCAAGGCAATCGGAGGTGGCGTGCATGTATTCCACTCACTTCGTTTTCAAACATCAGATGCAACGTGGCCCAGTGGTTAAGGCGTTCACTATTCCTGGATCCTCTCCCATGTCCTGAGTTCGATCCCTATGGGCACCGATTTCCCTTCTTTTTTCCAAACTTGCAATATTTTCATATTTTCATATTTTCTAATATTTTGCATTATTTTTAATTAATTTCATGTTTTTATTTATGCATTAAAAATTCATCAAAAAATGTTTTCCTTTTGCATTTATTTTCAGAAAATCTTTATTTAATTTAATAAATTAAAAAACATATTTTTGCATGCATATTTATTTTTATTTGTAATTTTGCATTTAAATCATTGTAAATTCATTTTAAATTACTAAAATGCATCTAAAAAATCCCAAAAAATTATTTTAACTTATTTATCTTATTTCCAGCATATAATAATTTTTTCATATAAAAAATTGCATTTTTTCTAACATTTTTTCTTATTTCGATTTTATCATATTTTTCGATTTCTCGTTTGTTTCACAGGTTAATCCGATTCAGACGATTCTTCCGTTTTCATTTTATTTTTCAATAATGTAATTGTATACGGGATGTAATAGTTTAATTTAGGATTTTACTTTTCGCATTTTAAATTATGTATCTGCCCCAAAGCCTTGTAATAGCGTAGGATTTACCTTTCCGCACTTTACATTCCATTTTACTTTCCGCACCTTATAAACGCTAGTAATTAGGCGTGTATGGCAAGACTAAAATTGAACATAGCTCACTCTAATTTCAAGATAACATATTCGAAATCAACACACTTCTTTCACACGCACTTAGAATTCTCTCTCGTTGCCTGCGAATTTAAAATGGTCATGTCCCTCGAGCGTAGAGGTATTCTAGCACCGTTGCCTTCCAAACAAATCATCATAGTCCCCGATACAAAGATCATAAGACCCACGATGTCGCTTCCAAATACATGATCTTGACCCTCGATTGTCGCCTACGAAAATGATGATAGTCCTTGAATGTGCTAGGATACTTCCTACAAGTTGCCTTCTATGACCATCCGATGTCCCGAATGTCCGCTTACATCCAACGAATGGAGCTACCTACTAACTAATGGTATGGCTAGCGCTATTCTAAAGGAATGTAGAAGTACAACAAAACGACCAATTCTGAGTGGGTAAATAAGTCTTTTAGTTGCTTGCTCTATCAAATGCTTTTCACACCACACACCTTTTTCAAAGTTCAAATTCTTTTCAAAACAAAAACATTTCCGAACACTTTGTATACACTCCTACATGAGTCATTACAAAGTCAAAGCGAAATGCCTTTTTTTCAAAACATCTTTGTCAAACACACAGAAAGCAATTTTAAAAAGTGATCTAGAGCAACTAAGAGCCCGTAGATAACTACGGATGGAAAGGTGCTAATACCTTCCCTTTTCATAACCATTCTCCGAACTCAGAATTTAACGAAGGTCTTTTTCTGTTACTTTTACCTTCCCTTAATTGGATAAAAATAAAAGTCGGTGGCGACTCTTGCTATCCGCACATTTGGATACAAAAATCCTACGAAGTCAGTTCACCGTGTTACATATGGCAGCTACAACATGTCTGCAAGGGATACCAACCAAATTCCATAAGTTGCATGAACAAGTTTTTTCCCCTAAATCTACAACAAAACTGTCTGTAAATTGGACATGTGTCACCTGAAACTTCAATTGTCCAGCATATGTTGGTAACCAACTAACACTCTTTTCTATCTCTCTATCTAACCTCCTAAGTGGTTTTGACATCATCTCAAATTTGTAATTTTTAACCTTTTCCCTAAGTGTTGTAAACCTACCCATTAGGTAGTTCCTAATCCATTCAAACATAGTTATAATGGGCTTGTCTCTTTGCATTAGTATAGTAGCATTAAATGACTCGCTAAGGCTACTCATTAAAACATGACACTTAGAATACAATGGAAAAACATGCTTACACCATTTTTGTTTTAGAATTGCATTTAACCACTCAAAAGCTTTTAGACTGGCCTCCTTAATCTTCATCATTTTTGCCTCATGTGCTTCAAAATATGTGGCTTTGGCAGCAACCATCATGAGATCTCTAAATAGAGTCCCACCACCAAACTTCTTTTTAAAGTTTGCATACAAATGCCTTAAACAGAACCTATGTTCATATGCAAGGTATTTCTCTTCAAATACTTGAACAAGTCCCTGACAAGAATAAGTGCATACAGTTAAATGCATACAATTAATATCATAGCGGCATATAGTTCAAAATAAGTGCATACAATTTATAATAAGTGCATAAATTTTAGAATAAGTTCATATCATTCATATTAAGTGCATACAATTTAGAATAAGTGCACATACCTTCTGCTGGTCTGGCATAAAACACCACATCTTGTCACCAATATCTTCAATAAGAAGCTTCATGAACCAACGCCATGTTTCTTTTGACTCAGTCTCTATAACACCAAATACAAGGGGAAGATACTGATCATTTGGGTCCCTCCTAACTACAATTAGTAAGATCCCACCATATTTGTTCTTAAGATGACAACCATCTAAACCTATGAAGGGTCTACATGATTGTGTGACTATCTTTTTGGTCCCATCAAAGCACATGTAACATTTTTCAAATCTTGGTTGCATCTCTGACCCAGGTGTGTGAATTTATTTCTTGTAGAGGCTCTCTTTAACTCAGCACTGTAACACCCCTTCTAATTACCCGCGATTTATAAATATTAATCAGAGTATTTAACATATATCAGGAGGCATCACAATTTTAATATAATTCAAAATTATAATCAAAACAGTTGTCATGCTTTCACTGAAGAAAATCATTAAATAAAACAAACTTAAGGTTATGTTTAACAGCGGAAATGAAACATAACAAATCCTGAATACATCATTCATAATTATTCCAGGATATAAATTGAAACATGAACCAAAAACATTATTTAATATTCATAAAAAATTTCAAATCAAACGTTTCCCCAGTGTTACATCTACCAGAGCACGACACTGACACACGAATTTACTAACTGACTCAACTCTAGAAGCTATACTTACTGATTCCAAGCAGCTAGTCACTTCAAATCTGAAATCATTAAATTAAGGGTGAGATTTCTATCCAATATAAAATGCATTATACGTTTCTAAATACAATGGAATAATTCGATACGTTAGTCCATTATCCAAACACATAATCATAGTTCAATTCACAAACGCATCTCACACAATGAACATGTAAATATAACAAGCGATGGAAATTGCAACACTGGAAACCATCCTAGCATGTTACAATCCCATATGCAATGCAGACTCTATGCATGTGGTACCAAACGTGAACCGAGTTCACCCACTGTTCCATCACATTCGGAAAACAGCGACAATCCATGATTCACCCATAACCACTGGGTCAAGAATCTCAATCCATGATTCGCCCATAACCACTGGGTCAAGAATCCAGCCTCACTACCTCTAAATCTTGGTAAGTTTATTGGCTCTGCAAGCTCACTTCCGCACAATGGGAATGAACCAATTAACAATGCTCATGCATGCATCATAAAAGCATGCAACCTCAATTCACAAATTATGATATCAACATAATTCACATAATGCCAATCACCAATGTATTACATTCAATCATAATGAATATCAAACACCACATTGTAAGCATTATTTCTCATTCATTAACTCAGACCATTCGTAACCATTCCCCATTATCCTTAAACTATCCACATTTTCAAAAATCAGAAGCTCGACTCTTTTTAAAATAATTTTCACAAAATAATATTTTTCCCTTTTTAAAAGATAGTATTTTTAATTTAAGAAATACAGCCGAAAACGGCACTCGAATCGGAGTTACGGTTTAGAAAATATGAATTTTTGAAGTTTTAAGTGTTTTAAGGTTCAACACAGTGGAACCCGGTTCCTCACTGGGAGAACCCGGTTCCCACTTTTTGAAATTACACGCCTCCTGGAAATTTGTATGGGGAACCCGGTTCCTCCATACTGGGAACCGGTTCCCATGTAAAAAAATGGTCAGTTTGAAAGTTTTACACTGGGAACTCGGTTCCTCCCCAGGAGTAACCGGTTCCCACGACCTGCAGAATCAAAAACTGCTATTTTGACAGCATTTACACATTCCAAATCACTTCCAAACATTCTCATACGAATTATAACATGAGGAACACCAAAATGCATCAATTTTACACCAATATAACATCATATATCATTATTTCATCATTCCTATTGGTTATCTGACACACTAACGGTTAATCCTATAATCCGACACGAATAGGGTTGAATTCTACAAAACCTATATTCATCAAAAATCAAACTTCCTAACATACCCAATCATGCATTTGATTCCCAAAACCCATAAGGCATTAAAACCGAATGAAATCACCCATTACCTCGCGATGATCTTCGATTTTCTCGGCGTTGGCTTTTTCCTTCTCTTCTCTTCTCTTCTCTTCTCCAATTCTACGTGAAATAACTTTCCAAAAAGACCTTCTTTTCCTTTTTATAATCCTTTTAATACTCCTTTTATTTATTCCAATAAAATAAATAATTAGTAATTAGTAAAGTAGAGTACTTTACTCCTCACACCCTCTACTTACTTCTCACACCACCAACCCTTCTTTTTAATTAAATAATCCAATTAAATCCAAAAATATAAATAATCAAGCCTTTAATTAATTAAATAATTAAATTCCTAATTATCTAACATTTGAATTAATTCGGGGTGTCACAACTCTCTCTACTAAAGAGTTTTCGTCATCGAAAACATACTTTAAACGAAAGTTCGGGATACGAGTCCTTCATCGGCTCTCCGACTCCCAGTTACATTTTCTCGGTGGTCCTCCCAAGCTACTCTCACCAGTGCTATCTCTTTACCCCGCAATTGCTTCACTTTCCGATCCTCAATTCTCGCAGGTACTGCTTCAACAATCAAATGATCCCGTACCTGTACATCATCTACTTGAATCTCATGAGATGGATCAACAATGTACCTCCTCAACTGAGATACATGAAATACATCATGCAAATTCGCAAGCGACGACGGTAAAGCAATCTGATAAGTAACTTTCCCAACTCTCTTGGTAATTTGAAACGGACCAATAAAGCGTGGAGTCAACTTTCTCGACTTCAAAGCTCGACCAATACCAGCCATCGGAGTAACTCGCATGAACACGTGATCTCCTTCACTAAACTCAAGATCTTTCCTCCTCTTATCATGATAACTTTTCGGCGACTGCGAAGCTCTCATATTCTCTGAATCATCTTGATCTTTTACGAGTTTCTGGACAATCTACGGTCCAATCCACTTTCTCGATTCGTACCAACACAACGTCGACACCTTCTACCATACAATGCCTTAAGCGGAGCCATCGATGCTCGAATAAAAACTATTGTTGTGGTAAACTCATCAGCGGTAAGTAGCTATCACAAGCTCCACCTTTCTCTAAAACACAAGCCCTCAACAAATCTTCCAACGATTGAATCGTTCTCTCCGTCTGACCATCTGTCTGTGGATGATAAGCAGAACTCAATCGCAACTTAGTACCCAAAGCTTCTTGCAGCCCCATCCAAAACTTAGACGTAAACCTCGAATCTCGATCCGACACAATACTAGAAGGAATACCATGCAAACTCACAACCTTTTCTACATACAACTCTGCCAACTTCTCCATCGGATAATCCATTCTTATCGGAATAAAGTGAGCAAACTTTGTCAACCGATCCACAATAACCCAAATCGAATCACAATTCTTCGCTGTCCTAGGCAAACCAGACACGAAATCCATAGAAATGCCATCCCATTTCCATTCTGGAACAAATAACGGTTCCATCAGTCCTGACGGTTTCTGATGTTCAATCTTTGATTTCTGACAAACCAAACATGCATACACAAACTCGGCAATTTCCTTTTTCATTTCAGGCCACCAAAATAACTTTTTCAAGTCATGGTACATTTTAGTAGCACCAGGATGAATACTCAACCCACTACGATGTCCTTCTTCCAAAATACTTTTTCTAATCTCAGCAACATCCGGAACACACACCCTATCACCAAATCTCATAACGCTATTCTCATCAATTCATAACTCACCTCCTT
This sequence comes from Vicia sativa, assembly GCA_021764765.1. Classification (NCBI taxonomy): domain Eukaryota; kingdom Viridiplantae; phylum Streptophyta; class Magnoliopsida; order Fabales; family Fabaceae; genus Vicia; species Vicia sativa. Next base: position 208,038,123 of record CM038792.1, on the reverse strand, counting down.
GACCTTGGTTAATCAAGGTCAGCTCATCCACCAACCCAACGTCAGATTTCTGTCCATTTCGAATCTCTTCCAAAATACCACTAGTCAGCTTCAACATACCCAATTTCACACTATTCGGAGTAGTCTCACATACTAAACTCAAATCTATGAATTCTTCAACTAAATCCAATTCACGAACCATCAACATAGACATATGCAAAGACTTCCTACTTAATGCATCTGCCACAACGTTTGCCTTACCAGGATGGTAATTCAAACCAAAATCGTAATCCTTGAGAAACTCTAACCGCCTTCTCTGCCTCATATTCAACTCCTTCTGATCAAAAAGATACTTCAGGCTCTTATGATCACTGAACACTTCAAATCGTGAACCATACAGATAATGCCTCCACAATTTCAAAACAAACACAACAGCTGCCAACTCTAAATCACGAGTCGGATAATTCCTTTCAGGAATCTTCAACTGTCTCGAAGCATAAGCCACAACTTGTCTATCTTGCATCAAAACACCACCTAAATCCATCAAAGATGCATCACAATACACCACGAAAGATTCTGCCGGATTCGGCAAAATTAGAATCGGAGCACTAGTCAACCTCCTCTTCAACTCTTGGAATCCTTTCTCACAATCTGCATCCCAAACAAACGCTTGACCCTTTCTAGTCAGCTTAGTTAACGGTAAAGCTAACTTTGAAAATCCTTCAATGAACTTCCTGTAGTAACCTGCAATACCAAGAAAACTACGGATTTCAGAAGCATTCTTCGGGGCTTCCCGTTGAGATACCGCTTCTACCTTCGTAGGATCAACAACAATACCATTCTTGGAAATCACGTGACCAAGAAAACTCACTTCGCTTAACCAAAACTCGCATTTAGATAACTTTGCATAAAGTTTTTTTTCTTTCAACAATTCCAATACAATTCTAAGATGTTCTGCATGCTCTTCATCATTCTTTGAATAGATTAAAATGTCGTCAATAAATACCACCACAAACTTGTCAAGATACGGATGAAATATCATGTTTATGTACTCCATAAAAACACCAGGTGCATTAGTAACTCCAAATGGCATAACAAAATATTCATAATGCCCATACCTCGTCCTAAGTGCAGTTTTCTGAATATCTTTCGCCTTAACACGAATCTGATGATATCCAGACCTCAGATCAATCTTACTAAATACACAAGCTCCAACCAACTGATCCATCAAATCATCAATCCTCGACAATGGATACCGATTCTTGATTGTCACTTTGTTCAACTGCCTGTAATCAACACACAGTCTCATCGTACCTTCCTTCTTCTTAACCAATAATACCGGCACACCCCACGGCGAAACACTTGGACGGATAAACTTCTTCTCAAGTAACTCTTCCAACTATTTCTTCAACTCAGATAATTCAGATGCCGACATGCGATAAGGCGCCATCGACACCGGACTGGTTCGAGGAATCAAATCTATAGCAAACTCCACTTCCCTCTCAGGTGGTAGCTCACTAACATCTTCCAGAAATACCTCTGAGAATTCGTTCACAACGGGTAGTTCACCACTCTTAGATTTTCCTTTCACCTTCGTCGAAGAATATAACATAAACACTACAGCACCATCTCTAATGGCGGAATTCATCTGCTGCTTAACTGACATAGTCACATCTTCAGCTTTAACTTCTTCAGGGAATATGACCGTCTTCTCAAAACAATTGATATGAACCTGGTTGAATACCAACCAGTTCATTCCAAGGATAATATCAAGTTGTTCTAATGGTAGGCACACTAAATCCATACCAGAACCTCTACCAAAAATGACAATAGGAAAATTCCTACAAACATACGAAGTAGTCACTGAACCCGACGCAGGAGTGTCAATAACCATACTTCCATCCAAATTAGAAATTTCCAAATTTAATATTTTAGCACAATCCAAAGCAATAAAAGAATGTGTCGCTCCAGTATCAATAATTGCAATTAAAGGTATGTCATTAATAAAACATGTACCTTTAATCAATCGATCATCTGGCTTAACCTCTGATCCTGACAAAGCGAACACCTTTCCACCAGCTTGCTCTTTCTTTGGCTTTGTACACTGCAGACGAGTATGACCCTCTTCGCCACAGTTGTAACAAGTTATTCTTCTGGATCTACACTCAGCAGCTATATGACCAAATCTCCCACAGTTGTTACACTTCTTCGCATCATTCTTGCACTCAGTAGCTCGGTGCCCCATGTCACCACACCTGTAACACTTAATGGAAGAACCAGAAGCACCAAAATCTCCCCTACTAGGCTTCTTTCAACCTCCAGATTTCTGATTACTCCTATCATAGGGCTTACCACGATCCATCTGTCTCTTGCCCTTACGATCAGCATAACTCTTAACATTCGACTTAGTACTAGCAAGATCCTCTTCCAGAATCCTACTACAGTCAACTAAGTCGGAGAATCTCCTAATGCGTTGATACCGGATACCCTGCTTGATCTCATCACAAAGACCATTCTCAAACTTGATACATTTGGAAAATTCTCCATCTTCATCGTTAGTGTAATGAGCATAATACTTCGCTAATTCAATAAACTTCGAAGCATACTCACTCACAGACTTGTTGCCTTGCTTGAGCTCCAGAAACTCAATCTCTTTCTTGCCCCGAATGTCTTCAGGAAAGTACCTTCTCAGAAAAGCTCTCCTGAACACAGCCCAAGTCACTGCAATGCCATCTTATTCCATTTCAGTTCTGGTAGCAACCCACCAGTCATCAGCTTCTTCTACCAGCATGTGAGTTCCATACCTCACCTTCAACTCCCCAGCACAATCAATCACTCTGAAGATCCTCTCGATCTCCTTCAACCACTTATGAGCACCTTCGGGATCATGCGTGCCTTTGAACAATGGAGGATTATTCCTCTGAAAATTCCCCAATTGTCTGTCAGCACCAATAACAGCTCCCTGCGGATTCCCTCCGAGCACTCCAGCTAACATTCCTAAAGCTTCAGCAATCGCAACATCGTCTCTTCCGTTACCTCTTCCAGCCATTGTTCTATAACATTACAAAAAATCTACATCAGCACACAAGTATCGACAGTGTTACCTTACACTAGTCGTATACTAAAGGGATAACGACACTAAGACAAGACCGACTATGCTCTGATACCACTATTGTAACACCCCTTCTAATTACCCGCGATTTATAAATATTAATCAGAGTATTTAACATATATCAAGAGGCATCACAATTTTAATATAATTCAAAATTATAATCAAAACAATTGTCATGCTTTCACTGAAGAAAATCATTAAATAAAACAAACTTAAGGTTATGTTTAACAGCGGAAATGAAACATAACAAATCCTGAATACATCATTCATAACTATTCCAGGATATAAATCGAAACATGAACCAAAAACATTATTTAATATTCATAAAGAATTTCAAATCAAGCGTTTCCCCAGTGTTACATCTACCAGAGCACGACACTGACACGCGGATTTACTAACTGACTCAACTCTAGAAGCTATCCTTACCGATTCCAAGCAGCTAGTCACTTCAAATCTGAAATCATTAAAGTAAGGGTGAGATTTTTATCCAATATAAAATGCATTATACGTTTCTAAATACAACGGAATAATTCGATACGTTAGTCCATTATCCAAACACATAATCATAGTTCAATTCACAAACGCATCTCACACAATGAACATGTAAATATAACAAGCGATGGAAATTGCAACATTGGAAACCATCCTAGCATGTTACAATCCCATCTGCGACTCTATGCATGTGGTACCAAACGTGAACCGAGTTCACCCATTCCATCACATTCGGGCAGTGACGATCCATGATTCACCCATAACCAGCGGGTCAAGAATCTCAATCTATGATTCGCCCATAACCACGGGTCAAGAATCCGGTCTCACTACCTCGAATCTGGTAAGTTTATTGGCTCGCAAGCTCACTTCCGCACATGGGAATGAACCAATTAACAATGCTCATGCATCATCAAAAAGCATGCAACCTCGATTCCGATTATGATATCAACATAATTCACATAATGCCAATCACCAATATATTACATTCAATCATAATGAATATCAAACACCACATTGTAAGCATTATTTCTCATTCATTAACTCAGACCATTCGTAACCATTCCCCATTATCCTTAAACTATCCACATTTTCAAAAATCAGAAGCTCGACTCTTTTTAAAATAATTTTCACAAAATAATATTTTTCCCTTTTTAAAAGATAGTATTTTTAATTTAAGAAATCTTCTTTTCGAATCGAGTTACGGTTTAGAAAATATGAATTTTTGAAGTTTTAAGTGTTTTAAGGTTCAACACAGTGGAACCCGGTTCCTCACTGGGAGAACCCGGTTCCCACTTTTTGAAATTACACGCCTCCTAGAAATTTGTATGGGGAACCCGGTTCCTCCATACTGGGAACCGGTTCCCACGTAGAAAAATGGCCAGTTTGAAAGTTTTACACTAGGAACTCGGTTCCTCCCCAGGAGTAACCGGTTCCCACGACCTGCAGAATCAAAAACTGCTATTTTGACAGCATTTACACATTCCAAACATTCCCATACGAATTGTAACATGAGGAATACCAAAATGCATCCATTTTACACCAATATAACATCATATATCATTATTTCATCATTCCTATCGGTTATCTGACACACTAACGGTTAATCCTATAATCCGACACGAATAGGATTGAATTCTACAAAACCTATATTCATCAAAAATCAAACTTCCTAACATACCCAATCATCCATTTGATTCCCAAAACCCATAAGGTATTAAAACCGAATGAAATCACCCCTTACCTCGCGATGATCTTCGATTTTCTCGGCGTTGGCTTTTTCCTTCTCTTCTCTTCTCTTCTCTTCTCCAATTCTACGTGAAATAACTTTCCAAAAAGACCTTCTTTTCCTTCTTTTCCTTTTTATAATCCTTTTAATACTCCTTTTATTTATTCCAATAAAATAAATAATTAGTAATTAGTAAAGTAGAGTACTTTACTCCTCACACCCTCTACTTACTCCTCACACCACCAACCCTTCTTTTTAATTAAATAATCCAATTAAATCCAAAAATATAAATAATCAAGCCTTTAATTAATTAAATAATTAAATTCCTAATTATCTAACATTTGAATTAATTCGGGGTGTCACAAGCACCATATGACCATAACATACTATATTGTTTGCTTGCATCACCCTCTACAACTTGTCTTGCCAACTGTCTAGCTTTAAATGCTATACTACTAGTTATCTCAGTGGAAAACCTAGTTCTAACATCTGCCACAACTTTAGACAACCTCATCTTAGAATTGTGTCTCAGTCTGTCCACTATCACCTTTGCAACCCAATCAGCCTTGGCATTTTTATTAAAGAATTGCCTACCACATCTATGCTTAGGAAACAAGGTTTTGATTTTGAATGTCGTGGACCTAAGGACTCTACTGCACAAAACAATATAGTCACATAGTTTCTTCTTTTTGCATACAACCCTACACCTATTGGAAACATTATTTGAAAATGCTACCTCCCTACCAATCAAGACATTATGCTCCATAACAACTTTCTTAAATTGCTTCAAAGAGGAAAACTCCATACCTAACTTGAACTTGAAATCTTTGGTAATTGCATCCTCTTTATTGAACCTAATCACATGTGACCTCTCATCACAGCTATCATCATCACCATTATCAAGCTCATCTGTCATATATTCATCTTCAATAACATGCTCATTATCCATGTCACTTGTGATAAATCCACTTTTGTGAGATTCAGTTTGTGGATGTTCATTCCTAGCCACACCTTGATTGTTGATGCCTTCTTCAAGTTCTCCATCTGAGTCCTGCATTCTCTCCTCTTCACTATCATCAAAGTGAATATCTTCAACAGAGTTTTCACTTGGCTCATAGTCCTCATCACTGTCCTCATTATCACTTTCATGGCCCTTTTGTTTCTCTATAAGCCTTTCCATATAAGTCAACTCACTTGGAATGGGTTTGGACTCTGTGTAAATTTGCACTTCAGATTTCTTGTACACAACACACGTTGCCAATGCAGAAGCATCTCTATCATTGCAAAATGGTTGAAGATCTTTCTCAAACGTACCATTTTCATGCTTCCAACATATTTTCAATTCAGCCTCATTAAAAGTACTGTCCATAGCTTTGATTAGGTCACGAGCCTCAAAGAACGACCAGTAGTCTGGGTCCTAACCATCACGAGCAAAAACGTCCCCACCTTCGTACCTAATACTTGGGTCTTTTACAAAAGACCCCTTTGTAAAAAAGACAAATTTGAAATTACCCATCCTACAAAGAGGGTAACATAGACGTTAACAACTAAAGTGGTCCACAGTTTGCAATAAAGAGAAGTTTGTCGGGCAAGTGGGTAACATTAAAAAATCCAAATGCAATAAAGAATACTAACTCACCTCTTAGGACCAAGGATGGCGAAAACGTTGAAGGATGCAAGTTTATGCAATTTAGGAGTTAAGTACTCATTTGACGGGATAAAGAAGATGATTGGGCCAGAGGTAGATGGACGAAGATGGAGGATGGAGAGGGACGAAGCTAATAGATGGAGAGGGATGAACAACAAATCAGGGCAACAATATTTGGGAACAAGGAACGAAATTAGGGATTATTTAGGAATGTGTTTTGGGAAGAAATGAGGTTAATCCACGCATATCTGACAACAAAAAATAATCCAAAACTAAAATAAATCACATGTGTCCTGCCATGTCATCCGCCGTTAACAACAATTGACGTTAGGGACTATTATTGTGGATGAAAAGCATTAGGGGACGAAACATTAAAGGAAATGTTTACAGGGACTAAACTTGATAATGTCAATATTTAGAGGGACCAAAAACATATTTAACCCTAATTATAATATTTACTAGCGTTCAGTCGGGCACAGGGAGTGCCCGATTGTCCGCTTTTTTATTGCGCTAACTTGTGAATATTTTTTAAGAATTTTTTGATCTATCTCTCTCTCTATATATCCCTCTCTCTCTCATTGTCTCTCCCTCTTAAAAAAATTAATTTGTCTTATGAATATAAATTTCAAAAATAATATAGACAGATTAAACGCTAAATCAAATTTTCTACAAAAAGTTAAATAGAATTATCCATTATTTTAAAAATCTTTTAAATTCAAGAAATTTAATCAATAATTAAATTTTTTAAATTTAAATAAAATTAAATGATTAGTTAGATGTCCACTACTCAACTTTTAAATATATGTAAAAAAATTGTGACATATTTTTATTTAAAATTTAAAAATATTATAGATACAATAAAATTGAAAACAGAAAAGTTAAACAACTAATACTCAATATGGTTTTTTAAAAAAAGACAGTTATATTATTTTAAAAAAAAGGTAATTATAAATATAAATTAATTATGTATAAATGAAAATTGAGAATAATTTTAGAAAGAAAATAAGTCAGTCCAAAGAAATTCGATCTTCTTTATATATAATTATAGATATAAATCCATCAGATCGGACGGATAATTTCCTAGTTGGTGTGAAAATAACAAAACTAACCCATGTATTTATTATCATAGTATTTCCCATTGAAGTACCATGCTGGCTGGTTGATAGTGAAAGAGTTAAATTAAATATATTGGAAGTAGATTTTAAGAATGCGTACAAGTTTTTAATTAGTCTTCATTAACTTCTAAAACGAATTTTGAACCTACCAATATCTTTTATTTGTGTTCAAATTTTCATGGTTTCCAAAAAATAAAAAATGCAAACACCAAATGCATCTGGCTTTCTTTACGATTCCATACAAACACAAATTGCTTTTGACCTACTTACTTAGAAATGTAAAATTATTATTCCTTCATTGATTTTTCCAACTAAAAAAGGTGTGGTGTGGATACAAATTTGGAGGCGTGAATAGTCAAAATTCCTTTACATAGCAACGTATCATATCCCCCTTCCATTTCTCTCATTCCCTGCACAATTCATTTCTAATCACGCGTTCTTCTCTAATTCCATTCATTCATCACTGTAACCTAATTTCTCTGATTTCTCGATCCTTCTCAACAGGTAACTTTTCGCGTTCAGTTTCTATATTCATTCCAATTTCCATATTCATTCCAATTTCCATAACATTGCAAAGATCACGATTGTTTTCGATTTGAATTGAGTGCGAAATTGCGAATCGAGTATTGTTTATATTTGTTTTATGCGTACTGAATTTTAACCTAATTTGATGATGATGATGATGATGATGATGGTGATTTGTGTTTTAGTTCGATTGCGATGGCTAGAAAGATGCTTAACGATGGCGTACCTGATTTGAAGATAGGTGGAGAAGACGGGAAGGATTATGACTTTGATTTGTTTATTATTGGTGCTGGTAGTGGCGGTGTTCGTGCTGCTAGATTTTCATCTAATTCTGGAGCAAAGGTTCAAATCTGTTTATATTGTATTTGTTTGATTGAACTTTTCTATTGGAGTAAGTGCATGTGACATTTATTAAGAGCCCTGTGAAAAGAGCTTATTGCATGTCCATAAGATGTTTATGATTCATTTCCATAAGCTCTCTAGGATAGCTTATCGAAAATAACTTATAGATAGTTTTATTTTATTTTATCTTGTGTTAGAAAACAGCTTATTCTTAAGCGCTTATATGATAAGTGCTTATGCTACAAGCTGCAAAATAAGTTGTTTATTCTAACATGCCCTTAATATGTCGATGTTGATTAGGGGTCTGTTTCTAACAGAATATATGAAAAGTGATTTTGATATTTAATAATTTAGAGGTTGATTTTTAGCTATGCTATTTGACCAAACATGATGCTGTTTTTCGATCCATCTAGCTGATTCTACTTAGTGGGATAAGCCGGTTAGGCTTGGTTTTTGTTGTTGTAAAGTTTATTTGCTGTCTTCTAATTATATTCCACATACCGTGTCTAAAGGTTGGGATTTGTGAGCTTCCTTTTCATCCTATTAGCTCAGAAACAATTGGAGGAGTCGGTGGCACGTAAGTTCATTTAGACCATATGCTAATTTATCTAGCAAAATTTTATTTCTTTGGTATTCAGAATAAAATGGTTGTTTGTCTGTGACAGTTCCCATGTAATATTATTAGTTCTAAATCAATTAAATGCCTTTACTGGTCTTCTTTGTTGTTATTTCTTATACCCAATTCTGAGTTGTTAGTATTGATTTTCTAAACCCAGCATATTATATCATTTTTTTATTCCTTTTGTTTTATATCTTATTTTGGTTTTAGATTACTTTATTGTATATCTGATTTAGTTTTATTGTAATTATAATCATTGTAAAGTTGTTTCTGTTACTTGAATTATAATTCTATATATTGTATATCTGTTTATGCTCTAAACAGTAAAATTTATCATCAATAGAATTCAGATTTGTATTCCATCATTATCTTTTATTTTGTATGACTTTATACCTTTCATTTTTGCACAAGAATAGTGTGATAAAGTGACTACATGTATGACATTATTGTTCAGTTCTTTTGTTGTCTGTTTGTCCTTCTTGCTCTTCCCTGCCCTGAAATATCTTAATTAACTATATGCATTATGCATTATTTATTTATTTCAAAGGTGTGTCATCCGTGGTTGTGTTCCCAAAAAGATTTTGGTCTATGGAGCATCTTATGGAGGTGACCTTGAGGTAATGATTAATTCTTGAGTTTCTTAGTAACAACTAGTAACATGGATTAGTTACTGAATATATCAAGTGATTGTTGTGCTTTGCCTACTTCAGTTCTTTTGGTGCATTTCTGTAGAGCAGAATGGATTCATGTTTTCGTGTGTCTCATTGCACCAAAATTTGTTTTTGGATATTATTATGTTCTTAGTTTGTCTATGTGTTCTACCAAGGTTGTTTTCAGGGAGCATTACTGTGGCGCTGCGCAGCGCAGCGTTGTTGACCTCTCTGTCCTGTTTCTTTTTGTAGTTCTAATGGATACTTTAGCTTTGTAATTGTTGTATCTTGATAGAAAATTCTTATCAAATTTCTGTTGTGTATAAGGATTTCTAAAAGAAATGAACTAGTACAAGAAAAGAAAGAAAAGGGCAAAGTCTCCCAAGTCAGAGTATACAATCTAGACTCACTATTTCTAATAAGAAACTCAGCATACCTCATTATTCCTTCTTCCTCTACATAACAGACTGAAACATCTCTCTCTGTCTAACTAACTCCTCCCCCTCCACATTTTCAGTTTAAGGTTACTTTTGGCGTGTGTCTGAAGCTCTGGCAGCGGCGCTCCGGTGGCTGCTATGGTGATTGTTGTGACCCAACGACAACCAAACCAAAAACTACTAGGTTTAGCTTGACGGTGGCTTACCCCAAAGAATAGGAGCTAGGATATTGGAACCAAGCTGTAGATACCAGCTTGAATAATTTAGATTGAATGACTTATATTACGCTGTGTGGCTGTACAAATTATTTATACAAGAGCTCTTTCAAGATAAGGAAAAGTAAGAAACTAAGTATTTATAATGGACTTGTAAACTCATGAAAGCTTCTAACTATTACAAAAGCAAACTTAAGCTGTTAGGTGAAGAAACATTAGTTATTTTTATACTTTAATCTTTAATATTTTTATTGAAAGGAATGGTAAACAACTGTTATGTTTTATTCCTCAGCTCTAAGGCTGGTATATATAGTAGTCATACAATAATGATAATTAATTCTCTCTTTAATAGAGAATAAAGAGAAATAAAATACAATAAATAGAAATAATAAAAAAAGGAAATAAGATATTTTCCAACACCCCCCCTCAAGTTGGTGCATAGATATCTATCATGCCCAATTTGTCTATCAAATGGTCAAAGGTTTGTCTTGCCAAACTTTTGGTTAGGATATCCATGATTCTTGATTTGAAGTCACAAAAGGAAGACATATGATTCCACATCTAACTTCTCTTTTATGAAGTGTCGATCAATCTCATATGTTTGGTTCATCATGTTGAGCAGGGTTATGCGCTATGCTAATGGCGACTTCTTGTCGAGTATAACTTTAATGGAAGCTCAATTTTCATCTTAAGTTCTTCTAATACTCTAAGGATCCATAATCCTTCACAAATACCTTGAGACATAGCTCTAAACTCGAACACTACTTCTTGCTACAACTCCTTGTTTCTTACTCCTCCATGTCACAAGATTACCCCAAACATAGGTACAATATCCGGTCGATCTTATCGTGGTGAACACCTAATCGGCATCGGTGAAGATAGACACATTTCTTTGAATAGTTTTCTTAAAATGTAAGCCTTTACGGGATTTCCTTCAAATATCTCGGTATCCTGTAGGCGCCTCAAGATGTTCCTCGTAAGGAGAATGCATAAAGCGACTTACTACACTAAGCGAGAAAGCAATATCGGTCGGTGTGTGCCAATAAATCGGTTTTCAACCAACCTCGATATCTTCCATATCAACCGGAACATTTCCTTCTCCCCAAAGTTTAGCATTAGGATCCATAGGGGTATGCGGACGACATCCACTCATTCTGTTTCTTTCAATAAGTCTAGAATGTATTTCGTGAAACCACAATACCATTCTTTGACCGAGCAACCTCCATACCAAGAAAATATCTCATGGATCCTAAGTCCTTGATCTCAAAGTCTACCGCTAGTTTCTCTTTTACTCTAGCCATTTCAATTGTATCATCTCCAAGGACAATATCATCAACATATACAATCGGGACAACAAATTTTCCATCTTGAGAGAACTTTGTGAACAAGGTGTGATCACTGTCCTTGAATGTACTTGCTTCTTCATGGATGAGTGAATTTTTCAAACCAAGCTCTAGGGATTGTTTTAGTCCATACAAAGACTTATTTAGTTTGCATACATTTGATCCAAATTTGTTTTCAAAGCCGGAGGAATGTCCATGTATACTTCTTCTTCTAGATTGCCATTAAGAAATGCATTCTTAACATCTAATTGATGTAGGGGCCAATCGAGTTAGCGAAGAGATAAAAGAATTCTTACGTGTTCAATTTTGCAACAGGGCAAATGTCTCGAGTAGTCTATACCGTAGGTCTGAGTAAAGCCTTTAGCCACCAAGCGAGCCTTGTACCTTTCAATTGACCCATCGAATTATACTTCACAGAAACACCCATTTGCATCCAACTGTCTTCTTGCCATCCGGTAGTGTCGTAACACTCCAAGTTTTGTTCTTTTCTAGAGCTTTCATCTCCTCAATCTGACTTCCTCCACTTTGGAATTTCTAGAGCAATCTGTACATTTTGGAATTTCTACACTAGACAATTTTGAGGTGAAGCAGAGATGAAGACAAATTTGAATATGATATAAAATTAGACATGGGGTGTTTAGTACAAGATCTAACGAGTTTTCTAATGGCAGCAGGATCATCAATATCGGGATACAAAATCGACTTTCGAAAGCAGAGATGGACTTACCTTTTCTATTCTTAGAAGGTTGATCATTCCCGGTTGATTCAGCGGTGTTGAGATGTGGACTCATCCTTTTCTTTGTGGTGCTTTTCACAAAACCTTCCCTTTCAAATTCGTTTCCTAATTCAAATCTTTTCTGAAGTGACTCATTATTTTGTGGCATTTCAATTAGATCATCACTATTATTATTTTCGGAATTTCATTGTTTTTCATGAGAAAATGTGGGCTCGATTCACAAAGTTCCTTACTCATACAGAGTAGGATCAATTAAAGAATCATGGCCAATTTTGTTGGTGCTGATATAAGTCTCGAACTTTGTGATGCGGTAAAGATAAACTATTTAAAAACTCATGTCCTCGATTTGAAACAAGTCTTCTTTTATATCCCACCCTTGATGAGTGTCACCAAAAAGGTTTATTTTCAAAGAATGTAACGTCCATAGTGACAAACATTTTCTTGTTTTTGGATCAAAACATTTATATCCTTTTTGGGTTGGAGAGTATCCAACAAAAACACATTTTATAGCACGTGGTTCAAGTTTTCCAACATTTTTATGTTCATGAACAAATCTTTGTGCAACCAAAGATTCTTAATGTCGGATCGGTTAAAACACGAGTACTAGGAAAACATTCTTTAAAAGTATTAATTGGAGTTTGAAAATTCGAATTTTGAGGGCATTCTATTAATTAAATATGCATTTGTTAAAACAACCCTAAATATTTTGGTACTTTATTTGAAAAAGTAGAGCTCTAGCAACCTCCAATAAATGTCTATTTTTCTTTCAACTCCATTTTGTTGAGGAGTATTAGGACATGAACTTTGATGTACAATCCCATTTTTAGAAAAAATCATCGAGGATAGTATTAAAATATTCTTTGCCATTATCACTTCTAAAGACTTGGATATTTGTTTGAAATTGATTACGCACCATTATAGAAAAATTCTTTCTGACTGACAAACATCGATTTCCCTTTAACAAGTATACCCAACATACTCTTGTATGGTCATCTATAAATGTGATAAACCATTTTTGAGAGAGAGTGTACTTGTACGGTTAGGGCCCCAAACATCACCGTGAATAATAGAAAAAGGTTTTGATGGTTTATAAGTATTGAAAATTGGGAGCGATGATGTTTTGCAAACTCACATGCTTCACATTTAAGCGAAGAAAAGTTCTTATTGTGAAATAACTTAGGAAACAAGTGTTTTAAGTAACGAAAACTAGGATGACCTAATCTTAAATGCCATACCATAATGTTGTCATCTTTATTATTCAAAGCAGAAAAGACTCAAAACAGAACTTATTGTTTTGGAGGTAGTTGTGATGCAAATCCAATGTCAAAGTAGTAGAGTCCTCCACTCTCCTTAGCACGCCAATCATCTTCCCGAGTTCAAATCACGAAAGACACGGTGAGATTGGAAAAATTAGTTTGACAATTTATATCTTGGGCTAATTCTTGTGGACATTAGATTACATGATAAATTTGGAACATGAAGGACATTTTAAGCGACAACATCGGAGACAACACAATGACCCTTTACTGCAATGGTGAAAAGAGCCATCTGCAATTTTATTTTTGATTACTGCATGGACTATATGAAGAGAACAAAGTAGATTCACTCATATGATCGAGGCACTGAATCTACTATCCAAGTATGATTGGGATGACACTAATAAATGCGAATTACCTTTTGTTGCTATAGAGCAAGAAGGAGTTGGAGACTCGAGGAGTTTGTCTTTTGTCTAGTTGTTCCGTAGTGAGTGGAGGTGAAGAGATTTGCTGCCCTTGATCGAATTACTAGCTTGAAATGCACGACCACCTTTCTTCTTCCAGTTAGGAGGTTTCCCTTTGAGCTTCCAACTGGTCTCACGCGTATGCCATTCGCGCTTGCAGTGATCACACCAAGGAACTTTGTCTAACCTTTTCCCCTCTTCAAGGTTCCTAGAAGCCAAAGCCGAGCCTTCAGATTCAGAGTTTCGTGGTATCTTGCCCATCATAATACCTTGACGTGCCTCCTCCTTGATTTAAAAGTTTCACGAAGAGTTGGCAATGGTATTTTTCCTAGAACTCTACCTCTTACCTCATCAAGGTCTTTATTGAGCCCAGCGAGAAACATGAAGACACGATCATTTTCTTGTCTTTTGAGAAACAGAACACTATCTTCTCTACACCTCCAATTGTCATCATAACATAGATCCAACTCTTGCCAAAGGGTCAACAACTCATTGTAATAAACAGTAACATTCCTCTCCTTGCGCATGCCATAACTTTGATTTTAACCCAAAAATTTGTGAGGAATTTTGAATATCAGAGTATGTTTCCTTAACAGCTTCCCATACATCCTTTGCAGAAGGCAAAAACATGTAAGGCTTACCTATTCCACTTTCCATTGAGCTTACCAACCACGCAATAATCAAGGAGTTTTCAGATTTCCATTGTTTGTAAAGAGGGTCTCCTCCTGCTGGTTCGGCTACTGCTCCTGTTAAAAAACCAAGCTTCCCTTTGCTATCCAAAACCAAACGAACTGTTTGGGCCCATTCATTATAGTTATTCCCATTCATCTTAGGAATATTGACCTTGAGGGAATATGAGGAACCCTCTTGGTCATTGCCGCCTATATTGAAGTAGCTGCCATTGTTTATGACCGACGACTCGTCGACGTCACCGCGGCCACCACCGTTACCGCGGCCACCACCGTCACCGCGGCCACCACCGTTACCGCGGCCACCACCGTCACCGCGGCCACCACCATCACCGCGGCCACCACCGTCACCGCGGCCACCACCATCACCGCGGCCACCGCCGTTGCCCCCACCATTACCGCGGCCACCGCCATCACCGCGGCCACCGCCATCACCGCGGCCACCGCCGTTGCCACCACCATTACCGCGGCCAACTGGTGTTGCGATTCGCCATAGGGATTTAAGCGGGTATGTGAATCGGGTCGGGTAAGAAAACGGGTCGAACAGAAATTTTTTTCAGGGCTACGCCCCGAACCCCACTAGTTGTGGAAGCTTTACAGTAAACCCTAACACAGAGCTCTTGATACCATATTGAAAGGAATGGTAAACAACTGTTATGTTTTATTCCTCAGCTCTAAGGCTGGTATATATAGTAGTCATACAATAATGATAATTAATTCTCTCTTTAATAGAGAATAAAGAGAAATAAAATACAATAAATAGAAATAATAAAAAAAGGAAATAAGATATTTTCCAACAATTTTCCCTCAATTAAGAGCCCTTTGAGCTTGAAACATCAACAATGCATAGACCCTCTTACCTTTTCAGTAATATTTAACTTTCTTTATTGAGAATATTTGCACAGAAAAGATCAAGTATAGACCACTTAAGCTCTATACCATCAACTGATTAGCTTTTGAAACTCTTGACGGATTTATGTTATTAGATTAGATCTGTTGAAATCATTAATGTAGTTACAGTATTTGGTTCAAATTCTCATTAAGTATGTGATGCAAATGAAATCAATATTATATTTAAAATGTATCTGTTTTTTCTTGATATTCTTACTGGTGCTAGATCATGTTACAATATTCTAAGTGCTTATGTGATCATCATTTGTAGTTAACTTGTGTTTGGCGATTTGACAAACCTTACTGTGGTGTAATGATAGGATGCTAGAAATTTTGGATGGGAATTGAATGAGAATGTTGACTTCAATTGGAAGAAGCTCTTGCAAAAGAAGGTATTTCAAAATCTTATTTATTGGTTTCAATAACATTGAAGTATTTTGATAATATGATTTCTTTTTCTATCAACACCCTATTAGCTTCTGTACTTCGGAACTTTCTTAAAATGTAGTTTGAATAGTCTTTGGTTTTCTAGATGTTCCTTTGTTTATTTAAGGGCCTAGAGTTGAAAAGTAAGTGAAAGAAAATTGGAGAGTAATCTCTGAATGCTCAATCATGATTCATCCATCATTTCAAATACTTTGGATATTTATCCAACTGAGCCTGATACCGACTCTAACTGATATAGGCTTCACTGACCTCACATTTTCAAGATTATGATTGAGTCAGCTAAATTAGCCAGCGTAATGATTAGATATACTGAAAATGTACAGAGACATGATTACATAGTCCGACTCTTAGTCTTTATAAGCTCTACACACATTTTCTCCAGCTTGTCAAATTTTATTGAGCAGAGCAGTTTATTAGTACCTGAAAAAAATAAAGGCAGTTTAATTGTCTGTTGATAAATTATCTGTGCTTTGTCAAAATGCAGACTGATGAAATAAACAGATTAAATGGAATTTACAAGCGGTTGTTATCCAATGCTGGGGTTAAACTATTTGAAGGCGAGGGAAGGATAGCTAGTCCAAATGAAGTTGAGGTGACACAATTGGATGGCACTAAGTTGTCTTATTCAGCAAAGCATATTTTGATTGCAACTGGCAGCAGGGCTCAGCGTCCTAATATTCCTGGCCAGGTTGGTTTGCTTGTTTTAATACATCATTGTAAAGATGATGATTGCACTTTTATTAGTATAGTAGGAATATGTATGTTAAGATTATGAATTTCTTCATATGAAATGTTGGAATCTAATCTGGACTTATATCTATTCCACTCTCACTCATTCTTGACAAATGACTGTTTTTATATTATGAAGTTCTTATTCCTAAATCTTAACAAATAACTTTTGCAATAAAACTTTAGGACACATAATGAAAGTTGTTGATGTTATCTGCCCTTTTCTGTTTTGTATTATTGTTTGTGACTGTGGGGTTTGCTTTGCAGGAGTTGGGTATTACATCTGATGAGGCACTAAGTTTAGAAGAGTTTCCTAAACGGGCTGTGATTCTCGGAGGAGGGTGTGTCTTCATCTTCTTCTCATGTGTATAACAATAACTAAGGATTATCTTACTAACAAATTTTTTATATGTTTATGTTCAGTTATATTGCAGTTGAGTTTGCATCTATATGGCGTGGGATGGGTTCTAATGTCAATCTCGTTTTCAGAAAGGAACTTCCATTGAGGTGTGGCTCTGACATGAGTTGAAACTAATGAATTTTAATTTCATTTTGGATTGATACAATACAAAATATATATATGCGCACACAAACACACACACGCAGATTATAGAAACCATAGGAATTCCAATAATGTTGGCACCTCAAAATGTAATAACCATTTGCTGCACACCATTAATTTTTTATAAATAAAGAAAATAAGACAAAAAACATGGGGAATAGGAGTCCCGCCAGTAAAAACTAGGATAAATATTGCCCTAAGCAACTAGTTTATTATAGCATAGAGTGTAGAAAAAGGTTGCAAGAAATGTCACCAGTTGAATTTATAGAATTTTTCATATACCACTTACAATTAACATCGATTGGATTCAATATTCTTTCTTTTTTGTTTTTGGTTAACATCATTTTTTGCTTTCTGTTGTATAATTTTTTCATGCTTCATAAATCTCTGTTGCAGAGGTTTTGATGACGAAATGAGAGCTGTAGTTGCCAGAAATCTTGAAGGTAGGGGAATTAATTTGCATCCAAGGACAAATTTGACACAGGTATTGCCTTTTGTGGCATGTTACTCGCATTTACTTTGATTGAGTAATTTTATAGAACGTGAAATTTTCATTTAATTTGTTATTTGGTGGCTTAGCTAATAGCAAAAAAATTCTTTTAGTTGATCAAAACAGAGGATGGCATTAAAGTTATTACAGACCATGGTGAGGAGTTGATTGCGGATGTTGTGCTATTTGCCACTGGTAAGGATACAGATAACACAAACTTCTAAAATGTTTAGTTTCAAAAGGCTGATAGTGTTAGTATTACTATTTACAGTTTAGACTGTTGGATTTCTAAACACCTTTATGATCAACGTCAGAATTTATATTAGCTCTAAAATAAGAAGAATTCATTAAAAATATCTTTGTAAATCCCAAAATTTGGTGGTGTCTTTCTATATTATTATTTTCTTAAGTCTGTTTGCTAATAATTGGTAACCTGATTGGATCATATGATTGATCAAATTTTACACCTTACCACAGAATTGGAATATCAGATTTGCTCAAGTTTATATTTTCATTGATCTGAAGCGAAGTTTTTATTTACTTATTTGTCTCATGCAAATTTATCTCATGGAACATTTGCTTAGTGCATTTGAAAGGATTTTTCTAGCAACAAACTCTCTTGGCACACTTCTCGTTTCAATATGCTTTTTTTATGAATTGAAATTCCCATGTATCCCATCAAAATTATGTAGAATCCACATGATTTAGTGAGACTCGCTTGAATTTTAGCAAATAGTAGAAATTTTGCAAGAAGAGTGTGTTGCTTGTACTTGCTCTTCTGAAATGATTATTCATGTAATCTCGAGTGCTCTTTTGTTGCTGCAGGTAGGGCTCCTAATTCTAAGAGGTTAAATTTAGAAAAAGTGGGTGTAGAGTTTGATAAGGCGGGAGCAATTGTGGTTAGTAGCTGTCTCTTTTATCATCTTGTATTCTTCAAGTTTCCATGAAGTCTAAAAACATGTTTTGTTTTGTTATCAAGCTGCGAAAACCATAATTTAGTTATCGCGTTGTCTATTCTACTGTGCTGTCATTAATATTAAGAGTTCGTGAGGAATTGTATAATAACATGAAATTTGTATATCTAGTTCTCAGCGCCTGCTCATTTAAGCTTTTAAAAAAAGCTGATCATAAGAATGTGTTATAAGGCGATTTCTCTTTATGTGATTTTACAAAATGTAGAAGTCATTATTTGTTGGGTTACAATTATTTATTTTTAAATTATAAATATAATACTCCCTTTGGTCCTTAATATAAGAAAAAAATTACGTTTTAGATTCATTGAAGAATTAATGTATCTGACCTATATGTAGTCCACATACATTAATTCTTCAATGACTCTAAAAAGTAACTTTTTCTTATATTAAGGACCAGAGGGAGTAGTTCTTTTTCCCTTTCTTGAAGCTACTTAAAAAGTAAAATGAAGTTCTTCACTTCTTTTTCTTCATAATTATGTTTAATTCAAAAAGATTAAGCAATATTATAAAACCTTATAAAAGTGGTTTTCTGGATCTCTTGCGGTGAATTCCATAGGATCCCACCCAATTCACACACTAGTCCTTTTCCAAGTAATGCTTCAATGAATCTCAATATTTCAACCGCCACATAATCATTATTTAAATGAAGATTCAATTGGTGTGAATTTGGAAAATAGAGTAAAACAACATAAACCCATTAAAGGAATCACTGGTATTTATTTTAAATGCTTAGATCTCGGAGGCTACAAGTTATTTGCTTTATCTTGGGTTTGAATATTGATTATTAGTTACCAAAGTCCTTAATGTAACGTTTTCTTCTATTTTTTATAGCTTTTATATGCATCATGCATGGTATGAAATTCTTGTCATGTTTCCTTAGACTTTGACATAGTGACCACATGCTATCCACTATAGCATTTTGGGGGTGAGCTGATATGCTCTGTTAACCACCATCGACTATATAGGAGTTGGTGAAGTTCAGTTGCTAGTGAGTGATTATGAGTCACAGTGACACAGTTTTAAATCTTTTGCGTTCCTTTGTTTAGGTAAATGAGTATTCACGCACCAACATCCCTAGCATATGGGCTGTGGGTGATGTAACCAACCGGTTAAATCTTACTCCGGTGGCCTTGATGGAAGCATCACTCTTTGCAGTAAGTTTTATGATATTTAGTTGAGCAGCAGAATTGTTTATCTTTTGGATTGGACAGGGAGGTGTTGGAGATTGGTTGGTTATACGATGATGTTATTTATTGTTGTTTAACATGGATTTACCTTGCTTTATTTGGATTTATTCAGAAAACAGTATTTGGTGGTCAAGCAAGCAAGCCCGACTATAATGCTATTCCATATGCGGTGTTTTGGTATAGTTTCATTTACGTGATAGAGCTTGGCAGCTTTAAACTACTATATGTTTACTTATGATAATATAGCTGCTTCTTTTCTTCTGCTTAATTTTATCTTTTACTGTTTCTTGGATTAATATATGGCTCATTATTTTTGGTTCTGCAGCATTCCACCACTCTCAGTTGTTGGTCTAAGTGAGGAGGATGCAATAGCGCAAACAAACGGTGACATATTGATTTTCACATCAACCTTCAATCCTATGAAAAATACAATTTCTGGGTAAGTCTAGTAACGTGTGAAAATTTGTTGCACACACAAGGATTATTTTTACCCGTATCAGCTAATTATACCTAATTATTAAAAGAGAGAAAATATTTTGGTGAAAGAAAAGTTATAACATAATAACAAATAAAAATAATTATATAAATACAAAAGAAGTCGGATTGAACTTCCTTAATGCTATCAAGAGGAGATTTTTAGGATCAGGTTAACCAATGATGCAAAGGATGAAAAATCAGTCACATCTAAAGGAAAAATTAGTCATCTCTAAATGAGCTACAAATGCATTCAACACAAACATAAAATATGATAATATTACAAGGGCATCGTGTAGTGTTTTGGAATTTTTACACCCTCTACTTGCATAGTTAAATATACTTTGGATAAGAGCCTTTATTGGAAATATTTTTTGGTACCTAGATTTTAAACCCTTTGTGCATCTAGTGGTATATGATATATTTTCAACAGGCGGCAAGAAAAAACTGTTATGAAGCTTGTTGTTGATGCTCAGACCGATAAAGTTCTTGGAGCATCTATGTGTGGACCTGATGCACCTGAAATTCTTCAGGTACACTAATTTTACTTCACTTTCTTTGCTATCTATGATGCCTCTGCTATCTATGTTGTTTAGGAACCTATACATTTTCATTTCAACAAATTGTTATTTGTTATCGTGGGGCCCATATTAGCACTCAGAATATAAAAGTCAACATGGACACATGAGTAGACCAAAAACTAGAGGGGGTAAGAAAGGAAAGCAAAGCAAAGGAGAAAGTTGTGAAAAATAGGATAGGTGATAACCGAGTTTTAGTCAGTTATAGTTTTGGGAGGGGCTACATGTCTGCGGGTATTCAGGTGAGTTGTGTGTAGGTATAGACGCAAAGAAGATTTTTTTGTAGTGAACAGGTTAGAATAGAAGGAAGAAAGACCCATAGGACTCTTAAACCCCAAGAGTATTCTATTTATTGAAACATGTTGCTATAAGAATGACTTGTCCCTAGATTTCTTTTGTTGCTATGTTGCTCGGATCAGTATGAATGATGCAACTTATCCTAGTTTTTTGACTTATTTGTTTGATAAATTTTTTAAGTATGCATTTTGGGCCGATATTAACAATGCTGATTTAGGCCACTGCCTTTTACAAATGCTTCCCTTTTTCTTTTCTCTAAGGGTTGAGTGATTGTTGAATGACATTTTTATCTTTTTGAAATTATCTCCCTTTCCTACCTTCGCGAGAACATGACTGCACATCACACTGTCAACATTTCAACATGGCAATCTTCCAATAACTAGAATATGATTATTATAGCAAGTATAGGTGTACGTACGCACATAGAAGTCCTAATGTACATTTACTAAATCTTGTTAAATACATAAACTAGAAAATAAAGGTGATTGAGAAGTTTTCTATTCTTACATTTTTGAATGCTCCTTTTGTCTTAGCAAATGTAAATTATGAAAGTTACATGATTACTATTCACTGCTTTCTAACAAAATAATATTTCTTAATTAAAAGAGAATTTTTTTTCCTACTTCTTCATCCTTATCCCCAATTTAGTTTCAGTTATAATAAATAATAACATGATCATTGACATATCTATCTTGTTGTATGGATCCTTCTCTAAGAATCAGCTATGTTCGCGACCGTACTTCTATGAGTTATTTCTCATTGGTTTTTCTATATTCATTTCTACCTCTATTGATTCGTGATAATAATATTGGTGATCAACAGGGTATTGCTATTGCATTGAAGTGTGGAGCTACAAAAGCACAGTTTGATAGCACCGTAAGTTCACATTTTTCTCGATTATTCTGGCCTGTCTTTTTTAGGACAGTTATAGGATGTAGTTGCATCTCTACCCTCTTTGCATGACAACCCAAGTCATACATCTTGTGCTTCATCAATATACTCTTGCCCAGACAAATTCCAAAATAAACCTTAAAATGGCTCGTGTTAACATCATTGAAGTTGCTATTATCCTTCCTTTTCCACATCCCATTCCTTTGAGCTAACCCACATTTATAAAACAGTTGCGTTGGTTGTATTTAGGCTAAATACAACCAACGCAGCTGTTTTATAAATGTGGGACTCCCACTACTGGCCGTGCCAATTGCCTAAACATAAGTTTATAAATGAAAACAATTCTCACCTTATAAAACGGTTTTTTAGGGTTGAGTCAGATTAACCTAAATTTTAAGGTGGGGTATCCGAGTCTATCATTCATACGAAAAAGTTACATAAACGATGGAAGATCTAGTTACACTAGGCCTAATCAAATGTAAATCTCTTGTTTTGTGATGATGAATTGGAGTACTCTGGTCTCTCCATCAATAGATTTGCATATTAAAAAAAATAGGTATGAGTTCTAATTAATTTGCTCTTTTATGCAGGTGGGAATACATCCATCGGCTGCAGAAGAATTTGTGACCATGCGCACAGAGACAAGGCGTGTTACGGGTGGTGTGAAGCCAAAGACAAATTTGTAAACCTGTTTTGATTAGTTAATTAAATAGAAAATAAGATCGAATCATATTGGTCAGGACTTACGTGCATGTTTCTATTCTTGGGCATAGCCCCTTCGATTTTGTAAAATACTAGTATTCTAAATATAAATTATGTTGTTAATAGTGTAGCTTGCAATATAAAAAAAAAAAAAAAAAAAAACACACACACACACATATATATATATATATATATATATATATATATATATATATATATATATATATATATATATATATATATATATATATATATATATATATATATATATATATATATATATATATATATATATATATATATATATATATATATATATATATATATATATATATATATATATATATATATATATATATATATATATATATATATATATATATATATATATATATATATATATAATATAATTATTTAATTATAAAAATTGTGTCTCAAATAAAAAAAATTGTTAATTAAAATAAAATATATGTTTTGATAATAATGACCCATGAAAATAATAGAAATTTTGTGAATTAATCCTTGTTAGGAAAAAAAATTAAACACCCTTTTGTGTCTTAAATTTTTTGGTATATAAATTACATACTTAATTAAACCCACATTTCTAAAAGTCACCAACAAAGTTGGAACATGTCTATCTTGTACAGTACATGGACGGATTACCTTTGGTGAATATTGCTATAGTTTTTCTTTTATAGTGAAAAAGGCTCTCTTCTTATTTTAAATAAATTTTAGTGATACATACCCTTCTGCGTTGGATCATGGATACTATTTGTGCATAAGTGAATTTAGTAACTTCAGTGAGATCCTTGTTTATGAGACATACTTCTTAAGAGTTTTAGTGTTATTGTTGGCGTTCTATTTGCGCCACGCCTATTGTGTGTTTTGGGTGAAGGTCTCAGATTAGTGATGTTTCTGTCATATTTGTATGTTTATGTCATCTTGTACCAAACTCTTCACTTTAGTGTGTGGAGTGTTGCTTTCTCAATAATTACTAAAATATTTTGCTTGCAGATGATGAAGTTCTTTATGATCGTTCAATCTAAAAGATTTAGATTTTAATTATATAATTTAAAATACTGATTTCGAATCCTTGTGTCTGGTCTTTCATCAAACAACCACAAAGATGTGTCAAATGCTTGAAATCTAAACTGTAAGGGAGTAGGATCCCATGTATAGTGACATTAACACTTTTTTCATTGATTAAAAAGAGTGAATACTTGATCCTGTAAATCAATTATAACGTGCTACACTTTTGTTTGGAAGATGATAACATTTCCTTCCTATAGCAAGATGCTAAGAATGGACAACATTCCAAATACAAAACCTCTTAAAATTTACAAGGTGACATAACCTCTTTCTCAAGAGTCTCAACAGCTAGCTCCAAAATTACCTCAAGAGTCTCAAAATATGCATCAGTGCATCTTCAGTCTACCACATCTTCCAATCTCTTTTATTTCAATGTTTTCATCTTCAAAATCAATTTCATTGAATCATAAGTTAAGAATCTATCAGCCAAACCAATGATACTTGTTAAACTTGCAGCAGTATATTATAGCTAAGCATATGAAATAAAATGGTTCAAAACAACACTTTATAGTTTCTAACAGAAACATATTATAGCTAAATGTTCTAAGATCAAAATTGCCATAAAAAAGGTTCTCCAGTGAACTAACTTTCCTGTTCTGAACTCTACTGATTTTCTTTAACTCCCTCAACCTTATGTACCATGATATAGGTAATTGACACATGCCCAAACAATCTAAATGTGTAAATTACACATTGTAGATTAATCAATCATAAAACCACATTCAAAAGGAAACATTATATATATAGTAATCTACATAGATAAACCTAAATGAAATAACATCATATCGAAAAAAATACAAAAGCAAATATTATTAATCTCATATTTTAATTAACATTGAACGAATTATCGATATGCATTACCTTCAATGTGATGTCTTTATATTATTCAGTAACATCATATGGGCTCAAACAAACTGGAATACTCGAAGACAAATGTCACAAGATATAAATAATATTAGCAGAGTTCAAAGGGCAAAGTGGATAATGGGCACAAGCATTACCATTAGGAGTACTTGGCAAATAGCAATCACAACCACTCCCTGGCTTCCAGCTAAGTGAGGACCTGGGATGCCAAGGTAATGAAGAGTATTTACCTGTCAAAAATTAGAAGACACATAAGCAAGAAATGTCAAATGCATTATTACAATCCACAGCTTCGAATTTACCTTCATCTAGAGCAGCGACAAGATTCTGTCATGTATCAAACTTGGTACGATGCTATTGAGTAATTCGTGGCAACATGATCTCAGATTTAGTTATTTAAACACATCACTCTAACAGTTATTACTTTACAGCAAAGAACAATGACATATTCATAAACACATGACATGAAAAATCAAAATCAATAATTTATCAAGAAGTAAACATTTTTCAACTCAATCACCATAATCCACTACCAATTTATAATCAAGCATGACAATGCGAAAAAAGCTTACCAGCAAACAGAGACAAAGGAAAGGACAAGTATTCTTATGAATCCAACAAAATAAGGTCTCATTGAAGGAAAATTGCGACATAAAATTTGCAAACAGGCCGCTTCCGATCACAGTGCTAGCTGCTCACGAACGAAAGCTTTGAGTGAGAGAGTGAGCGAAATTACGGCAGGGATTCAGGACCGAATTTACATCAAATAAAAGCTTCATCACAAGGATTCTATTTATAAGACCACAAGTGTGGGCTGCAAGCTAAAAACCCAACAAAGGCTGTAAACCAAAAAGCCCAATAAAACACACGAATATCATACATTATAATGTATCGCATATCACTTAAGCATGTGGTACCTTACCACATTCCGTATTCCACCGTATTCCACTTAAGTACATCGTATCCTACGATGTTCCTTATTTACACTATCTTTCATTAATCTGTCCTTATGTGTGTGACCCTGTAGGTCTCCGCGACGTTGACAATTATATTAAATCACATTTAACATAATAAACAGTGAGCGGTATCTAGCAACACATCACTGCTACCCAAGTCACGAAAATGTCATGTGATCTGACAAAACCTTTCCGTGATAATACTTGTGTGTATAATTACCCTTTTGCCCTTATGTTTATATTGAACACAAGGCATAGACCGTGTCATCCTTGTCCAGTTCAATATTGGGCCCTCAGACATTTATCCCGTTACGCAGGATGGGCAAATTCCATCTAGGTCACTCATGTCCCTCAGCATGCTTTGTGAAGTACCCATCAACTGTCTTTATGATCATCCAGTTACGGATAACGTTTGATCAACAATAAAGCACTTGACTCTACATCTAGGTTCATAGTGGTTTCAGGTCGAAGAGTGGTATGCACCACTTATCACCATGAGAATAACTTATGACACTTTGGATAACATTCTATGTAGTATTCTCATAGCGGGTCAATCCAGTATAAATATTACTCCTAATATTTATACCTATATCAAGACTTGATAACTCCTTATCCATGATCCATGAGATGTGATCATCCGTCTATCTTCATAATAATCTCAATGCTTTAATGTTATCCCACTTCACAATAAAGCTCGATTATGGATACTTTAAGAATAGTGTCCTTGTGTTTAATGGATCTCATGATTAAGTCACACTTAATATTGCATTAAACATACTAACTATTCTAGGGACTTTATTATTTTTCAAAAAGCAAACATAATAAAGAAAAACCTTTTATTATTAATAAATAATTCGATACAAGTACCAAAAGGTATTGGCCTCTAGGGCTTACACCAACACTCATTTGAAGAATCAAACAGCAAGAACCAACATTAATGCACAAAATTAAAATTTGATACAATATCATAAAATTTCCTGATCATCCTAATACCAAATCCAATATCATATACCAAACAGTCCTCTGTACCTTGTCGAAAAATCAGATTAAAAAGAATTAGGAACATAAACCCGAAATTATTGTCTTATTTCATCAAATTAGTGTCTTGCAGTCTTATTATGCCTCCAATATGGTCTCTATGTCTCTTATTTCCAGATCCTTCAAAACCGATATACTATAAAATGAAGAGAAAGTATCTAAAGTATAATCTGAGAAAGAGAGACGAGCAAGAGAAGATGAACAAAATCAATAAAGTGAACGAAAAAAATAACTACCAGTGTTCGATCTAAAAGTGGTGGTTGTAGTCTGGTCTTGCACGGCGGTTTGTGCTTCGTGTTTTAAAGAAATTACCAAAAACCAAAGATCTTCTCTTAACAACCATGCTAACAATCTCTTAACAACCAAATTTCTACTAAAACATATATTCTTCTGCAATAAGAATAACAATAATGAAATTCACTAAAACTTTCCCACAAACAAATAAAATGAAAAATATAAATAATGATTAAACTTACTGGATCTAACTTGAACGAAACCTCAATCCTCTGATCAACTTGGATGAAAAGAAAAATGGAACACAAATGGGGAGAAGAAAATACTAAAACAACCGCATGAGATTTCGTTGAGATGAATGGCGAAGTTCGGTGATTCATGGTGGAACTTAGTGGTAGTGGCGACGGACTCGAATTTGCAGACATAGATGTGAGGGAGAAATAGGATAAAGAAGGTGTTAGGGTTTGTGGGGGAAAGAGGCAGAAGAAACAAAACGAAGAGAGAGAAGAGGGAAAAGTGAGAAAGCCCACAGATTAAAACAATAACACAATATTAATGAAGTAGATTCGGTAATGGTGATATATTCAAATGAAAACCCGCAGTCAGGCATCAAAAGATGAAATCAAGATCAGAAACATACACTATTCAGCCTAGCCGCAGAGGATTTGTTGAAGAGGGATTGTTGCCGGCGAGGATGTGTATCACTGTTGAACTTTGGGAATCTTGCTCAAAACCTTCTCAAATCCAGATCTGGTGGAGAAAGGGTGGTGGTAGTGAAGCTAGGGTTTGAGGGGTAAAGAGAGAAGATAGTGAAAACAGTGACTGCGCTTCGCTAGGGTTTGAGGAGAAAAGAGAGAACATAAAAATGGGTGAAAACAGAGAGAGAGATTGATTTAGGGTTTAGGGTTTGGGAAGCGAAAAGGAGTTCTTTTAGATGGAGGGTAAGAACTAAGTTTTGAATTGTGGGAGAATTGAAGTTGCCAAGTGTCAAATGTTGATTGCAATATGAAAGATTATTTTGCTAATTACTAAATTGTCCAATTCATTGTCAAATGTTAATTGCAAAATGAAGGATTATTTTGCTAATTACTAAATTGTCCAATTCATAGTGTAAAATATTATAGAGGAAAGGGCAAAATTGTCAATTTGGTCAATCCCTTAGTGATAGCTTAATAGCTGATATCCTTGGAAACTTCATAACATAATTTGATGATAACAAGGCAATAAATACTGTGAAAATCCCACTGGTGGCAATCTCCTCTATTGATTATATAGATAAGTATATTCAATTGCATATTTAGAGTTTTGAAATTCAAAACTCTTTGATTTATATACATTGTTCAATTATCTTCAAGATGAAATGACATAAATCTTTTATTCAATTTTTCAGAATAAAATCAAAACTTTTACCCAAGATGAAATTACATAAATCTTTTAACATTCGTACTCAACAAGAGTCTTAATTATATTATTTTAGTGTTGAGATAGAACTCAATGATTTTGTATACAGATTTTTAACATAAATAAGCTAATAATGAAAGTTAACTTTAAATTTAACAAGGACATCTATCAAAATTCATATTCTTACTTTAAATTTAACAAGGACATCTATCAAGATTCATATTCTTAAAATGTTTAAGAATTTGCAAAGAAAGTAAAGTTATTAACATGGATCAACAAACAAACTAGTAAGAACAGTGATCATTCATACATGGAAACCATTGTAAGTGTCTGCGTAAACAACTAATTCCTCATTATATATGTAATTTGTTCGTGAACTTCTTACTTTCTTCCAAATATTTGAACAATGTAGATAGTGCAATAGTATCATTCCGTGTCTCTCTCTCAACCAACCATTCATCATAAAGCTTAACATTTACGTCCCTGCCAATTTTCAATACATTAGAAACAAATTAAAAACTTTAACAAAGAGACACCAGACAGACACTCACATTGTCAACACTACTAATAATTTGAAGGAAAAACAAGAATTAATTGAACATTACATGTGTAGTGTAGTGTTGATGTCAGACATGGACACATGTCACACACGTCTTTGATCACAAGTGACAAGGTTAAATAAACATCAGTACCTTTTCAAGGCAAGAACTTCATAGTTTCGCCGTAGGTAATCAGCATACTTTTTAAGGGCGTCTTGTGCATATGGTTTTCCCACAGTTCTTACTGCAGCCGCATTTAATAATGCTTCCAAGGAACCGTGCTTTTGAATAAGTTTTAGAGCAGTTTTCCAACCAAAACTAGGGACCACGTGTTGGATACCAGGAACACCGTCAACTTTATCGCCTATAATACATCCTACACAATTACATTATATACACATTAACATAAATGTCAAAGTTAATTGTATCAAACATGAATGTAGGTATAATGTGAGATATATCAATTACTCACTGAGGCTCAGATCAGATTGGGGGTCGCAATTATACTGATCTCTGTAATGTCTCATAGTGTAGAAGGACCATCTTTGTAACTCAGGCAAAGGCATAACTATTTCCACATTGTCTGAAATAAGTTGCTTAAAATCCTTATCAGGGGAGGCAATCACCACGCGAAACCCTTTTTTGAGAACTTGCTCGGCAAGTGTAGCTACAACATCATCAGCTTCATGACCATCAACTTTTACAACCTATATATGATTTCATTCAGTCATAATGAATTTAATAAAATTAAGTTGACTATATATGCAGTTTTTGCTTATGTTTATTAGAATGAAATCTGCTTATTCTTCCAACGTGATTGACAATATTAACAGTCACTCAAGCACATTCTTCTCCATCAAAAACTGGAATCAATTTTCTCATCCTTTCTAATCTTGTCATCCAAGGATCTTAGCTTTAATACCAATTGGGTATGAACAAACACAAACTAGTATCGATCTAATTGCTTTGACAAACACAAAGTTAGTATCCTGTGATCAATTGTTCGTGAGTAAACGATGATAATGGCTTAGAATGGTGGGACGTAACATAAGTCTGTTTGCAAAAATGAAGGAAATGAGAGTATCCTCTACTAAGATGAGAATCACCCCCAAAAATACTCAATCGAAAATCTTCACTTCACACTTCCCAAGCCCCCTTTTCACTCCCATTATAGACCTTACATAAATCAGTGTTGTCAGTGCAAATTGTAGAAAACAATGGATTGAATTTCCGCTACTCAACAAGTCCGTCTTAGAGGGCCTACAAGACAATCTATTGCATAGGGCCCAAAATTTGACAGATTAAATTATGGTTAAATAGGGTCTCATAAAATATAAGTCAGGCTTAATTTGTGGAAAAATAGAGTCCTATTAGTTTTGCCATAGTTAAACAAACCTACACAAGGCCTCTAAAAACTTAAGACGACTCTGGTACTCAACACCGCAATGGTGCCACTACTTGACAACATTTGCGTACTAAACAGGCTATAGCTATTAATCCAAATTCCTCATGAGCATTGAACACTTCCCAATCCACAAAAACCCCAAGCATGAAATTAAATTTTGAACAACAATAAAAGCATATACATAGTAATATTCCACAGAAATATAAAGTAGCAACCGTAATTGCGATGATATAGAAAGAAAAACAAATCACTCACAGGCACATTGCATTTTCGAAGAACATCACTGATAACTGGATGAAACCTTCCAACAAAACCATCACCAGCACCCCCACCACCACCTGTTGAAAATTTTCTGGTGAATTTTAACCGATTTGCTTTATATGAAGGAAGCAACTTTCTCCGATATTCACTTCCCCTTTCACCATCAACAACAGCTATAACAGGGTGAGTTTGAGTGACTTGAGGAGACAGAAAAAGTGAAAGCCATCGCGCAAAAGAATGCAAACTAGGGTTACTTCCTTCGTAACAAAGAGGGTTCACGTCTAAAAAGAATACCTTTTTGATTTTGGGTTTTGGGGTTGTGTTTCTGTTTTGCGTGACGGTGGTGGTGGTGGCTGTTATTCTTGGAGTTTTGCTTTGAGGTTTGTTGAACGACACTGAGGAAGGAGAAAATGCAGAAGATGAAGAGGATGAAGGGTTGAAGTTGGAAGGGTGAATGAAATTGAAAGAGTGTGATGATGATGATGATGATAATGTTTTCATTTTCTTTCTTCTCTTCTGTTGTATCCCCCAACAAAAACAACACTTATGATAATTTTCTTTCATTTCAACTATTTTTTTAAATAAACTAAAATATATTATTAATATATATTAACTTCTTTTTCACTAATTATTATATGTCTATTTTATAATTAATTAAAATCAAATAAAAAATAATGATTTTATTTTTACACGTGTGTAAGAGGAGGTAGACATTCGTTCATGAATAATAATACACGTTTGGATGAATTCAAGACTTTTTTGAGTCGTTTGAAAGAACTCATAAAAAAGATATGAGAAAAAACCTCAAGTTGAAATTCATATAAATATTACTTCAAACTTAACTCATAAGAAATCTTAAAGGTTGACTTTTATATATATATATATATATATATATATATATATATATATATATATATATATATATATATATATATATATATATATATATATATATATATATATATATATATATATATATAGATTTATTGGAGGGTTTTAAAGAGTTTATATAAATTTAGGAGCTGAAAAATTGTATTGGAGGGGTTTAAAAAGTTTATATAAATTGTTCAAATATAATTTATATTGTTAAAGTTTCCAAAAATTAAAAATATGTTAATGATAAGCAATTTATCTTTTTAAACAAAGTCATTTCGCCCATAAGTTACTTGTGATTTTTCTCAATGACTTAAGCATTGAAGTGCTAATTATTGGGGTTTATTGAAAATATACATGTTGAAGAAGTCTCACATCGCTTAGTTTTGTGAAGGAAGAAAGAGTCTAAGGCTATGTATAAGATTACAATTCTTTTAAGTCATATATTTCTTAGTTTTGTGAAGGAAGAGATAGTTCAAGGTTATATATACTATTCAAATTCTTAGTTATAAGACGTATCAATCAAAAGTATTTTAAGTTTGTATTTGATTTTTTATATTTTCTCATATACTCTTGTTTTTAGAGTGTTGTGTTGGGTAATTAAATATTTGCTTTGAAAACTGCGAATGTATTGGGACCTGAGGTGGTTGAGGGTAGCCTATGTATTGTAATAATTTTTACATAATGTTATTTTCTGGTTGTCATTTGACAACAATCGTAGTTATTCTTCGATTTTCCACGTTAATCTATTGTGTTGTTATTGTACTCCTTTTCCCTCCCAACCAGGGGCGGAGCCAGGATAAAAATTTAGGGTATTCCTATAATGAAAGTAAAATATATAAAAAATGTACGAAAAAATTAATAACAAAAAATATGATAATATTACTTAATTAAAAATGTATTAGTATTTTAATTACCAGTCAAAAATAGAAAACATTCTAGTCTAATCGTAAATGCATTCTTCTCTCGCTCTTTCTTTGAAACGCTTGATGATATCCATCACATTGATGATATTAAATATCTTTTTCTGTACAAATGTCACTAAACAATCATTTAGTCATGGATTAGCCATTCTACTTCTCAACTCATTCTTAATATATTTTATCCCCGAGAATATTGCTCAACACTTCCGGTGACCACCGGTAAAGACAAAACTAATTTGATAAATGTGAGTGATTATAATTAAAGTCAAATGATTAACAATGATTTAGATATCATGATTCATTGACAATATTATAAATATTAATTATATGATTGGTACATACAAATTAAGTTTTATTACAAAAATAAATTTTAAGTAAAAAAGGTAAAAGTGTTAGAAAAAAAGTTAATTCTAAATGTGTGTTTTTATTTGTGCTTCTTAAAAAATAAATATTAATTATATGATTGTTACATACAAATTTAAATTTTATGCAAAAACAAAATTTTATTTGTGCTAATTAAAAACAAACTATTTTAGTTTATTTATAGTTAAAGTTTTGGCCGAAAAATGAGATTAAAAGATAAGAAAGTGATAATTAAATGAAGTTTTTTTATTGGGATATAAGAGAAAAATGTCCATAATGAAATCTGCTTCCAATAGGTTTTGATCCTGAGACCTCTTATATAAAAGACTAAAGCTTTTATCATTTGGCCAAATTTCTATACATTTAGGGTATTCCAGGGAATACCCAATACCCCTCTGAATCCGCCCCTGCTCCCAACAAGTGGTATCAAGAATTTTGGTTTAGTAAAGTATAAATTTTTGTATGCTATGTGGTTGTAGGTTTGTCTAATCTTCTACATCAAAAAATAAATTTTATACTTTGTGTTGGTTGGGAAATTTTATTTTTCTCTAGAAAAGTTTTTTTGTTGTAATGTCAAGTTTTTCAAGTGCATTAAAGATTAACTTAGAGAAATTTGATGGAAGAATCAATTTTGCCTTGTGAAAAATTCAAGTCAAATATATTTTGATACAATTAGGATTACACAATGCGTAGAAAGAAAAAAATTCCAACATCGACAATGAGATGTGAGACGAACTAGATTTGAGAGCTTCGAGTATAATCTACATGTCTTTGGTTAAGAATATTCTTGGTACATTGTCAGCTACAGAGCTTCGGGAGAAACTTGAAGGAATATACTAAGGAAAAGGTATATCAAATTAGTTTTTACTGGAAGAACAGTTTCATAACTTGCATGTGGATGAACATACAAAAGTATATGATAGTCTAAGTGTTTTCAATGGTATTGTTTTTGAATTAGAAACTATTGGATTCAAGATTAAATATGAAGATAAAGTTTTGAGATTCATATGGTCTCTTCCATCTTCCTACAATAATATTAAACTTGTTTTTATATATGAGAAGGAAACTTTGAGTTTTGAAAAAGTTGCTAGTCAAATTATTTTTGAAGAAAGAAGATTGAAGGGTGAGGATAATTCTTCATCAAACTCAGTGTTGGTTGCAATAAAAAGGTCACATGTGAAGAAAAACAATGAAATATCTGTGAGATGTTCGAAATATGGAAAGATTAAACATATAGAGTACAAGTCTCCTGCTGGGGTGACATCAGAGAAGGGATCTAAGTAAAATGCTAGGAGTGTCAGGGTTTTGGTCAACAAGTGGTCCACAAGAGCTTTTACTTCAAGACATGACTTATAATCTTAGATCGTATACATGTCAAGCATCATTGAACATCATTTGATGATGGAGGTTTAAATTTGATGCATGTTTTCAAAGTTGATTCAAGTATGGTTCATGTGTTTATTTCCATGTCATCTCCATTCAATTCTCAAACAATTATCAAGATTAATCAAGGGACAATTGAGGTTTATTCACTTGGTATTCAAGTGTTCATAATTGGGCATTTGGATGCAAGAAAATAGCAAAAATCACAAGTTGGTACATGTTTGATTGATCTAAAATCAAGTATGGCATGTTACTTGCTCCAAACACCATAAGTATCTCCTTTCTCAATATTTATGGAATCTACTTTAAGTCAAATGTCACATTTGAACCCCTCTAAAACTTTATTTCAAGGATCAAACATCAATTTTGCTTTATGTACCACAATTTTGAAATTAGACAATATGCTCATGTGTGCATAAAAATGGGTACAAAAGCTGGTTCAACCTATTGTCTGACCCAAAAATTAGGTCATGACCTGAACTTGTCATCCATGCCATTTTAAACAAAAACATCATTTTGATGTGATTCTTAAGGAGATCATTTGGCACGAAGAACATCTCAAAACACACGAAAAAAATCTCATTTGACCTAAACTTAAACATGGTGTCATGAACTCAACATTCTACATTTGACCTGTAACTTGAAATAACCAAATCTTCACTTGGGACCACAATTATTTTCTATAGAGTTATACAAAATTTTAAATTTTTGTATATATTAAATATACAAAAAATGTTATTCTTACACCAATCCATACACCTACACTGTATTTCACTATTCACTAATACGGTAAACAGTGAAATATTATATTAATATTTTTTTAAAATAAAAATATTATTTTTCAAAAAAATAATATTTTTTTTTTAGATTGAGAGAGTACAAAAATAAAATTATGTTATTAACCAACTTTATAACTTAATTAACCAACATTTTAAATTTCATTAACTAACTTCATAAGTACTAAAAATCTGGACAATCAATTAACCAACTTCATAACATCGTTAACCAATTTCTTACATTGCATTAATCAACTTTGTGTTACTACAAAATTATTTTTAATAATTGAATGTTTATTAACCAATTTCATTACTTCATTAACCAATTTTTTTTACTATTAAAAGTAATGTTCATATAATATTCACGAGCACTGTTTACTGACACTGTTCAAGTACTATTCATAGATATGTTATTTTTTATAAAAAAAACACTATTTATTGTATAAATATGGTGAACAGTGTTTGGTGTAACTATTTGGGTGTATAAAATGGTGTAGAAATAACATAGCTGCTGGATATATCAAACAAATTTTTGTCAACAAATTTAAATGTTTGTGAAATGTATGGGTGTTGAAACCCAAATCAACCCAATAAAAAAATGCAAATCAAACCAAACCTCAAAAAACTGCATTTGGTTCAGATGTATCCGGGTTTTTAACAAAATCGCACGATTCAGTTCAATTTGCGGTTTGTATATTGCGAACCAAATCAAACCGAATCAAACGCATTATGTTACAACCTAAATTTTACTTAACTCACAGTCAATCCAAAATGAAACCTATTATACTTTAGTCTTATGATAATGAACAATTTTCCCATTCTTACACATATGGTTTCAGTCCCAATCTTCTCAAATCTCTCATAGCATTATCGCGCATTCTCACCACATACATCTTGTCACTTTTATAATCTATACTCTGTTGTACTATTTTTTTTTCCACATTCTCATTTTTATGCAAATGTTACCTCTTTCAATTATGTTTTTATTGCATATCTTATTCTCCAATCTCTCGTATATTATGTTCTTTCTTTTTCATTTTCATTAATTTCTCACCTCTTTTATTTTTTTGTTTAATTATAATATTTTTGATAATTTTTAAGCTATTACTTTATGTTTACTATTCCACTTGTTTAATATAATTTTTAAATATAAAGTTATGTTGTTATATATATATATATATATATATATATATATATATGTATATGCTCAAAAAAATATTTGTAAAAAATTGAACCATCAAAATCGTATTGTTTTCGTTTGAATTGATTTAATTTTTTTCTTTTTAAAAATCAATTGAAGCAAATCAAACTGCACATTGTTTTCTTGGAGTTCAAATGATTTTATCGTTAGCAAACTGCGATGTGAGCACCCCTTGAAATAAAGTATTAATTTATTTTATTTATGTTTAAAAATATATATTAGTAAAGTCTCTTAAGGAAAATTTATTAGTGAAATAATTAATAAAAATAAAAATGAAAAACAGTTCAGCAAAGGGGGGAACGAACGACAATCCGATCCGAAAATTGGGTTGAAAATGCAATCATGAATTTCCCCATATAATGATAATATAAAAATTAATCTCCAATTTTCGTCATTCCAATTCAGTTTAATTATTTCGTTTTAGGGTTTCAACCTGTCTGAAGCCATTACCATGGCTAATCACCACCGTTCTCCCAGTTCCTCCTACAAAACCGTTCTTCCACCTCAAGAACTCCTCGACGATCTTTGCAGGTTCGCAATTTCCGTTTTTCCGCTTTTTACTTGCATTAGCTGATGAATTGTGTGATATATTGCAGCCGGTTTGTGCTAAATGTGCCAGAGGAAGATCTTCAGTCATTTGAAAGGATTTTGTTTCTTGTGGAGTATGCTCATTGGTTTTATGAAGATAATTCTGTCGAAAATAATCCCTCTCTCAAGTCTTTAAGCCTCAAGGAGTTCACTTCGCTATGTATCCTTCATTACTCCCTTTCAAATTCCTCTACTTGTTGTTATTATTTATTTCATTGGATTCTTCCTTAATTTTGTACAGTGTTCAATAGTTGTGATGTTTTGAAGCCTTATGTAGCCCATATTGATGACATTTTTAAGGACTTCACTTCCTACAAGGTTCGCGTTCCTGTAACTGGCGCAATTATTCTTGATGAAACCTTTGAAAGGGTAAGCTGACAATATTATACTGTGTTAACATCTACAAATTAGAGGTGCAAAGGATACTTGTGTTTTTTATTTTGTAGCTGCTGTGTTAGTTTGAAATAACCTAATGTATTGCAATTATTTTATTATTATGGGTTATTTTCAAATATTGCTCTGTGCTCCTTGAAAGCTTTTGTGAAGAACATCAGAGATGTATTAATTACTTCAATTGTGCATTGAAAATTTTAATTAGTCTCTAAGAAGCACACTTATTATATAAAGAAAAAACATTTAGGTTTATTTTTTTAACTTGCATTATGAAGTTGTCACTTTTATCAGACCAGCAAAGTTGTATGTTCAAGCAAATAATTTTACAAGGGATCCTCATAGGACTCAAATTGTTCCTATCAAAGTTCTTTATCGGTATTTTGATCTGTAGTTACTATTTGTTGACAGTGTTTGCTAGTTAAGGGATGGAAAGGATCAAGTTGGAGCTTCCCTCGTGGCAAAAAGAGCAAAGATGAAGAAGATCATGCATGTGCCGTAAGAGAAGTAAGCGTGGCTATTCAGAGTTATCCCTTTCTCATTTTAGCCTTGAATGGCTCTCCTTATATAAATTGGTATAGATTTATTAAACCTACAATTAACTTGAATCGGCTAATTTATGTCATACTAAGGGTGCATTTCCCCCATATCTTAGTTTTGGGTTTTTATCTCCTTAAACGAAGAAGCTGGGCTAAAAATCCTCCTTCTTTAAAACTAGTAGGTATATTGAATCGAAACAATCCCCCACATATATTGTATATCAAACAATTTTAAACACCGGTTATCTTGGTTTATCTCAATGACATTACAGACAGTTTTAAAATTATGTAGAGTTTACATGTATGATCTATGTGATAGTTACTCTTAATACAACGCTAGCAGTGAGTTCAGTAATACATGCTTTTGATAAAAAGTTATTGAACAGTGTTACTATACCATAGTATTCCGGGGTAATTAGAACTCTTTTCGCACGTGCAGGTGTGTGTGTGTGTGTGTGTGTATATATATATATATATATATATATATATTCTGAAAGAAATCAAAGACTATTAGTAGTATTACTTGCTAATGTTGGTCTTATAGAATTTTTAATACGATCAAGGTTCTTATAGAAATATTTTGCCAAACATTTTTTATTTTTAAAATAACTATTAAGCTGGATAGAATCAAGCTGAAATTATAAAAAAATTTCAGTTTTATTTACAAAGCTCTTATTTTTAGCTTCTAGATTAAGAAAAAAGCCAAAAAACTAAGTTGGGGCAAGTACACAAGAATCTCGCTTTAGTTTTTCCTAACTTGTTTTTGTTTGTGCTAAATGCAGGTCTTGGAAGAAACAGGTTTTGATGTTTCAAAATTTCTTAACAAGGATGAATACCTTGAAGTTATTTTTGGACAGCAGAGAGTGCGACTTTACATTATTGCTGGTGTCAAAGATGATACATCATTTGCCCCACAAACCAAAAAGGAGATCAGTGTATGTGATTCTTTTAACATATTTATTTTTAAGGTTTTTATCATTTAATCATCTCACGTCCTTAATTCTAGAATTATCACTAATACTTTTAGATAAGAAACATTTCTTTATATTCCCCAAAAAAAAAACATTTCTTTATGACAAGAGAACGGAAAATTGCAAGGGACTATGAGTTATACCCTGATTTCCCAAACAACAAAATAAAAATCCATATGAAAAGCAGAGTCATATAGTACTCAGAATAACAAGAAAATATCTGCATATAAGGCAGAAATATACGAGCATGGGTATTCTGCTCCAGCCTGATGTTCATCTTATTCTGTTAGGATAAAAGAGAATTAGTCAGGAAAGTCAGTGAGTTGATTAGTTAGAGAGTATCATGTATAAATAGGAGAATACAAGGATAGAGAAGATTCATTGAGTATTTTAAACATTTTGCGAATGGAGTATTGACTCTCTACTGTAGGAAAATACAACAGAGAGTGTGACTTTACATTAAATGAACGACATTGAATAGAATGACTCGGTCATCTAACTCAGTCTCTAAAAAATCTTTGTATTGAATCATACTAAAGCGGATGACTCAACAACGACAACAAAGCCTTATCCCACTAAGCGAGGTCGTAGTTGAATCTAATTCTGCCCTAATGTTCTATCTAATACCATGTTTCTATCCAATTCATTAATCTCAAGATTTTTCTTAAGAGTTTCTCTTGTTATTTTAGGTCTTCCTCACCTCTAAAACTGAATGACTCAATAATGTTCAATCTAATATCGGATGACTCGATGTCTAAACTTTTTAGACACTTATAAAGTGTCTTCAAATATTTAACCCATAAATTTAATTTGTGAATACACAGAGGCACCTTGAAGAACTTAGCTACATTATTTAGTATTTACAAATATATTGTCTTTACAAAAATAATTCATATTTAAGTAAATATTTACTAATATTTGACTTCACATCTACAATAAAAGTAGAAACAAGTGCGCCAGAAAAAAATTAGTTTTATTTTAGGAAAATATGTCTGTTATGTATGTATAGTAATGGAAGAATTACTCAAATGGAATATGGGGTCTAGTGGTAAAGAGGTGTACTTTTACGATAAACTGGTCGCGCGTTCTATTCTCACTGTTGACACTTTTTAATATAGTTTAATTAATTAAAACCGGCTTTTGCATCAAACCGCTGGTCCGAACCAGTTTTTAAACCACTAAATAATTTTCGGGTTCACAACACATTCTCTTATAAACTATCCAACAGATGGATATATGATAAAGAGGGAAAACTCTAAGATATGGAAACATAATCAGAATCAGAATCTTACTACCTCTTTAGAGGGAGAATCTTATTTTCGGGTTCATAATATATTCTCTTTTGAACTACCCCACTGATGGATATAGGATAAAGAGGGAGAACTCTAAGATATGGAAACATAGTCAGAATCAGAATCTTATTGTCTCTTTACAACAAGTGTAGCATATCTAAGTTTAGTTTCCTATTCTGAAGTAAAAATCTAAAAGAAATGATTATTTAAAAAGACACCTAGTACAAAGGTGTTTTTTTTTCTTTCATTTTCAAACACTAAAAGCTTTATATTTAATCACACTGGCGACATCTCCAACACGCCACAAATTACATGTGTAGACTCTAAATTGTCGACAATTGCGGGTGTCCCAATAACACTCAATTGTTCCTAAGACTCAATTGTCCTAATAACATACGTTGGATAGAGTCTGATACTATTTATACTTGGCCAAACTCTGACTGAAAGTTCAAGTGATGCTGGTTGCCCAAGTCCGTCGCAACTATTTTGACCATATCTATTGTCGATGTGAGATCTCAAGAAGGTTTAACATATTTTTCTATTTAACACTAAACTGTTAATATCAAATAAAATAATCTTGTGAAACATATAGTTCTTTGTCATTTTTATCTCTTGTGCAGCTGTGATCTGTGACTAGCGTTGTAGTTATTTTGGAGCCATGTTAGCTTGAAAATTGGATTTGTATTTATTCTGCATTGTTTAGTTTTCACAATGTTTATTCTGCATTATTTAATTTGTCTATACAGGAAATTGCATGGCAACGGCTTGATGACCTTCAACCTGCAAGCGATGAAGTGATATCTCGTGGGATCACTGGTCTTAAGCTGTATATGGTGTCCCCTTTTCTGGCGTGAGTACAACTTCATGTTTTTGATTATATGGTTATGTCCCTTATGTTGTCATTGTTCAAAAAGATTCAATGCCTTCTCGCAGATCTTTGAAATCATGGATTTCATCACACCCACCTCCTATGGCTCCAAGACCTGATTTGCCTCTTAAAGGTATTTGCTATATTAATGCAAGTGCTGGTTGTTTGTTACAAACATCTATTATTGCATACATGCTACTCATGCATTTTTTACGTTGATTCTCGTAGATTTTCAAAATTTTTGCATCAGGATTGCTAACAAGCCTTTATTCTTTTGTTAAGGAATTTGTGTGTGGAAAGCGAAGCATAGTTCTACTGGAAGTAGTTCCACACTTATGGAGAGCCAGCCAACAAAGACTGAACCAGATTCTCAGCCTCTTGATGTAGGACCTGGCCGAAGCTTTAGGAATTTCAGATTTAGTACTGCACAAATTTTACAAGCAATGGAAGCTTCCTTTTCTTGAAAATTCCACAATGTTCCTGTAAAGTATTCTTCAACTGAATTGTTTTGTCCATTTCACTGGTAGTTATCCATACCTATGCTCTAGTTAGGTTTCTGTACATGTTTGTGGAGTAGTCTAATATGTACATTATGTGCATCAACCAAGTTTTTGTACCTAAGACTGGATAGTAGTATTCTCAGTAGCATATATGGAGAAGTAGAGAAACATTCTAATGTAAAAGTTACTATACTTTCCCTAATCAGAACTGGTTCCTACATCGATATTGGTCTCAAAAGAATGAAACTTATTTGTGTGGTAATGTCTATTATAACATAGCAGGTAATTCATGCCAACATAGCAAACAAGATTGGTTTTTTAGTTGGAAATGTTGTTTGCAGGAAACAAAAATGATATCTTATAGTTGAGAATACTGTTATGTAAGGCAGTGTTGTTAATTAGGAAGGGAAAACTTATTGTAGACAAATTCCTCCTAATGAAGTCATGTGGTAAATTCCACCAAACGAAATCTATATGAAAAGTTCCATGGAAGATTATGTACATCTTTTATACGTCGCTCAATTATTGAGTAGTACATAATTAAATGATTAAATGATGTGCTAATACATATTTTTACTTTTCCTATTACCGGAAAGTCCTTTTTCTTCATATAATCAGTTTGACACAACATTTTGAGTGAAATTATTAAAGCATTTTTAGGCATATGAACAATTTTCGTTTAAATAATACTCTTGTATGAAGCTCATTTGGTCGCTATTGGAATGAATTGAAATATTCTCAAGAACATTTTGTGTGAGGAACGTCTATTTTTTTTGCATTTAAAGTTGTAACCTTAATTGTTTTTGCCGAAGTTTTGAAAATTAAAAAATTAGAATTGTTTTTGCCGAAGTTTTGAAAATTAAAAAATTAGAAGTGTCAAGTGATAATACTTTGCGCATGTGAAATTTTGGGGAATACTCATCCCACTCAAAATATATTTGTTGTGTCCGGAGATGCATCTCTAGATGCACCTAAAATTACACCAGTACTCGTATTAAAGTCGGTCACCATATATTTTTAAAAATATATAAATTCATCATGACACATCACATGTATTGAGTAACTTTAAAAACACAATATTTTGTTAAAATTTATTTGAAACCGGGGTGTCTAATACACATCACCGGAGTGAATGTCACATTTCACAAAAGAAGTTAAAAGTTGGCCGAATCACTTTTTAACAAGGATGTAATAGTTCATCAAATTGATCCATATTGAAAGAAAATCAAACAAAGAAAAGGTCAAAGAAAGAACTACCAATAGATATATATTTAGGTGTTGACATATATTTTAATGCATTTTAATTTTAATTTAATAATGGAACTCATTTTTTCTATGTAATATTGCCAATGATATAAACTCGATACAATTTGAGCCATACATAATGTATATTTCACATTAATGTTATATAATTTGGGGTAATTTTAGATACTTTTTATGTTTTAAAATTTGACCCAATATGTAAATTGGTTCTATACCAGTAGTGATCTATGAGATGAGTCTGAATATGCATTTTCGGGCACCTCATTTTCATTGTAAAAACAACTAAACATGCACCTTATAAATGTACATCTCCATAAAACTCTTATTTTATAAAAAAAGGCGTGTTCAGATGATAGGATATTGTTTGTAAGATTCAAATTGATCTGAAACTTGTATAGATAAGGGGTCTTCATTCTCATGTTTATAAAACACAACACTCCAGAATAAATACATATTCCTCCATCTTGCATTTGTGTATTTTAATGGCGCGAAACCCTTCTTCAATTTAGAGTCTCTGAAGACATATCAATTTAGGGT
The DNA here is from genome assembly GCA_021764765.1 of Vicia sativa. Lineage (NCBI taxonomy): Eukaryota > Viridiplantae > Streptophyta > Magnoliopsida > Fabales > Fabaceae > Vicia > Vicia sativa. Next base: position 207,994,800 of record CM038792.1, on the reverse strand, counting down.
CTCCAAAGACATCTCTCGTCGATTTGAAATCTAAATTGAATACTCTCCTACGATATTCACAAAATTGAAGAGTTATCAAGCTCAAGCATCATTCACCCTTGATTGACGATATATAGAAGATACAATTCATCAAGTTTGAACTGAGGACAAATGAAAATTTAAAGTTTATGTGGAGGACATTTTTCCGTTACTCATCAAAGAATTCGACTGAAGTGGACTTTGATTCGATTGAAGTGGATGCGACGATTGCAAGATCGATCTAAAATATTCTAAGGATGTTACAACTTTCTAAATCACCCGTTTGTAATGAAATACAATGTTAAATTTATGCTAATCATTAACTATGTAAAATTAAGTGTTTTGATGTTAAATTATGATGTTTTTCAAACATTCACCAATTATTTATGATTGTTTATGGTTTGACTTAACACAGAATAGAATATTTTAGGGATGCATCATTTAAAAAATTCACTGAAGAATGTCACTTTGTAAATGAAAATCCTCCTAGAAAATGTGTAATGTGTGACTTTCTCCAATCTTTGATGAAGTTTCTCCCAATATAATGAAGGTTTTGAAAAGTTAAATATGACAATAGATCTATTTTAGAAATTTTGTTTATTAAATTGTGCAAGGTGTAACTAGCACAAATCAGTTTCTTATCTCTAACTTTGCATCATAAGATTAAAACAATTCTACTTATTGATCTCAAAATTAAGTAAATATTAGCTATTTATATCAGTCTTTTAAATACTAGACCGAAGATTGAACCGATAAAATTTTTGATTTAAGATTTAATTAGTTCAATCGATTAAATCTAAGGTCGAACTGTTTATTAGATAAACAAATTATATACAACTAATTTTTGATAAATATGTCACTTATAATTCTATATTCACAATTTAATAAAAAAATATTTTAAAAATCAATCACAACTAAATAAAACAATATAAGTTGTAGATATAATAACACAACATAGTTGTATATTTTACTTCAACCTTTATTTAAATATAATTTGAACAAACTAAATAATTATTATAAAATAAATAAAACTAATTCAAAATCAAAAGTAAAATAATAGAGCATAATAATTAAAATAAGTTCAAATAATTAAGAGTACCTAAATTAAAATATAGAATAAAAAATAAAAAATACAATACACTTAATTAAAGAACAAAATGAAAATTCGAGTCAAATTACGACAAACATATGATAGAGTGTGGCTAAATGAAAAACTATAACAGACTGACAAAAATTAAAAATTTGTATGTTTGTAATAAAAAATATGGAATTATTCTTTTGGAAATCGATGTTAAGTTTTGATATTTTGATATTAAATTTAAATAAAAAATAAAAAATATCAATTTGTGCATTTTTTTAAATCAAATGGTTGTACAAAACCGGCTTCGGTTCTATGGTTTGAATGGTTTTGGACAGTTCAATCCGATTTTTTAGTTTAACTTCGATTTTGACCCACTAGCAATTTTGAAAGGTTAATCCAATCAGATTCATCTCGAATTCACGGTTCAACCGATTGAACCGACCAGTTCGATTTTCAAAACATTGATTTTTATATTATTAGATGTTTCTCAATTCATTTAGATTTTATTGTTTAAATAAAAATTATATTTTCATGGAATACATTTTCATAAAAAATAATTTTAAAATAATTATTATCGTTTGATCATCAGAGGAAATAATAATACAATAACTACTAAAAAGCCGCACATAAAAAAGTCTCAATTTAAACTAAAGTGATACCGATGGTCCAAACATATAATATTTTTTTGCGCATTTCTTAATCCACCCCATGACCTTCTTATCCACCCTTGCGAAATTCTCAAATTTCTCCTGAAAACCGGAAACATATTTTCGGGGCGCACCACCATCTGATAAATTTTACAACAAATCGGAAGTTAACTTCCGGTTTTATACCGTAACTATATTTCTGGTTTCGTTCATAACAGAAATTCAGAATAGTTCATTTCATTGTCTAACATAGAGATACATAAACTTAGCAAATACAAACCGAAAGTTAAACATAAATCGAACATTACATATCAATATCCTGGTGGATGCTGCAACATCCTCATAGTGTCATCGACGGTTCTTGATAAAGTCGCATCTAACTCGATTGAAACTTTCTCCTGAAAAGTTCAATAAGTCGACTACATAGCCCGTAAATCGCCGTAGTTCTTCAGTTCACGGTTCACGAACTGCAGATTTCCTTTATTGTCGATTGATTGCGAGCGGTACTCGATCTTCTCTACCTTTCGACTGTCACCATAAGGAACAAGTTCCTGTAGAGTTTCACGTACCTCTTCAATTGGGGTGTATACTGTGATCTTGAATTCGCGAGACGTACGTCGCCGGAAAAATGAACAACTCCAACAACCCATGTGATATCTAACTTCATGTCCATTTCAGATTTTGTGTTGTTGTAAGGAAAATCATATATTTGTGTTAGTGATAATAGCGGAAGTTAAATTCCGGTTTCCTACTTAAGACCAAAACCGAAATTTAATTTTCGGTAAGTGCCCTGGGTTTGAAAAACCAGAAATAGAACAGAAGACAACAACATATAACACAAAATCTCATATATTCATTTTTTTTGCAAATGGTCAAATTACAAAAATGAGTATATTTCCACATCGTAATACATTATCAAAGTGAAGTTAACATTACAATGCTACCTATACTACTTGAAAGAGCCGGAAAACGTGTCGCCGAATAAATCCACAGGTGGCACCCCTTTCAACTTTTCCCTATTTATTTATATATCTATTTCCCTCAACTTGTTGAATTCTTGCATCATTTCCATGAAATTGTCCGGCCATGTCTCCGATGCTTTTGTGAAATGAAGCGCCCACTGGTGATGTCGGTGGTATAGGGCATTCCGATTTCAAGTAGACTTGAACAAAATATCGTGGATTTGAAATCCACCCAACACAAATGATACGATCAATGGGATTTGGTGTAGGAGGCGTGCGTGGAGGAGAAAAGTCTCCAAGAAATCGTATCTTGTCAGGTTAATGCACATCCTGTCATACGCACTTGCAATGAGATAACTCATTTCACGGAACCGCATCCATTTGTCCTCCGGTGCACATCCAACCTTAACAGGTACTAGTGCATAATGTATTTCCTCAACCTTCACAACTACCTAGCAAACAAGAATCAACTCGAAAGCCACAATTACCGTCACCGGCCATATTGACGATCCTTTCAACGTATTTGTGCATGAAAACCGACATGTGATCGATGAATGATATTTTTGATGGAGGCGGTGTAGGCGGTTGTTTGCTAATACGGACATCTTTGAAAGCATATTTATGAGATTTTCGTGAAAGTTTTCTTCTCTTTCGCATTCGAGAAATGCAAAAGCAACTGAGTACGCCTTCTCGGTCGATGTAACACCAACAATTTCCAACAACGGTAGCCTGTACTTGTTGGTTTTGTACGTCGAATCCATTACGAGCACGGTAGGGAACATGTTGAACAATTTAAGGGAACCATGATGAGTCTAATAAATGTCTCTAACCGTTTCTCCATCATCACCCTGTTGGTGCCTACAAACATAATTATTGTCATCAAGAACTTTCAGAAGGTGTTGCATTTCGGTTCGATCCTCCCAAATGGCTAACGTTGTTTGATAGTGCTTATTGTACACTTGTTTGATATTATAGGTGCTCTCCGGTCTTTTGCGCTTCAAGGTTGCAAGAATATTTTTGGGAGGTACCAGATTCAAAGTCATGTTGGAAACACAAATTTTCTCATCCAGAAGTAGCTGACATGCTATTGGATGACTGACCAACTTTGGACTTAAATCATGATTGTGTTCTCTGCTAATCATATTAAACTTCCACTTATTGTTGGCCATGAGATAACCACGCAACCGAAACCGACACTCACATTTTCTTGTGCCAGTTTTCTTACGTTTCAAATTCTGAATGCGAGCCACATATTTTCTGCTCCTTTCGCAAGTCAAAATAACAAAGACATTTCTTCTATCAGTACCGTTATTGGACCTTGCTATCACGGTAATGCTTATACTTTTATTTCCTTATCATGCTGGTAAACTTTAAAGTCAACCGAAAATTTTGTTCTTCCCTTAATTTAATTTAGTTTCTCTTAAGAATTTGATCAAACTGTGAATCATGACACTAATGTTAACCGTTAAATTATCAGGTTTAGCTGGACTTCGCGTGGGATATGGAGCTTTTCCTTTGAGTCTAATTAAGTATCTTTGGAGAGCAAAGCAACCTTATAATGTATCCGTTGCGGCTGAAGTTTCTGCATGCGCAGCACTTGAAAATCCTACCTATCTAGAGGTTTTTCTGCTTCATCATGTATATTTATAAGTTCGCACATTTATACTAATTCATATGCACCATCGGCGTAAAGATTACATAGTCGATGGGTTGTGATTTGCTGACAATATAAAAGCTTTTATACTCTTAGCGTTTTAGAGTTAAACTCTAATGCAAGTTGTGTCGAACACTATATGATTATTGCATATTATTATTCGTAACGTAAATCAAATGGCCAAATTTAAAATATTTTAACATACAGAATGTGAAAGATGCTTTGGTGAAAGAAAGAGGGAGGCTTTTTGAGCTTTTGAAGGCAGTTCCATTCCTTAGGCCATTTCCAAGCCATTCTAATTTCATTCTTTGCGAGGTTACATCTGGATTTGATGCAAAGAAGCTAAAGGTACATTCGTTTTCATATCTTCACATATTCATGCTTATTATTCACTATTGAGAAACCTGAACTTGTAATTTTTAAATCATCACCCTTCGAATCTATCGCTCCCAAGCAATTAAGGTTGTCAAATCAAGAGTTATTTTATGTACATTTGTTTTGCATATGTGAAATCAACTTGTGGACTTGTGTACGCGGTGTTATCAAATATCCACCATGGTGGATATACATGGCGATTTTTGAGTTTGCTGTAATGGTAAATAACGACCGATATTGCGGATTTTTCCGCCATAATTTGCTATGACGGTGCCGCAAAGTGGTCGGTATGGTGGGATTTTGGCTCTCCCCTGTGAACCACCATCAACATGAGTAGATGCTTATATAATACAACGAAGGTTTACTATTTTTTTTGGTTCCGGATGTTAACTTTGAGGGTTTATTTGGTTCCTTAACTTTAAAAAATACCATATTGATCCCTTAGCTATTAAAAACATACCATGTTAGTCTGTTTTGTCTAATTAGTGATAACTTTATCTTTCAATTTTTGAATTTTTCCATCGCTAATTAAACGAAAAAGATTAATAGAAAAAATGAATTGAATGTGAAAATTAAGATGGAAACAATTAATTAATTATTGTTGAATTCACGACGAGTTTATTGAGGTCACTGGAGTCCAATAAAATAAATTTATTGTGATTTGCAAATTTGCTAAGATTTGAGTTTACAACCGAGTCAGCTAAAAGTTGACACTAAAACTCATGGAATCATACAAAATTCTATGATTCCACCAGTTAACTCAGCAATTTAATAACCTTGCTCCTAAGAGTGAAGTTATTTCCAGAAAGATCACGATAGACATACTGCAAATTTGTTTTCTGTTTGAAAATTTATCATTATTGTCCCGTAAGTACATCTCCCATGGTAAAAAATTTCAGGGACATTGATATGTTGGGGTGCAAGTTTGAACTTGCAATTTCTCACTTCTCAGTACTTAAGTATGTGTCAGATTCGCCACTATGTTCTTTGAAACTTGTAATTTTGGTCCCTATAAATATGCGTTCCTGTAATTTTGGTCTTTTTAAAATTTTCTTTTAAATAGTGGTTCTCTAAAACTGCATGGAAAAAAAGGTTCTCTAAAACTGCATGAAAAAAATGTTTGCGAGGACCGTTATTCAAAGGAAAATTTTAAAGGATCAAAATTGCATATTTTTAGGGACTAAAAACATATTTAACCCAAATAAATAAAATTTAGATGTTTTTTTTGTGTGTGTGAACACAGGATGATCTTGCAGCAACCGGCGTGATGATTGGCCCCTACAGCAGTAAAGAGCTGAAAGGCTATGTTCCAGTATCTGTTGGGAAGCCTGAACACACAGACGCGCTTATGAACAGTCTCAACAGACTATTGTAGGAGCACAGTTTCAATATGATTGAAATTACAAATGGATTCTCTTAAATAACATTCAAAACTAGAGGAAAAAATATATTATGAGAATTTGAGTTAGTTAAGTTATGTAGACAATAATGAGTTATGAATGAACCTAATTAGAAGTTGTAACATTTGTATCATGTAATTTAAGGTGGTTGATTAAGCGATAAGTTAGTTTTCCTTGTTTTTTTAAAAAGAAAATAAATGATGAGGAAAATAAATACACACATATTCTATTTTGGAGTTTTTTTTCTTTGAAAATTTGGTATCCGGTCATAGGATTGACCAGTTCCACAATTACTTGCGGCGATGCAATTTAAATTAAGAACAAAGTTTAATATAGACCGATTTCAATTTAGTTCCTTGCAAAATTCAAAAACTCATTTTAGTTTCTCATGTATTCACTTCATGGAAAATAGACAAATTCCACAATTTTTGATATCCAAAAGGGTTTTGGGTGGAAAATCAAAATATATAAATGTTATCTTATTGTAGAGAATGCCTTGAAATGCTTGCGTAGTTATCGCACAAATGGAGAGAAGGTCTCAATTTTTCTAATGAAGTGCAACCCTAAATGGGATGGAGTTTAAGCTAAGGTTAGCGTTTGAACTCTTGGATTAAGATAGCCAAAAGATGCTATTAGGTTGAAAGGGATAAAATCTTAATACACACATATACATGCTTGATTTTTTTTACATCTACAAGACGATTAAGTTACCGATTATCGAATGTGAGAGGTATTTAGATAGAATTTTTTAAGTGTATATCAATTTGACATTTGTGCTTCCTTTTATTGAGATTTTTTAGAATTTATGGAGATCTAAAATCTTCAGATGTAAGATTATCATCTAAATAAATATATGTGTGTAATTCATACTATCACATGATGATCATTCTTTAATCATGTCCATATCAAGTATTATTCTAGACTATATCCACCTTTATTTTTGAGGTTCTAAACATAGGTATGTAGTTAGAAGTTTAAAGTCATTGTAGTATGACAACAAAAAATCTCGATTTTATTGGGCCGCACACTTTTTAGCTTCACATGCTATTGGAGAAAATTTTATCATGCATCCCGTCAATTATCTATGCACTCCTTCAAATTATGTATTTAGATGAAAATACTCCGTATAAATACTTACACTTTCAAAAATCAATATTTTTTTTTTCTGATTTCGTTTTTAAGGGTCGAGAAAGCGAAATTCAGAGAACACAACATTAATGCTTTCGAAGCATCCTCAGTACACAAACCGAAGAACAAGACTTGAAGATATATGGTTTTTCTTGTTATACTCCGGATAACGCACAAGCGAGTGTTCCAGTTTTTATGGAAAAAATGCACCAAACCAGATTACTTGGGCATGGGTTCTCCGGTTCTGATAAGTGCTAAATTGAATAACTGTTGTACCCCAAAATTTATCCTCTTCATTTTGAAGTTTCTGACTTATAATTGCATTATCATAAATATACATGCATATATATGCATAGCATTGCTCATGAGGTTACCCTGTTCAAAGCATTTCAAATTGTGGAAGAAACTGTGCTTCTGACTATCTCAGGTCATTTTGAGCCAAAAATTGATATTTCTCGGTTCGTATGGCTATCGCAAGATTTTCTGGTCGAAAAGCTATTTTTGGTTTGATTCCATGAGCATTGGGATCATATCAATTTATTCTCCAGTTTATCTGTTCATATCGGAGGCCGCTTCATCAAGAAAAGAATTAATTTGTTTATTTCTCAATAAAGTGAATTTTGGGTTTTTAGTGTGTTTCGGGCGCTTTGGAATGCGTATCTCTCAGCTCGTCGGGTATTTTTTGATGATTTTAAATGGACAAGTCCCTCACATTATTATCTACAACTTTCGTTTGAAAGTCAGAAGCAAATTATGTGAAGAAGGTCTCCAAAGAATTTGATTGCTCAAGTGGATTAAACTGAATTTTTGGGCTGTACAGTGCGCTCAATGCACTGAAACCTTCGTAATTTCTAGCTGGAAAATCAAAACTGAGCGAAGCCGGTGTCTAAAATTTTGTATCGGAATCCTCTACAACTTTCATTTTCAAGTCCAGAGCCAATTCCCCACCAATCAATACCAGAATTTTATTCTCCGAAGTTGCTTTTGGGCTAAACCGAGCAATTTTCATCTGATACGCGAAGTTTGAAAAATCATATCTCACTCGAGTTTTATCGAAAAGAGATGGGACCAGTGCCAAAAGTTCACAAGTTGTGTTGGCTTCATTTGTCTCAGAGATACTCAAGTTCAAATTTTGATCAGAAGACCCTCGTTCGAGACAATTTCTCCGAGGAGCGCAAATCAAATTCTGCATGTGTCAGACGCTTGAAAATTGTGCTGAAACTTCAAAAATTCGTATCTCCTGGATCGTTCTCCTGATCGAGCCGAAATATTGACTTGCACAAATAAAATCGAGTTTTGGACATATTTCGTTTAGAGTCCAACTTCAAATTCTCGACGGATTGAGCTATTTTGAATTAATTACGAAAATTATCCGGATAATCGTGATTTGGGCTTAATTATGGATCCAAGGCACTCTAAGACCCAAATTTTCACACTATAAATACATTTTTGCCTTCACAAGTTGGAGGAGGATAATCATTTTCTCAAATTACACACAAAATCACTCTTAACTCTCTAATTCTCTCTCAATTAACAAGTACAAAAATAAAAAAGGAAAACAACTTTCCCTCCAAGCAACCACCACAGGCCACCACGTTGCTCCTCCCTAGCGCCGGTTACCACCGCACACCGCGCTAAGCGCCGCTTGCGATTTTGCCGGAACTTCATCTGCTCATCGGAGCAACTTCTTCACTGGATTCTTCTCCTTTTCTTCTCCTTTTCGTCGAATTCAACCTAGAGGAAGCTCTTCCTCTTGAATTCACTTTAATTTCTAAGAATTAAGCAATTCCTCTTCATCTTCTTCTTCAATTCTCCATTGAAGCTTCAAGATCTTCAAAGATTCAAGCTTGATTTCAAGTATTATCATCAATTCAACGCTGGTTTGGTATTTTCTTTGAGGAGCATAAGGAATTCCTCTCCAATTTGATTCAAACTCCAATTTCAAGTAAGTGTTTAGTTCAATTAAACACTTATTTTAAGCTATTTTTTACCTTTAGCTTTTCTTGAAATTGAATATTGAATTTGCTTGCACTTTTCGTGTGGATTTCGATTCTTGAATTTTCATTCTTGAATTCTTTGATTTGAATAGAATTTTGTGATGTTGTTCGTGTCGGTGTGAAGATTTTTTGTACATAGCACACACACACACTTGTGTATTTGTATTGTCTTTGCATCTAGGTCATAAACTTGTGCATTTTCCATCATCTATCACATGCTCATGCATTGGAGAGGATATAGATCGATTAACATGCCTTGAATTTTGAGAATCAAGTTTGATTTGTTTGCAAAAGCGTGTCAGAATGTAGACTTTAGTGCATTTTGATCATTAGGTGTATTTGCATTGTACATATCTCATATACATGCACCTAATCTTGTGATTTTCTTACTTTAACTTGCACTCCTCACATGTTCATGCATTGGCTTGCACCTTTATGAGCATTGAAATTGTTACTTTAACTTGCATTCCTCACATGTTCATGCATACCTTTGCGTCTTATGGATAATTCATGCTTTGCCTTAACATGCATTCTTCATATTGTAATGTATGCTCTTGAATTACATTGACAGGTTTGCCTTTGCATGCTTAGGATTGAATGATTGCTTTGCCATGTTTTCACTCTTTTGTGTTTTACTTACAAATAATGGCTTTTGAGTTTAAGTGCTTCCAATAAGCACTTTCCTTGTTATTTGAGTGTTTGGATTGACTTTTGGCATGAGAACATCATGGAAAGAAGATTTGGTTCACAGCAGAAAAATTCTGCAGGTTACAGGTCGCGCTTAGCGCCACCAGAGGCCTGCTAAGCGCCAAACTCTCTGACTTTTGGGTTTGTCTGTGCAGGAGGCCGCGCTTAGCGCCATATACCAGGCTTAGCACGACCTGAGGATGAAAACTTTATTTTTCTGACTTTTAAACATGAAATCTCACATGTCCGTACATTTTTGAACCTTGCTTGAGATGTATTTGATGCAGGTGTTTGTGTTGTAGATGCATAGGACACAACCTTTCAATTTTTGTGCTTGTACACATCTGTGTACATTCTATTGTCTGCTTGTATTGTTTTACTCCATTCTTGCAGGTACTCTTATCTGAATGCGTATGAACGCGCATTCCATTTCTTGTACACATCCGTGTACATTCTATTGTCTGCTTGTTTGGTTTTAATCCTTTCTTGCAGGAATTTTTGTTTGAATGCGTACGAACGCGCATTCCTTCGCTTGTACACATGCGTGTGTATTTTATTGTCTGCTTGTGTGGTTTTACTTCATTCTTGCAGGTACTCTTATCTGAATGCGTACGAACGCGCATTCCATCGCTTGTACACATGCGTGTGCATCTATTGTCTGGTTATTGTGGGTTTTCTTGTAGGTACTTTGTTCGAATATGTACGAACTCACATTCTGATCCTTGTTTGCGTACAAACGTGCATCCCATCGTCTGTTTGTTCGGTTTTACCCCTTTTATGCAGGTGCTTGTGTATCATTTATGGATGAAAGCAAAAATTGATATTTGTTTTGGGTACAAACACGCGATGTTTTGTATGCTTTGTCTGGATCCCTACCTTTTGCAGGTTTATTGTTTCAGATGCGTATGAACGCGCAATCCACATATGCTTTGATGCCCCCGTGCACTTCTCATCAGTTTACTCTTATTGCTTGGATGCAGTACTTGATGTTTTCCGGAGTATTTTTAGCTCGCAGTGCTCTTCGGATTGGTTATTGATGAGTAAATTCCGCAAGTGCACGGAGATATTGAAGTAATATAAAAGATTGTCGAACCACAGAGACCAATGTCAACCTATTGTAATCTATCGTTACTTTGTAAAGCTAAGGCTAATGAATAATTGGATTTTGGGGGAAACTAAGAACCAAAACTGAAATGAACGGACTTAGGAAATAATACTAAAACGTGGTCGGGATATGATTTCCGAGTTCCTGAAGGACTAATAGAAAATGGGTACTAATTACGACTGTAACCTAGTTCCGTAGAATATACTAACTTAAAGACTCCGCCTCACGCTCTCGCGGTATTAACTAAAGTCATACTTCCTAATCCTAAGATTTTGCTCTCGCTTGCCCGGTAACTAAGAAATATATTTTGTAAGCCAATAATATCCTAAACGTATCTAAAGCGCTCTCTCAATTCAACATGACAGAACCAAACATATTGAGATTGATCGACACTTCATAAAAGAGAAGTTAGGATAATATCATCAACATATACAATCAGGACGACAAGTTTTCCATCTTGAGAGAACTTTGTGAACAAGGTGTGATCAGCCTGTCCTTGAATGTACCCTTGTTTCTTCATGGACTGAGTGAATTTTTCAAACCAAGCTCTAGGGGACTGTTTTAGTCCATACAAAGACTTATTTAGTTTGCATACATTTGATCCAAATTTGTTTTCAAACCTAGGAGGAGTGTCCATGTATACTTCTTCTTCTAGATCACCATTAAGAAATGCATTCTTAACATCTAACTGATGTAAGGGCCAATCCAGGTTAGCGGCAAGAGATAAAAGAATTCTTACAGTGTTCAGTTTTGCAACAGGAGCAAATGTCTCAGAGTAGTCTATACCATAGGTCTGAGTATAGCCTTTTGTTGGGATTTAAGAGGGGTTTTTCAAAATTTTAACCTCTTAGCGGAAAAATCCCGATGAACGGATCTTGATTAAATCATTAATCACATATAAAAACTCACCGAAATAAGGATTCAAGAATTACCTCTTGAAGCGTGTTTTCTCATACGATCACGAACGGCGGAAGTTACTGCTCTCGTAGTCCACGCGAGTGCAAAGTGGAAGGCGGTGCTAGCCGTTTCTTATTCTCTTGAGAATTGACAATTAACCTAGCAAGGGAAAAGAACTTCTCTATTTATAGAGAGCTTCTAAAACCCTAATGCTCATAATTTGGGCTTTTTCCAAAACAAGCCTAATTTTAATTAATTAAACTATTTAATTATATAATTATTATTTATATTTAATTAAACTCTTTTAATTAAATAAAATAAAATATTAATTAAATTAAATCATATTTAATTTAATCAACTGTCAATTCCCATTTATTTAATTAAATCATATTTAATCAAATAAACGATATGTGTTAATACATTAAACAATTTAAATAATATTAACACATAATTAAATTAAATCATATTTAATTTAATCATCCATTCCACTATAAGTACTCTATGCGTGTGACCCTGTAGGTTCTCAGCGCTGGCAATAATATTAAATTACCTATTTAATATTATAAACGAGTGATATCTAGCAACACATCATTGCTACCCAAGTAACGAGAATGTCATGTGATCTGACATAACCTTTCTGTGATAATGATTATGTGTACAATTACCCTTTTGCCCTTATATCTATATTGAACACAAGGCATAGAATGTGTCACCTTCGTATAGTTCAATATTTTATTCCTTGATCCCCGAGTATTCCTTATAACAACAAATAAGCCCAATATCTCATATTGACTTATTTGAGCACGGCCATGCATTTTACGTTATACTCATCAAGGGGCCCATGATATTACTCCGTATATGTAGGAGGGGCAAATTCCATCTAGGTCACTCATGTTCCTCAGCATGATTTATAAAGTACCTATCAACCATCTTTATGGTCATCTTGTTACAGACAACGTTTGATTGGCAATAAAGTACTCGACTCCACATCTAGGGTCCATAGTGGTTTCAGGTCGAAGGGTGGTATACACCACTATCACTATGAGAATAACTTATGGCACTTACATAACAAACTATGTAGTATTCTCATGGTGGGTCAATCCAGTATAAATATTACTCCTAATATTTATACCTACGTGAAGACTTGATATCTCATATCCATGACTTGTGAGATACAATCATCAGTCTACTCACGTAATAGTCTTTATGCGTTACTGTTGTCCTATTTGACAGTAAAGCTTGACTACGGATACTTTGAGAATAATGTCCTTATGTTTAATGAGCTCTCACAATTAAGTCACACTTAATAGATCATTAATAGACTAATTACTCTAAGGACTTCATTATGTCATATACAAATAACATAATAAATATGAGGCCTAACGATTATATGTATTAACAAATAACATATATCAAAGTCATGATACAAAAGCATATTAAGCCAATATTGATTGGCTATTAGAGCTTACTCCAACACCTTTAGCCACCAAGCGAGCCTTGTACCTTTCAATTGACCCATCTGAATTATACTTCACAGTAAACACCCATTTGCATCCAACTATCTTCTTGCCATCCGGTAGTGTTGTAACACTCCAAGTTTGGTTCTTTTCTAGAGCTTTCATCTCCTCAAGTACAGTTTCCCTCCACTTTGGAATTTCTAGAGCAATCTGTACATTTTTTGGAATTTCTACACTAGACAATTTTGAGGTGAAGCGATGAGATGAAGACAAATTTGAATATGATATAAAATTGGACATTGGGTGTTTAGTACAAGATCTAACAGGTTTTCTAATGGCAACAGGATCATCAATATCAGGATACAAAATACGACTTTCAGAAACAGAGATGAACTTGCCTTTCCTATTCTTAGGAGGTTGATCATTCCCTGTTCGATTCATGTTGAGATGTGGACTCATCCTTTCTTTGTGGTGCTTTTTCACAAAACCTTCCTTTCCAAATTCCGCTTCCTAATTCAAATCTGCTTTCTAAGTGAGTCATTATTTTATGGCATTTCAATTAGATCATCACTATTATTATTTTCAGGAATTTCATTGTTTTTTCCATGAGAAAATGTTGGCTCAGATTCACAAAGTTCCTTACTCATAACAGGAGTAGGATCAGTTAAAGAATCATGGCCAATTTTTGTTGGTGCAGAAGTATAAGTCACAGAACTTTGGGATGCAGGTAAAGATAAATTATTTAAAAAACTCATGTCCTCAATTTGAAACAAGTCTTATTTTATATCCCACCCTTGATGAGTGTCATCAAAAAAAGGTTTATTTTCAAAGAATGTAACGTCCATAGTGACAAACATTTTCTTGTTTTTTGGATCAAAACATTTATATCCTTTTTGGGTTGGAGAGTATCCAACAAAAACACATTTTATAGCACGTGGTTCAAGTTTTCTAACATTTTTATGTTCATGAACAAATGCTGTGCAACCAAAGATTCTTAATGTTAGATCAATTAAAACACGAGTACTAGGAAAACATTCTTTGAAAGTATTAATTGGAGTTTGAAAATTCAAATTTTTTGAGGGCATTCTATTAATTAAATACGCAGCTGTTAAAACAGCTTCGCCCCACAAATATTTTGGTACTTTATTTGAAAAAAGTAGAGCTCTAGCAACCTCCAATAAATGTCTATTTTTCCTTTCGGAAACTCCATTTTATTGAGGAGTATTAGGACATGAACTTTGATGTACAATCCCATTTTTTAGAAAAAACTCATCCAGGATAGTATTAAAATATTCTTTGCCATTATCACTTCTAAAGACTTGGATATTTGTTTGAAATTGATTTTGCACCATTATAAAAAAATTCTTTACAGCCTGACAAACATCTGATTTCCCCTTTAATAAGTACACCCAACATACTCTTGTATGGTCATCTATAAATGTGATAAACCATTTTTTTTGAGAGAATGTACTTGTACGGTTAGGGCCCCAAACATCACTGTGAATAATAGAAAAAGGTTTTGATGGTTTATAAGTCTGTATTGAAAATTGGGAACGATGATGTTTTGCAAACTCACATGCTTCACATTTAAACGAAGAAAAGTTCTTATTGTGAAATAACTTAGGAAACAAGTGTTTTAAGTAACGAAAACTAGGATGACCTAATCTTAAATGCCATACCATAATGTTGTCATCTTTATTATTCAAAACAGAAAAAGACTCAAAACAGGAACTTATTGTTTTTGAAGGTAGTTGTGATGCAAATCCAATGTCAAAGTAGTAGAGTCCTCCACTCTCCTTAGCACTGCCAATCATCTTCCCCGAGTTCAAATCCTGAAAGACACAGTGAGATTGGAAAAAATTAGTTTGACAATTTATATCTTGGGCTAATTTACTGACTGACATTAGATTACATGATAAATTTGGAACATGAAGGACATTTTAAGAGTCAACATCGGAGACAACACAATCGACCCTTTACCGAATGGTCAAAAGAGCCATCTGCGATTTTTATTTTTGATTACCGCACATGGACTATATGAAGAGAACAAAGTAGATTCACATCATATGATCGAGGCACCGAATCTACTATCCAAGTATATCAATGACACTAATAAATGCAGATTACCTTTTGTTGCTATAGAGCAAGTAGGAGTTGGAGACTCGAGGAGTTTGTCAGCTTGTCTAGTTGTTCCGTAGTGAGTGGAAGTCGACGTGAAGAGAGTTGCCGCCTGATCGAATTACTAGCTTGAAATGAACGACCACCACCGCCACCGCTGCCACCGCCATCACCGCTGCCACCACTGCTACCACGACCACCGCCATCACCGCTGCCACCGTCATTATTGGATCCGATGTAGGCGAACCCGGAGTAGGCTAACCGTGTTGCGATTCGCCATAGGGAATTAAGCAGGTATGTGAATCGGGTCGGGTAAGAAACCGAGTCGAACAGAAAACCCTAACCCCACTAGTTGTGGAAGCTTTACAGTAAACCCTAACACAGAGCTCTTGATACCATGTTGAACAGAATGGTAAACAATTGTTCTATTTTATTCCTCAGCTCTAAGGCTGGTATATATAGTAGTAATACAATAATGATAATTAATTCTCTATTTAATAGAGAATAAAGAAAAATAAAAGACAATAAATAGAAATAATGAAAAGGGAAATAAGATATTTTCCAACAATTTTCTATCAAGTCCGTCGGTAACGACAGTCCTCATACACCAGACTCAAAACTATTTAGCTAAACATGTTACTAATTAAAAACGCATGAATAATTATACTTATGATAACAAACGACATAGCAATTAAAATAAATAAAATAATAATAATAAATAATGCGAGAAAAGGAATAACAATGATAATAATAATAAAGTGGTAAAATGAAGAACCTGTAAATGCGGACAATGGAAATAAAGAGAACTTGAATTGAAATACGCAGACCAGTTTGAATCTAATACACAAATAGAACAATATAAATAAATCCTAAAACTAATTCGGTAATAGTCCCCCGAAGTGGAGAACTATTACTTTTACATTCTAAGAAAAAGCTCTATACAAAAAATGGTGGAAAATAGACGAAAGAGGAAGAGAGGAAGAGATACTTTGCTGTCAAATGTAACCTATTTATATAGTTTCTCAAAACTTCTTGTTTAGAAAATGTAGGAGGAAGTGGCGTTACTCCCTTGACTAAGTAGGTGGAGAAAATATTGGAAAGTAGATGTAACCACTCTGTGCCGTTCGGTACAAGTAAGGAGAAAAAGTCTCCTTCAAAAGTGTGACGTTCATCACAAAAATAGGAGTGGGCCATGGGAAATGTGTGGCGACCATTACAACTTTGCTTCATGAGGAAGCTTCGCCTCCTAACTTGTAGCGACCGTTAGGGTTGTTGGAGGAGGTGTGTGCCGACTGTCACACATGCTGGGCTAGTGAAGGAGCGTGTTCCTTTGGGTTGGGCCTTGTTGTTTTTCATTTATTTCTTTCCAGCCTTAATTATCATACCCCCATTTTTCTATCATACCACATGTTTGCATATTTTGCTCTTTTTGTGGATTTTAAGCTCGTTTCGCTCAACTTTTTGCGACTTTCTTCGTACATGCCTTATAAATAGTAAATACCTGAAAACATAGAAAATACCGGCATAATACGAATATAAAGCAACATAATTAAGATAAAATAAAGATATAATCTATGTAAATCAAGCCAAATATGTGATACATTTTCGTGCTATCAGTTATCCGTTTGGTACTAGCTACCCCTTGTTTATCGCATTCTTTTACAGATTTCCTAGATATCATGAGAAGTAGGGGTTTACCGCTTTCTTTGCCATGATTAGTATAGGAGTGTTGGGCTCAAAGTCGCTGTTTAAAGACATGTAGCTAGGCATTATGCAAATTGTGTGCTAATTGTGTTTGGTTTGTTTAAAATCCTCCACCGTGCATAGGGAGATAATTCTCAGTAAGTGTTTACATTTGTACTTGCATAGGTCAAGAGTGGTTAGGCAACCTGACATGTCACCACCAAGAAAAGTCCCGTTTTTTATATTTCATGTTATATGATGATATGATGGGCACACAGAAAGGGTCCCCAATCGATCCCCACACAGTTCTAGTCCGTGTCAGCTCAGCACACACAAATCGTGTTGCTTCCTTTATCGAGTCAATAATAAAAGTGGCAAGAGTTTCCTATTCTGACTCTTCACGCTTTCTTGGGGTTCACATTTATTTCTGAACTCGCATCATTCACTCTTCACACTTGACAATTCATGTCATGCGGTGATACCACTCACGGGAATCAGAATGTGTTGGCTCCTGGTGGATTCTCGATATGCTCGTTATCGTGCGTCTATGGGACTTCCTCTTTTTTCTGCGCTTGTGTGACATTTGTTTGTGAATTGCATTGCTTGTGTGCTTCTGCCAAAGCACTTGATTGCTTCATCCCTTTGCATCCCTTAGTTTTACAACCAAGACGAATATAGGATAGCTTTCCCTTAGGACCACTCGGTTAGGATAGCTATCGAGCCTAGACATTAGGATTTACATCCTTGACATGTCAACATAGGTAGAGATTCCCCTTCATCCTCAACCTTAGGTCCAATCCTTGTATGACAATATTAGGGCTAGTACTAGTTAGTCTCCCTTTTGTTTTGCTTGTTGCTTTTTGCATCCTTGCATGTAATTAAAACTAAAACTTTCTTTCTTTTTCTTTTGAAAACTAAAACACATAATAATGGTTCATAACTCCTTTCTTGAAGGTAAAAGCAACCAACCAAGACAAACTCTTTTTCTCCTACGGGCGCATTTTCTTTTGTGTTTAAAACCTTTTTCATAAGTAAAAAACACAAAACCCACCAAAAAAAGTGAGCCGAACTACGACGCTCTGACTTTTCCATTGCACGAGGGAATACATAGGCATCTTGTCACGGGGCTCGATCGAGCACAACTTGTAAATAATTCCTTCTTTTCCCCGTATTTTCTTTATATTCCTTTTCTTTTGCATGCATTTTAGCGATTAAGCGATAGACAGATATAACACACCCCTTAGATAGAAAATAGAAGTGGATTCCGTAGAGTACTACGGGCGTGTGGGGTGCTAATCCCTTCCCCTCGCGTAACAAACTCCCTTACCCAGATCTCTCGGTTGTGAGACCGTGTTTTCTTCCCCCACAGGTTTACTTGATGTTTTCCTTTCTCCGTCGCGAGATAAAAAACGTTCGATGACGACTCCATTGATACATCTTATCAGTCGGTGTTCATCTGGGAGATTTCAGTTGGCGACTCCATTGGGGACAGTTGACCTATTGTTGGTCCATCCAGGAGTTGATCCTAGCTTTTATTTTCATGTCTATTGGGTGTTTATCTATTTACTCGCTTTACCGCACCATCCTTTGTATGTTTGCATTACATTCTATGTGGCATTTTACTGCTTTCAAACATTGGCTGGACTATTGTGCTATGATCTATTTCTTTGGTGGGTGATAGTTACAAGAGGTAAAAGGCCCCATACCCCGTTCGAGAGACATATAGGACACCTAGGACTAGAGTGAAACATGATAGATAGGAATGTAAATCTTGTAGTCTGTCATGTCGTCCATGCTTAGGGGAGGGTTTAAGCAGGGTGCTAACGTTATCACGTAGGTGTTACGATGGTAGTATCCCTAGGCGAACCTGATCCTGAGTTACCTTGGATTTACCCAGACCTTAGTCTTACCCGTGAGTGAGGCGGGATCATGATTATTATAGGTACCATTGGTGACTATTGGTGATTTAATATTGATGGTGACTTGGTATTTTCTGTTGGTGACTATGGTTCCATTCAGTGGTATTTTCTATCCGTTACTCTCTCCGTGACCTCTATTTTCTTCAACCAAATCAGAAACAGCACAACAGTTTGATCGATGTCATGGAAGTAGTAAACCCATGATCAATGCATAACGTACTTGCATCACATAATGTTTATTTTCCTAAAATAAATGTCAGAAAATATGTTATTTATATAACCCTGCATGCATATCATTTTCAGGACTTTCTGTGGTTATTGTCAGCATCAGGATGGATACCAACAATCAAAACGACAACGAGTTTCTAAAGAAGTCTTTCGTGTATTCTTTTTGCTTCTTTGACATCTCCGAAGTGAGAGCCAAATGCACTCTTGTGGAAGGTCTGATTGAGAGAAATTTCTGAAAGGATTATGGGAGCATATTGTTGTTACTGATGGAAGATTATGAGTTCTTCGCCATGCAATCTCTGCTTCAATTCTATGACAATTAGCTCAGGTGTTTCACTTTTCAATATTATCAGTTAGCACCTACCCTCGAAGAGTACTCTTTCCTTTTGGGTATTGATGTCACAAGCGGTATGCCTTTTGTCAAAGTGCCAGATACTCCTGAGTTCAGAGCCATTGCTAAGGTGCTTGTTTGTGTGTTAGTGAAGTGAGGGATAATTGGATTCCAAAAGATCGCACATGTGGGCTCCCTTTGGGTTTTCTCTTATCCAAAGTTGATGAATTTGTTAAGAACGATTATTGGGGAAACTTCAATACTATCTTAGCCGCCATGGTCTATGGCACAATGATTTTTCCTGCTGTTGAGAAGTTTGTGGATCTTGCTGCCATTTCCGTATTCATGAATGATAATCCAGTTCCTACTATTTTGGATGATACATATTATGCTATTCACTCTCTCTATGGCAAAAAGGAGCTGTTATACCCCAAAATTTTCCCTTCCACTTCTCAAGACAATTCACATCTCAATTCTCAAGGATTTCACAAGGGTTGACCAGACAAACCCTCTCCTAAGCAATCAATCCAAGCTAGGGTTTTGCTATTCTCAAGTCAATATGGACTTATAATGCTTCAAGTAGTCATCATACCTCATCATATGCTTCAAAAGATCACCATGTCAAGTTTCAAGCCTTACAAATCAAATTTGCTCATTCAATTGCTTAGATAGCTGAAGATCAATTGTATTGAACAAAAAGTCAACTATGATCAACATACAGTCAAACTTCATAATTTTTGGTCAACATCAATATTTTGAAGTGATATTCATCATTTGATCAAGAGTTGATCATGATTCATCACGAAAAGCCAAGATCTGATCAAAAGTCAAAGTTTCCAAATTAGGGCTTCTCTAGACAAAAGTCAACAAAACTTTGACCAAGCATAACTTTCACATACTTCATCAGAAATTTCTCCACCAAAGCTCATTTTGAAGAGAATTAAATTCTCTACAACCTCATGTCTCACAAGCTTGAGCAGAAAATGCTTCATTTGAAAGATATGGATCAAGACATTATAGGTCCTTCTAGAAAAGTCAACAAAAGTCACCTTTTTGCAAAGAAGTGTCCATGAGCATGGAAACTCCAATGAAGATGAAACAAAAAAGGTAGTTTAGAAGACATCTTGGGCTTTCTAAAAAGTCCAAGAACACTAAAAAATGTTGAAAATTGAGCAAGATACAAATTGTGCAAGTTGAGCATTTTTGAGGAGGTGCATGAAGAAAAATACCTAGCAAAAGCCAAAAATTTCCAAATGGGCCTAAGATTTTATGATTTAAACTTGATCATGAGATTATCCATGACCACTATGCTGCATGCCACACCCTCTATCTTTTTATTTATTTATTTTTAAATTAAAATAGATTAAATTCAAATTTAATTAAATAAAATGCAAAAATAAAAGATAAGGCAAGTTGGGTTGGATATTTGGATGGCTTGGGGTCCAAGATAACTCACTACATGCTGTCAATTTTGTGCAACAAGATTGAAGAAGAGATTGATCAAGATTGGAAAGATTTTGTGCAAATTTTCAAATCAAATATTCTCCATTTAAGGAGAATATTTTCTCTTAATGCCTTGACCTAATTCTACTCTCCTATAAATACCTAGCACTCTTACAAGACAGAAAAAAACCCTCGAGACATCTCTTACATGTGCAGCCAAGTTTCTCACAAACCCTAAAAATTCTCAAAGTTTTCTCAAAGTTGGCCAAATCGTATTCCAACTTCCAGCTGGTTTCAAGTGCTTCCAAGCATTGATTCTTGTTCTTGAGGTATAGTAGGGTAAGAATGGATCATTATCCATGGCCAAAGCATGCTAAATCGTGCCATTCATAAGCATCCGTTTTCATACTTTCTTGAAATCGTATTTTGCATTTTAATCTGTTACATGATATTTAACCATGCTAATATGTTCTTGAAGTCTTTTAGAACAGGTTTGATCCATCCTCCACAAGTTTTGACGTATACATCACTAGATGCCATTGTTAGGGCATGAACTTAGTGAAGATCCGGTTTCCACGATACAGGCTGTTTTAGGACAAACAAACCTTACCATCATGATCGTAGGGTCTTATATAGTCAATTTGGACTTTTATTTTTCATAAATTAATGCATTTTACAGGATTTTGATGATTGATACCAATCGGAGAAGATGACCGGAGCACCGTTCTGGTGCTTCTGACTCATAGGCTAATAACCCTTACCTATTTATGGGTTCAGAAGAATGAATGGATGTATCACCGCCTCAGCGGTTCATGTAACACCCCTTCTAAATTACCCGTGATTTATATAATTTATCAGAGTTTTAAACATATAACAAGAGGCGTCACAATTTAATTAATTCAAATAACCAAAACAATTATCATGCCTTTACTGAAGAACTTATCAAATAAAACAGAAACGCAGATTATGTTTAAACAACGGAAATATAACATAAAAATCCGGAATACTTCAATCAATGATTGTTTTCAAGACAGAAACCAACACATAACGAAACAGCCAGTTTTAAATCCATAAAATCCCAATCAAACGTTCCCCAGTGTTACAACTGCCAGAGCATGACACTGACACGCGAAATTAACTAAGTAGCACAACTCTAGAAGCTGTCCTCACCAATCCCCAGGCAACTAATCACTTCGAATCTGAAATCATTAAAGTAAGGGTGAGATTTCCCCAAAATTAAAATGCATTATACATTTCTCAAGAACAATAAAACAATCAATTCATTATTCACCCTTATTAACAACATTAGCATACGATTCGCAAACACAATCCAAACATACATTATGCATACAACAATAATTAGATGCAATTGAAACACTGGAATCCATCCTAACATGTTACAATCACATATGCAATGTAGACTCAAATGCATGTGGTACCAAATGTGAACCAAGTCCACACCCTGTTCCGCTTACACTCAAAAAACAGCTTCAATTCAATGATTCGCCCATACATCCCTGGGTCAAGAATCTAGCCTCACTACCTCTGTCCATTAGGTAAGTTTATTGGCCCTGCAAGTTCAATTCCGCACAATGGGAATGAACCATTTCCAAATGCTCATGCATGCACATCAGAAGCATGCAACAATTCAAACATGGAACATGAACACACAACATTATTCTAATTATAAATCAATAACAACAACAGCATCTGGTACAACAATCATAAACATCAAATGTTAATCACAATCCATAAAGTTAACATTCTGCACAATTATTCAACACATGAACCATAAATTCTTCAACGAGTTCTGATTACGGAAGTTAAATTAATCCTTCCAGATTTCAATTATTAGTGTTGAAAATATTTCCATTAGGTAGTACTCGTCCTAAGCTTTCCAACGATACCAACTATGCCTAAATCGGAGTTACGGTTAAAAAGTTATGATAGAAATCGTTTCAGAAAAATTCGTGTTTCAGCTCAACACAATATGCATCGATGCATAAGGCTATGCATCAATGCATAAACAGCTTGCATCGACCCCAAATTGATATGCATCGATGCATAACATAAAAGTTTCTGCATTTTTAAAATTTTCTTCAGTATGTGTCGACACATACGAAACTTGCATCGATGCATAGCCCTGTTTTTGGCCTATGTATCGATGCATACGCATCTTGCATCGATGCATAGCTTCCCAATTTCCCCTACGGATCGATGCATGGCTCTATGAGTCGATGCATAGTTTTTCCTTGCTTCTGGTTTTCTAAAATTCCACAGTATGCATCGATTCATATCATCTTGTGTCGACTCATACAGTTAGTTTTTCACCAAAAACTCAATTTTCTCCACTGTTACGAATTCTCATCACATCCAATCATCACCAAACCTCATGTCATCATAAAACAGAATTATTTACTATATTTTTACATCCAATTGATCACAGAATTTGTTTTCTAATTAGCCTATATTCATCCTTCATAGATTAATCGTTCATAACTGTTTCAAATCATAGTTTTACGTCGGATTATAACATTAGGGCATACTCAATTATCCTAATTCGAGATTCCTAACGATTCGATTTGTTCTAATGATAATCAAAACCCATAAGGAATAAAAATCATATTCAATCCCCCCTTACCTCGCGATGAATCTTCGAAGTTCCGACGAATTGACTCTTTCTCCTCTTTTCTCTTCTCTTTTCCAATTTCACGTAGTATGCAATCCTAATTCCTTTTCCTCACACTTTTTCCTTTTATTCCTTTATTTATTCCTTTTTACTTGCCAAATAATAGAAATAAATTAGTTAGGTTTTAGTAGAGCTTTTTACTCCACACACCTCTAATTCAACCTTACACCTCCACACTCCATTTAATTAATTAAATAATTAATTCCATTAACCCAAAAATATTAATAATTAAACCTTTAATTAAATTAATAATTAAATTTCTAATTATTAAATAATTGAATTAATTAGGGGTGTCACAGTTCACCTTGCGCGCACTATGTCATTCTCTGTATCAGGTCGTGGGTTCAAACCCCACCTTTTGCTCTTTTTATTTTTTGCAGGTTTCCAGATCTCCGAAAGGAACGCCTCCATAAGCTCCAGCTTCTAGGCATCCCCAGCACCAGAAGTGCCAACTTTTGGGTCTCCCCAGCGCAAATCCTCCAGAAGCTCCAGCTTCTGGATGGCCCCATAAGAGAAGTCCCTAGTAGCTCTAGCTTCTGGACGCCCCAAATCCAGAGAGTCTCCAGAAGCTCCAGCTTCTGGACCCTTTCCAGTCCCAGAACCCTCAGAAGCTCCAACTTCTGGGCGCCTCTAGCACTAGAAACCCTAGAAGCTCCAGCTTCTGGGTGCCTCCAGCAACGCAACCTCCAGAAGCTCTAGCTTCTACTAGAGCTCTCTTTTGCTTTTTTTTTTCTTTTTCTTTTCTATGTTTTTTTTTCTTATTTTTCCCTTTTTTAATTAATTAATTTAATTAGTAATTAGGTTAATTAATTTAGGATTAATTAGATAACTTTCACTAATATTTTCTGTTATCTAATTTAATTAATTAATTTAGGTTAGTATTCACTAATAATTATTTTTTTAATTAATTAAAATCACCTAGATCTAGGTTGTTTCTTCACACAAACTCCAATTTCAAAAATACCAAAAATATTAGGGCTAGTTTTCTTTTCTGCTATTTATTTTTTTCTTGCATTTTAAATTCTAGAAAGGATGTATAGGTTGCAAATTTTTTATCATGTAATAGCGTAAGATTTTACTTTCCGCACGTCCTATTATGTATCTGCCCCAAAGCCATGTAATAGCGTAGGACCCTTTATATTTCTGCAATTTATTTTCCACACCTATAAAAATGCTAGTAATTAGGCGTCTATGACAAGATAAAAATCAACATAGATCACTAAATCACAAGATAAATAT
Source organism: Vicia sativa (assembly GCA_021764765.1). NCBI lineage: Eukaryota > Viridiplantae > Streptophyta > Magnoliopsida > Fabales > Fabaceae > Vicia > Vicia sativa. The sequence continues at coordinate 207,969,742 of CM038792.1, read as the reverse complement.
CTGAAAACGATACACTCTTCTCACACATGCACCCCCATAGGGTACTCTCTCTCGTTGTCTTACGAATAATGGTCAAGTCCCTCGAATGTGGGGGTATCTTAGCACAGTTGCCTATGAAATATCATCATAGTCCATTCGACTCAAAAGATCATAGTCCCTCAATGTTGCCTAAGCTAACACATGATCTAATCCCTCGATTGTTGCCTATAAAAAGTGATGATCGTCCCTACGAATGTGCTAGGATACTCCTATAAGTTGCCTTCTATGACCATCCGATGTCCCTTCGAATGTCCCTTTACATCCAACGAATAGGGTTACCTACCAACTAATGGTATGGATAGAGCTATTCTAAAGGAAAGCAAAATAACACGAAAACGACCGTTCTGAGTAGGTAAAAATAAGTCTCTTTTGCTTGCTCAATAAAAATACTCTTTACACCTCACACTTTCAAAAACACTTTCAAAACACTTTGTATACATTCCAATGTGAATCATTACAAAGCCCCTTTTCCAAAACAAAACATTTCCAAACACTTCGTATACATTTCAGCGTGAATCATTACGAAGTCAAAGCGAAATGACTTTTTTTCAAAATATTTTCAAACACACACAAAAGAAAGCAAGTCATAAAGTGAGCTAAATCAATTAAGAGCTCGTATATAACTACGGATGGAAAGGGTGCTAACACCTTCCCTTTTCATAACCAACTCCCTTACTCAGAATCTAACGAAGGTCTTTTCCTGTTCTTTTCACCTTCCCTTAATTGGATAAAAGAAAAGTCGATGGCGACTCTTGCTATCCGCAACATTTGCGATAAAACGCAAAACAAACAAGTCAATTCTCCCACCGTGTTACAGGAGCGTGTCACTTGTTGTATGCCTTTGTTTTATCATTGGTTCAATACACACTTTCTAAAGAGGGGTGCATTTGTTGATTGTGCCAAAACCATGAAGTGGTCCAGCAGGATCATTGCACTCACATCATATGATAGAATGGAACACAATGTCGAGCGGAGTAGAGATCATTGTTAGTTGTTGAGAGTTTCTATATATGCCTTTGATGGGAACTAAGGGTTGTATCAATTATAATCATGCATTGACTTGTCGTCAATTAGGATATCCTTTGACAAAATCACCCATTGTTCGTTAGGTGACGGAAAACGTTTTTTTTTTGCAAATGGCGAGGATCCGATTATGCTGAAACGAATTGTTGCTGCATGGCGCTTAATTCAGAGAAGGGGCACGGTTTTCTTTGGCCAAAAAGGAAACTATGCACTCGATCCTTATGTAAGCTGGTTGAAGGATCGAGTCTCAAAGGTTTTGTTACCATTCAAAAGGGAAACACCATTATATCCTCAGTATGATTCCATGGTTGAAGGTCTTGAACCAGATTTCGCATCTTCCTCTTCTTCATCAGTTATTTCTGTACTAGGTTTTATGTGCACCGAGTTCTACAAGCAACTCTAATTGGAGAATTAAGCTTTGAAAGCACAGTTGCAAGCTCAAGCCATGAATCTAGAATTTGCTCTACAAGATAAGAAGAGGTTATCCGTCAAGATTGAACAAAAAGACCAAGTTATGAGGGCTTATGGTTTACTTGAGGAAACCAAGAAAGTCAAAGGTGGTAGCTCCTCTTCTTCCGATCAGTTAACCAAAGAGCTTGAAAGAATCCAAGAGAAGCTGAAAAATGTGCAAGTAGCTAATGGGAAACTGAAAGCGAAGCATGGCGAAGAGATCCGAGTCTTAAAGAAGCAACTCCATAAAGAAGAATCAGATGCTAAAGAGTTTCTCAGACGAAAGGAAGAACTTGAAGCTAAAGTCTAAGGTCGACAAAGGCAGATAGTTATCCTTTCCAAAGAGGTTGAAGAACTAAAGATTCAGTTGCAGACATCCAGAGACGAGGGATATACAGTACATAATATGCTCAGGGGACGAGATATTCATATGTCAAAGTTGATAGTCGAGATCCAGGAGCTTAAAGCACGAGTGGCTTCTTTTGAAACTGATGCAAATATTATCTGATGTTATTTGTATTTGATTTGCTACAAATCACATCCAGGCTGGTTGGACGGAGTTTGCCTTACATTGTGTATGTATTAATACTCTTTGATTGTGGGATCTTGTATGAACCTTTATTTCATCTATGTAATTCTCAAAATTGATTGTGTGTTCGGTCCTGATGATTATTGTTGTCAACTATCCTTTCATTATTCGATGCTTGATAAGAAACTACAGGAACGTCATGGAAATGATCATTTCATACATCACGCATTACATCCATTCATAAATTATGTATAAAAGGTTCTGATCAGAATTCTCATCCATGGCTTTTGCTTTTATTTAGCAAAAAATTGATACTTCAATCTTCCACTGTTACTCCACTCGAAGCAACGAACGTCGATAGATGGAACAACTACAAGAAGATATGGCTGTGATGAAGGCACACATGGAAGCGCAAATGACGCAATTCATGGAAGTAATCACTAGTATGAATCGTAATCAGCAGGAACTGAGGGGTCTCGTGGAAAGACCCCGTGTTGAGGGTGAGCGACATGACAATTATTTTGGTGACTTCTCGGCGGGTCAGCCGTGTGTAGTCTATACTCAGGACAATGACGATTTGGGTGTTAATGACCACCTTCGTGGTCAGGGTCTACATCTCAATGGTTGGTTCACACCTCCACCATCGCCTCCCTCAAGACCTTATTTCTATGACAATGGAATGCATGAGCATCACGGCAGAGGTCGTCCCCGTTCCCAGGGTCATGATTTTGATCAGAATGAAGAATTTTATTCCGTTAGCGGTAGTGAGGCTAGCTTCCCAGCTGCGGATCAGAAGTTCCACTTGTTAGAAGAGAGGTTAAGGGCCGTTGAGGGTCAAAAGATGTCTGGATTAGATCTCTCTGATTTGGGTTTGGCACCGAGGGTGAGGCTTCCCCCAAAATTCAAGGTTCCCACTTTCGATAAATATAATGGAGCTACTTGTCCCAAAACTCACATCACAACCTATTTCCGCAAGATGGCGGTGTATAATGAAGATGAAAGACTCCTTATGCATTTCTTTCAAGATAGCTTAACCGGAGCTTCTTTAGAGTGGTATATACACCTTGAAAGGAATCATGTCAGGACATGGCGAGATCTAGTTGATGTATTTATCCAGCAATATCAGTTCAATATTGATATGGTTCTGAATCGTACACAATTGCTGAATTTATCTCAAAAGTCTGGTGAAACTTTTAAAAAGTACGCTCAAAAGTGGCGTGAGCTCGCTGCTAGAGTTCAACCGCCCATGATGGAGAGAGAAATGATAGAAATGTTCACCAGCACCCTTTTAGGACGATATTATGTTGATTGTAGTAAATTCGCCCACTTTGCCTAAATGGTTCGATATGGAGAGAGGATTGAAAGTGGTTTAAAATCCGGTAAGATCCAATACACGGAAGATGGAAGTTCATCCAGGACTAAAAAGACATTTGGTGGTCATCCTAAGAAGGAAAAAGGAGAAGCTAGTACTGTTTATGGGAACAAGGGCAAAGCCCAAGTTAATGCTGTAACCATTTCTGCTCCTCAAACTCAGGCTGCTCAACAAGTTCCTCGACAATAATATCAGGGTCAGTAGAATAACCGCATACCCAGAAGATTTGATGTGGTTGCCATGACTTATTCTGAGATGCTGACACGATTTATTGATTTGAAATTAGTATTCCCAAGGACTACATTACCTCCACCTCCTCCTGACAGGCGTCCGAGGAACTACAATGCCAATGCCAGTTGTGAATTCCATTCCAGTACTGTTGGACATAATATCGAGAATTGTTATTCTTTTAAATTCGAAGTGCAAGACTTGATTGATTCTAAATCCATTCAGTTTGATGCTCAACAACAATAACAACCTAGGTCTAATGTGATTCAAAACCCAATGCCGCAACATGCCAGTGGGGTAGTCCAGGTTATCATGGAGGATGTTGAGGTCCTGAACTTGATTATGGATGTGAATTTGGTAAAGACACCGCTGCCTTTTTTCAAAGAGTATTTGATCAAGGGAGGCGTATTTGCGGGTTGTGAATCCAATTGTGTTGAATGTGAAAATTGTTCAAACGGTTGCGAAGGTTTGAAGATTGGAATCCAAAGCTTGATCACCAGTGGCGAATTACAGTTTGATAGGATTAAGAAAGTTAAGAAGGGTGAAACATGAGGTGTGTCTGTGATTTCTATTCCCTATAAACTAGTTGTTATATCTGCACCTGCTAAGTATGGTCCACTACTTATCACAAGACCTGGTCCGATTCTGTATGAGAGCGACAAATTGTGCCATGGCATTACGGATCAAATGTCTATTATCAAGGATTCAAACAGGTAGACGGTCCCTCTTGTGCTAAGAAGGAGGAATAATCTGACATTGCTAACACTGATAATTTCGTCGGCAGTGGCGGAGTAACCAGAAGTGGTCAGATTTTTGCTGCTCTAATCGCACCGCCTAGTGCAAATGCTTTGGAAAAAGCCAAGGGTAAACAATCAGCAAAAGAGCCTGAGTTACAGATTACCAATCCTGATTTGGAAAAAGATGTTGAAGAGATAATGAGATATATTCGCAAAAGTGATTTCCGTGTGATTGATCAACTTGCTCAAACCCCTGCTAAGATCTCCATTCTATCATTGCTATGAGATTCTGAGGCACATAAGAATGCCTTGATGAAGTTGCTAAGTACCGCTTATGTCCCACAAGAGATATTTGTCGGTCAAATTGAAAATGTTTGTGCTAGCATATCCTCTAGTAATGGCCTTGGTTTCACAGATTTTGATCTCCCACCAGAGGGCAAGAATCATAACAAGGCGTTACTTATTTCTATGGAGTGTAGGGGTACTACTCTTTCTCATGTTTTGGTTGACACTGGTTCCTCGTTGTATGTGATTCCCAAGTAAGCATTGATGAAAATTGATTACGGTGGTCTCGAATTGCGACCCAGTGATTTGATAGTGAAAGCTTTTGACAGTTCGAGACGTCCTGTCTTTGGAGAGTTGGACCTTCCCATCAAGATTGGTCCCCAGATGTTTACTACTACTTTCTTCGTCATGGACATTCAACCTAATTATTATTGCCTTCTCGGTCGTCCATGGATTCATAAAGTTGGAGCGGTTACATCTACTCTCCACCAGAAGCTCAAGTACCCTGTCAACGGGAAGACCATCACGGTTTGTGCTGAGGAGGAATACGTTGTGAGTCACCTCACTTCGTTTCAATATGTTGAAGTTGACGGCGAAGTGCATGAAACCCCTTTTCAAGGATTTGAAATCGTTCATATGCTGGAGACTCCTCAGCAGGCGGAGTAGAAAAGAGACAAACCTGAGTCTTAGATGAATTCCTTAAAGGATGCAGGGGCTATAGTTGAAGGAGGACGTCTTGAAGGCTGGGGCTGTGTAGTGGAGATGATGCCTACGTACAACAAGTTTGGGTTGGGCTTCGATCCTGCTTTGCATCGTCAAATCCTCAAGGCGCCTAATCTGGCCACGCCTATCAAATTTTCAAGCGCCGGTATCAGTTCTAGACAAGTGAGTGTTGTTGATAATTCTGATAATGAGTTTGACATTGACAAGTGGATCCTGTAACACCCCAACTAAATACCCCGAATATATCAATTAAATTAATATCTTGATCATCTTTTAATCAGAGTTAACACGGAAATCAGGGATGTCACAATTAATAAATAAAACAAATTTCATTCAAACAGTAGCCATGCTACACTGAGGATCAACATTTTCAATAATTCACCAAATTAAGACCATGTCTTACACAATGGAAAATATCATCACCAAAACGGAATAATTCAATCATTGTATTCCCAACAAAATTTTAATTAAACAATAAACCAATGTCTAATTCCTCATCTAATGTTCCCCGGTTACAATCTAATCGAGCATGACGACACGCGGACTAAACGATAAGCTCTAGAGCCATCCTCACCGACTCTTCACCGCTAACCTTAATCAAATGGTAAAGTAAGGGTGAGACTTCTCATAATTAAAGCATATTATAAGTCTTTCAATCAATAATATATCACAAGCATATTATTTCACCCACTTAACATAAATTCGATTCACACACACAACCACATTCATCATGCATAATCATAACAATCAAAGAAGAGTAACACCGAAGACATAACATGTTACCACTTCATACAAATACAATGCAGACTGATGCATGCGACACCGACCAAGTCACCCAACACCGATCCATCATCAACCGGATACGGTTCCATCGATTCGTCCATAACCACCGGACACGAATCCAAATAACCACCCATCCTCACTCGGTATCGATTATCGGCAATCCAAGTCAAATTCCGCACAATGGGAATTAACTTCACCAAACAATGCAAATGCACGCACATCACTAGCATGCAACATCAATCAGTCTATGTACACATTCATTTAACATAACTGAATCATAACAATCAACATGATATATCAACCAATCATGCATACATCTAACATCAGCATAAACATGCAAACCAATCAACATGATATATCAACCAATCATGCATACATCTAACATCAGCATAAACATGCTATTACATCTACACATTATCAGTATCCCCATCACCAAAGGTCCTCTAATACACATACGTCATTATGTGTCAGTAATAATCATTTATTTCGAAATTCGAATCCTTTCCAAAATAATTTCAAGTTTTCTAAAATATTTTCATTTCATAAGGTAGAGCATTAAATTTAGGAAATAACGTCCAAAACGGCGCTCAAAACGGACTTACAGTTTGAAAGTTATGAATTTTTGAAGTTTTAAATTTTTTTTAAAAAAATAAGAAGAACCTGGTTCCTACATATACAGGAACCGGTTCCTGCAGAAGTTCAAAAACACGCTTCTGGAAAAATGTATGGGAACCCGGTTCCTACCCATACAGGAACCGGTTCCTGAGTACATTTTTCAAGTTTTATAATTTTCAAAGTGGAACCGGTTCCTCCCCGGAACCGGTTCCCGCACTAAAAAGTCATTTTCGCATTTTTGACAGCATTCTTCCATTCTAAACCCAATCCACACATACCCATACGAATTCCAACATGGGAAACACTAAAACACATCCAATTTGCATCATTATCACATCAAACAACATATTTCCATCATTTCTATTCAATAACTGACATCTTAATCGATTCCAACCTATATTCTGACACAATCCGACACAGATAGGTATACATCCATGGAAACCTAGGAATTCCTAAACCGAAATTTCGTAACATGCTATGATCTATAATATTAAAATCAAAACCTATAATAAGCAATAATCAATCGAAATCACCCCTTACCTTGTGGGTTCTTCGAATTCTGACACTTCTAGGTTTTCTTCCTTCTTTCTCCTCTTCTCAACTTCACGTATCTTGTTTTCTCCAAAAATGATTCTATTTTTCCTTCTTTCCTTATTTTATTCCTTTTTATTCCTTTTAATCATAAATAAAATAAATATTACTTCTCTTCCCCAATTAATTCCATCATTTAATCTTAATAATTCAATATATTAATAAATTATGTTCTAAATTAATTTAATAATTTAAAAATCATAATTATTTAATTACCGAATTATTTTGGGGTGTCACAAATTCGCCCCAGTATCCCTGACGTGGAATTGAATAATTGGACTGCTGAAGACTGTGTCCCAGTCACAATAGTCAAAGAGTAATTTTCTTTTGTTTTCTCTTATCATGCAATAATTCATGTGCTCTGCCTAAGGCAAAGTGAATCATATGTAGGGCCACCTTGTTTGCATATGCAATATTTTTATCATGAAATAAAGAACGCTTTTTCATTCAATTATTTTGCTCTCTGTTTTTCTATTTTACATCACAATTTTAAAATGCAAAATGGCAATGCTTTATTTTTCTTTTTTCATCCAAAAAACTAAAATAAACATAAAATCAATCATGCAGATATAATCCCACAATCTTAATGGATCCCTTTGATAACTACTATGCTATCACTTATTATGACTTCGATAATTCGATCAACCAAGCCGAAGAAGAAGGTGAGGAAGATTGTGAACTCCCCGAAGAGTTAGCGAGATTGTTGAAACAAGAAGAAAGGGTTATCCAAACGCATCAGGAGGAGATTGAGAAAGTGAATATTGACATCGAAGATGTGGCCAGAGAGGTTAAAGTTGGGGCTACTCTAAAAGACAGTGTGAAGCAAAGACTGATTGGATTACTTTGAGAGTATTCAGATATATTTGATTGGTCTTATAAAGACATGCCCGAGTTGGATACCGATATTGTTGTGCACAAGCTACCTTTGAAAGAAGTCATGATAGTTGGGATCTACCGTGTAACCATGGATGCAGTGAAAGTATGATATAGTCCATCTCTGCATCAATAAAAATATAATGTGTAAGTAAAAATAAATTAAAACTAATTAAAATTTATCATTAAAATAAAAAATATACCGTGAAGAGTGTGCACGAGCCGGTGAGTGCCCTCGCCCTCCATTTGCAAGCTTCATCCAACCGGTAGGCAGTCGAACAGCGCACTTAGTTCTGTCACGAACTGTGATGATCCGTAAAATATCTCAGGTAGGCCACATTGGTGTAGTGGCAACTCGTGCCCACAAATATGGACGTGCCTACTAGGTACATTGGAAAACACCGGATGGCACAACCACAATGAAAATGAACAAAAATATCCACCTCCACATGCTCCCCAACTGCTTGTGCAGTTCTTTTTGCAAGAGCTTATTGACGAAGGTGCTCCTCATATAACTCCTTTAGGTAGGAGAACCTCACGTGCGCCCCATTTTTGGAGTCGCAGTCATCAGCAGCCTAGAACAGATCAATACCAAATATTCAACCATCAACTCAACCGCCTCAACTCTGGTTATCTTGGCATGGTTGAGTAACCTACCTCTAATAGATAGTTGGAGCAAGCAGGAAACATCGTCGGGGGTGATCGTCAACTCTCCAACTAGAAATTGGAAAGATGACGTCTCCTTATGCCATCTCTCAGCAAAAGCACCCTGCATGTCAGTGCTGTAACACCCCTTCTAAAATACCCCGCGAATTAATATTTAAATCAGAGTTAACATAAAACGAAAGGGCGTCACAATTATTTTTAAACAAAAATCTCATCAACAACGTCATGCTTCACTGAGGACTTTATAAAATATAATTCAAAACCCAATAATATGTTTTACACAGCGGAAATAACATAAAAATCTGAAATAAATTCAAATCGTGATCATTCCAACATAAACCAAAAGAAACAAATCAATTCGATGGTTCTAAAACAATCGTTCCCTAGTGTTACAACTACCAGAGCATGACACTGAGACGCGAATAATCTAAATAGCACAGCTCAAGGCTATCCTCACTAGCTCCTAAGCGGCTAACACTTCAATTTGAAATCGTCAAAGTAAGGGTGAGATTTCATCAACAATTAAAATGCATTATACGTTTCTTTAAAGCAATAAAACAATCAATACATTATTCCACCCTCATTAGTATATTCATATTCCAGTTCACAAATACAAATCACTCAGATCAATATGCATATAACAACAATCAATGAAATTCTAACACTGGAAGCCATCCTAACATGTTATAATTCCATATGCAATGCAGACTCAATGCATGTGGTACCAAAACGTGAACTAAGTCACCAACATCGATTCGTCTATAATCACCCGGACACGAATCCAGCCTCACCACCCATAATCACCCGGGAACGGTTATTGGCAATACGAGCCAAATTCCACACAATGGGAATTAACTTCACCAGAATGTTTATGTATGCATATCAAAAGCATGCAACATTCAAATAAGGAATATGATAATACAACATCATTCCATATACGGTTAACACCATCAAACAGCTCAACATAATCATGCATATACAACGTTAATCACAACACATGGTATTAACATCTATCAAATACACACAACGTCAATGACGCACAATCACGAATTACACGAATTCCTCATACGGAAAGCCATATAAATCCATCAAAATTAAATTATTAAGTGTTAAGAATGTTCTTATAAGAAAGTACATGCTTCCAGCTTTCCAACGGATCCAACTACGCCTAATTCGGAGTTACGGTCGCAAAGATATGACCAAAATAGTTTTTCAAAAGTATATGTTTAATTCTGTCCAGCTTGGGTCGATGCATAAGCTCATGCATCAATGCATAACTAGCTTGCGTCGACACAAGCATCGTATGCGTCGATGCATACGTTTTCAAAATTTATTTATTTTCCATTTTCCTTCAGTATGTATCGATGCATAACACGTATGTGTCGATGCATAACTCCAAAATTCACCACATGAATCAGTGCATAGGGTTTTGTATCGATGCAAGCCTTATTCCAGCTTCTGTTTTTCACACGTTTGACTACTTGCGTCGATGCATAACAACATCTGTCGATCCATGCTGCGTTTTTTCACCAAAAATCAGTTTTGTTTTCACTGTTTACAATTCCAATTGATCTCATTCATCACCAACAGCCATAGTACATCAGAAACAATAATTGTTATGTGTTTTCACATTGAATTAACAACAAAATTACACTTCCTAATTAATCCACAATCAACCTACACATATGCACCATTATTATTAATTCCAATTGAGGTTTTTACGTCGGATCATATCATTAGGGCACAACCTAGAAATTCTAATTCGAGATTCCTAACGCATCAATTCATCCTATTGATTATCAAAACCTATAAGGCATATTAATCAGACCAAATCACCCCTTACCTCGCGATGATTTTTCGAATTTCCGACGCCTTAGCTTTTCCTCTTTCTCTTCTCTTCTCAAAAGCACGTACAATGAGTATTCCAATTCTTCTCACTTTTTCCTCTTATTCCTTTATTTATGCCTTTTTATTATTCCAAATAATAGAAATAAATTAATTAGAATAAGTAGAGCCTTTTACTCCACACACCCTCCAATTCAACTTCACACCCCCAACACTTCCTTTATTTAATTATTTAATTAAATCCAATAATCCAAAAATACCAATAATTAAAATTTTAATTAAATTAATAATTAAAATTCCAATTATTTAATAATTGAATTATTTGGGGTGTCACAGGTGATAATGGTATCGTAACCAGTACTGAATAATTCGGCAAGACCGGATGCGATGATATCACTGTGGAACCACTGAGTTTTAGGAACATGTAGATCAAAGATTTTGCGGGAGTGATTGACATGTTTCAAGGCCTTCCTTTCCTGAAACATAAGAATCAAACGAAAATAAATAAAAAAGAACCGTATTTTTTAAATAAATATAACGATAAAAATTATAATACCTCTCCACCCTAGACATAACGGGCCGTATGGTCCTGATAATAAATCAGGAGGGATCTGTCATATGACCCTCCTAGATAGCCATCATCACCCACCTCTACAGGTTACTCAACATCATCGTCGGGGACCACAACGTTTTCGACGTCTTGGGCATCCTGGGCCTTCTCCTGTGATACCTCTACCTCTGGTACCTCCTCCTCATGTGCACTAGAGGAAGACGCCTCATGGAGACGACTCCTCCGTGACGGTGCAAAAGGTGATGCTATATCAAGTTGTTCCCTTTGTGCCCTTTCCCTTAGCTCTCTCTCTTGACGAGCCGACGTTGTTTGGCTTTGCCTTCCATGTCTCAAACGTGTCATGTGGTTGTCATTCTCTGCCATTTTCCTGAAGTAAACCATTACAATTGTTAGCTTACTAATTTAAAACAAATCAAGCAACAATTTGCAAGTTAACTTACGAATTCACTCATCCTGGGTAAATTCGTAAGTTCACTTGCGAAGTCTCTCATGGGTCACTTCGCAAGTTAACTTGCGAAACCCCCTTCGTCCAAAAAATTTCAAAACCAGAAACTCAGTCCCAAAACTCCCAAAACCAGATTTTCCTACTACATTTACCTACTATTACTTCATATACTATTAAATTTCTACAACCTAACCTAATAATCTAATAAAAATTCAGAATTTGAATAGAAATAAGTGAAAAAAACTTACACAAATTTGAGTTTGGAGTTAATTTTGGAGGAGTTGAAATGATGAGTTGTACTTGAATTGAGTGACTTTGAAGTGGTAGAAATTGCAAGGGTTTGGATTAGAGAGGTTGAAATTGGGGTATTTTGAAATGAATGGTATTGGGGGGTTATTCTGTGTGTTTTCTAAAACAACACGCAGACTTCGTAAGTTCACTTACGAATTCCCAAAATAAGGTGAATTCGTAAGCGCACTTGCGAATTCACCTTATTTCTAAAAAATAAGGTGAACTCGCAAATATACTTACAAATTCACCTTATTTTTTGAAAATCTTGAATTATTTCGTAAGTGCATTTATGAATTCACCTTATTTTGGAAATTCGTAAGTGCACTTACGAAATTGGGGGGTATTTTTGGTTTTTTATTAGGTGTGGGGAAGAAATGCACTAGGTGGGTGAAGAAATTTCCAAAAATAAGGTGACTTCGTAAGTGCACTTACGAAACACCCCGAAAGGTGAATTCGTAAGTGCACTTACGCAACTTTCTCTGTTTGTGTATTTTTTGTTTAAATATTATATGGTCCAACTTTAAACAAAATTCATTAACCGACTTTATTTTTACTAATATCACATAGAAAATAACTAAAATGAAAAAAAAATTAAATGTCATTAATTGAATCAATTATTTCAGTAATATTTTCTTCTATTTAAAAATACAAGTAACATGAAATAATTCAATAAATCATCATCAATTATTAACCCAGTGAATCAATCTACATTAATTGACTATGATTTATTGAATTATTCATGTTACTTATATTTTTAAATAGAAGGAAATATTATTGAAGTAATTGATTCAATTAATGACATTTAATTTTTTTTCATTTTAATTATTTTCTATATTAGATCAGTAAAAAAAGAGTGATTGTTCGGTTAATAAATTTTGTTTTTGTTTAAAGTTAGACTAAATAATATTTAAATAAAAAATACATAGAAATTTTTCCGCAAGTGTACTTACGAATTCATCTTTTAGGATGCTTCGTAAGTACACTTGCAAATTCACTTATAATTATATATGAAAAAATAATAATTTTTTTTCGCAAGTGTATTTGCGAAATCTATTAAAAAAGTAAATTCGTAACGACAGTTACGAATTCTGAGAATATTTTAAATTTTTTACCGGAAGTTGAAAAGAACCAAATAGATAGGGAAAGAAATTCTCAATTATTTTTACTGTTAAATAGTGAGCATAGTCACAATCCGGTCTGAACAAGTTTACTTCCTTAACTTTTTGAAATTTCAAATGAAGACTTCACCTTATTATTTTAGAGAAGTTAAATTTGCGAACTTTATCATAGAATTATATAAGATTTTTATTTGACACCTAGTACATGCACCCCCGCACTCTTTCATTCCATATGAACTAACCATTTTTTCCTTTTAAGTAGAACAACCATTATATTTTTACTTTACTCACATTTATTTATGGAATTAAAGAAAACTCATAGTTAATTTGTTGGAAGATGTACATATTCTAATACGATGAATTTAAAAAGAAATTTTAAGTTCCACATTATTAGAAAATTTTGAGTGTTTGTGTGTTAAGTGAATTTTTTTTATCAAGTTTCACATTATTTAGTATTTATTTATTGGTTAGTTTATTTTACTATATAAGAATTTATATATTTAATTTAAAAATATATCAAAAAAATTTTATTGAGTTTTTTTTTCTCACTCATAATTACGCGTCTTTTGAATTGTCAAACACCAATTTTTTTTTTTCCATTTATTTCTATTTGTTGATTTTTTCGAATATTTTTTAAATTCTCTTTAAAAAATTATGTTAATTTTTCATCGTTTGAGTTGAAAAAGTTTCAAGTATTAATTTTTGGATTCTTTTAGGAGAATTATTTAAATTTCTCTTTGTTGAAGAAATTATTTTGAGTAGTCAAATGATTATTATTAGATTCTCTTTGGAGAATTATTTGAATTTTTTCTTGTTTCAGAAATTATTATGACTAATCTTTATATCAGATACTACAAGTGGTTTTTGTACCATCAAAGAGTGTATTTCTAGATTGATTGATTATATATATTGCAAGTAGTAATCATACAATATAGAACTAAATTGTTTTATCATATAGATAGTGTTGTTGAGTGAATGTTTCACATAACTTTGTGCAGTGCCACGAAACATCTTAAAGAGAGCGACCTAGTCCACGATTTGACCCACTTATTTTTCATTGGTAGTTTTTCAATATCTTAAAACTACACTTTTAAGACGTTTCTAAAATTACCATAACTACCGAAGAAATTATTGGTAATTCTACGATTGTTGTCTCTCACAAACTGTTTAAGTTTGAGAGAAGTCATTTCAAATGCTGACATTATAAGATGCACTTTTGTTGATGTTGAATGTGCCACACAGATTAATGCGAGTGATTTAAAGCTCAGGAAAAAATAGCCATATGTCAAAAGAATGATTATCTATGCAAAATCCACATCTAAAATGGTCTTGTTGATGATCTTTATGATTATTATTGTAATTTTAAGATCGTAAAATAAGTTTAGGAAGATCTGAAAAAGAAATATGACACTGAAGAAGTTGGAACGAAGAAGTTGTTGTTAGCAGTTACCTAAAGTATCAGATAATAGATGAAAGGCCAATGGAGGAGCAATGTCATTAATATCAAAAGATTGCTCTTGAGAGCGTCATTAAATGTATGTCTCTATATGAACAATTTTAATTATTGTTATTGTTGACAAATTGTCCCTTCTTTGAGTGATTTTATAATTTTGCTTTTTCACCCAACAAAGGAATTTTTAATTGAAAGAATTTATTTTTCTTCGAATTGAAGAAAAAACCCATACACAATATCAAAAATAAAAGTATTGGTTGTTTCAAACAACAACAAAATTTGGTGTAGCTCTGAGGTCCATTTGGCAAATGATTAATGAATCATAACCATACCGTTTGCGTCGAATTAAGATTATAACCCTTATATGGCCCAAATTACTTCAATTGGTAAGCAACAACCACCTCCATCATAAAGAAATGACAGTAATGTTTTCTCTTGCTTTAATTGTGGAAAACCAGATTATATGATTAAGAAATGTAAGATCAAACTTAAATCTTGTGTTGCCCCTAATACACAACTTAACATGACTAATGAGCTATTTATTGCTTTGATAACTGAAATCAACAATGATTAGTGAATATGATAGTTGGTGGATAGACACGAGCTCCTCTTGTCATGTATATTATGACCGTGTAATGTTCAAAGTATACATTGATAAGAAAGTGTCGTTAGGAGTTATCCACACTACTAATGTTGTCTATATTTGAGAAGTGGAGTTGTAGTCCACCTCTGAAAAGACTTTAATATTGAAGGATGCCATGCATATTCATGAAATTATAAAATATTTTATTTTTGGCTTTCTTCTGAATAAGACAGAGTTTAGTCAGTTTATTGAGGGTAAATTTGTACACAATGAATAAAATTGATATGCTTAAGATTTTTATGAATGAAATTGAAAATCAATTTAACAAGAATGAAATAGAAGGGCTTGATATGCTTAGGACTTATGTCATGAGTAGACTTCCCAAGTCTAAAAATAAGATCGTTTTTTTATGAGATGTTAAAGAAAATAAATCAAACTTATCTTATTTTAGAACTTGAGTTGTATAGTTTATGTCAAGTTCCCGATCCGAAGCGAGTTAATCTCGCTAATAAAGCCTATAAATATGTATTCATTGAGTACGTAGTAAATAATAAGGTAAGAACCGACCCAATCAATATGTAAATTTTGTTATTAATTATGACAAAATTCAATATTAATTTATGGGACAAAGAATAGTAGCAACCAAAATAAATGGTCATCGGCAATACAAATTTGTATACATAAAATAGAAAAAATATCCAGTTTGATCAAACGATCTACTCTGGGAGAGAGAGCAACTCTCCAATTTACTATACTCAGAAAGTTGTTACAAAAGATTACAGATGAGTTACAATAAAATAGTCTTCGCCTTCAGGTTCCCAAGAACAACCCTGAAGGCGTCCAAGAATTACCCTATTTTCTACCCAAGTGTTTCCTAACCCCTTCCACCTTCAATATATGAATAACTCAAACCTAAGGTGTAAACAAGTTTTTCCCAATTTCCAATAACCTTAGATAACCCCAAAAGTTTCCAAAATCTTTTCTTCTAAGATTTCCCTTGAGAATAGCCAAAATCCTATAGTATGCCTTCAAACTCTTATTCTCCCTTTTGGTGTAAGATCTAAGATTGTCACACTGTAATAATAGAAGAGATAAATATTTATAATAACCAAAACCACCAAATCCATAACAAATCCAAAAACATATCTCCTTAATTGTTAGAATAAAAGATATTATTATAATTTTATAATATCTCACAAATATTATAAATATCTTATAATATCTCTTAGACTATTTATATATATATATATATATATATATATATATATATATATATATATATATATGTTTTAGAATATTATAAGTATCTTATAATATCTTTTTATATTAATTTATATGATCTCGAAATTAATATAAGTATATAATATTTTAACATTAACGAATGGATCAATGAACCGAACCAAACCGAATCTGATATTTTTTGGCTTCTTGATTTTTGACAATTTCGAAACATATATTCTTTCTCTTCATCAACAAAGGTTTTAAGGCACATTTCCAATAATCTCCACCTTGACTTGATATCAATTTAACCATAAACAACATTATTGCTCTCTACTAGGTTGAAAATCTAATCAATAACCTTGATCAAATTCAAACAACCCTTGAATCGTGATCTTGCCACTCGCATCCACTTGTTTTCAATTACCTTTTTATGCCTAGGTAATTTAACAAGCCTACAAGTATGAATTTTCAACCACCATTGACTCCACCTGTTTTCAAATGTCTCTTTGGAGATTTTTCTTCTTTTATTTTGCAGTCATTCAGCCACATTAAAAACATAATATCCAAGGCTAGCATAACCATCCCTTTAAGACCCTCCATACCTTATCACGAGTCAAATGAAAATCAGAGATCTCTGAAAATCAGAGATCTATGTAACTGTTCCCTCATTGTTGCTAGCACCCATAGTCGGAAACTCCACCTCAAACTGAGTTTTCTCCGTTATAGTTTTTACAAGCCTACAAGTATGAATTTTCAACCACCATTGACTCCACCTGTTTTCAAATGTCTCTTTGGAGATTTTTCTTCTTTTATTTTGCAGTCATTCAGCCACATTAAAAACATAATATCCAAGGCTAGCATAACCATCCCTTTAAGACCCTCCATACCTTATCACGAGTCAAATGAAAATCAGAGATCTCTGAAAATCAGAGATCTATGTAACTGTTCCCTCATTGTTGCTAACACCCATAGTCGGAAACTCCACCTCAAACTGAGTTTTCTCCGTTATAGTTTTTACAAGCCTACAAGTATGAATTTTCAACCACCATTGACTCCACCTGTTTTCAAATGTCTCTTTGGAGATTTTTCTTCTTTTATTTTGCAGTCATTCAGCCACATTAAAAACATAATATCCAAGGCTAGCATAACCATCCCTTTAAGACCCTCCATACCTTATCACGAGTCAAATGAAAATCAGAGATCTCTGAAAATCAGAGATCTATGTAACTGTTTCCTCATTGTTGCTAGCACCCATAGTCGGAAACTCCACCTCAAACTGAGTTTTCTCCGTTATAGTTTTTACCAGGTTTCTCCATTGATTTTCACTATTCTTTTTCTGAAGAAATTCTCTACCAACCAAGTAAGCTATTTTAACCCCAACTTTTCCCCAAAACTCAATAACAACTTAGCGGTAACATGTATTTTTATCCCTTAATTTCTGCAAAATTCATTCCTGGTGAGTTCTCTTAGAGCTTTATCCTCGAGGCACAAGATAATGGCACTCCTGATCTTATCCACCATATCGGTCCTCTATACCTGTGTAAGACCCGCATGCATCAATACTTCACTCTTCGAAGCATCAACACACTTCTCTTGAATTAAAATTACTTGCATCTTAATTTTTCACAATCCAAAGTCGTTGTTATCGAAAAATTTCTCGATCTCCCATTTGCCCATGGTGCTCAATATTTCTTTGCTCCACGCTCACCGCACCACTTATTGTAAATCTTGTTAATTAAGACAAAATTCAATATCAATTTGTGGGACAAAGAATAGTAACAACCAAAATAAAAGTTCTTCGGCAGTAATAATTTGTACACAAAATATAATATAATAAGATGAAAAAAATCGAAAGTTTATTTACCCAGTTCGATCAAACGATCTATTTTGGGGGAGAGAACAACTCTCCAATTCACTATACTCAGAAAGTGTTACAAGAGAATACAAGAAAATAATATTCGCCTTCAGGTTTCTAAGAACAACCCTGGGTACCCAAGAATTATCCTATTTTCTATCCAAATGTTTTTCAGCCTGGGGTAAACAAGTGTTTCCCAATTCTCAATAACCCTAAAGGTTTATGTGAGAATAGCTAAAATTCTATACTATGCCTTCAAACCCTTATCATTTTTTAGTGTAAACTCTAAAATTATTAGACTGTATTACCAGAATATATACATATTTATAATAGTCAAAATCTACCAATTCATAACAAATTCAAAAATATATCTCTTTAATTGTTAAAATAAAAGATATTACTATAATTTTATAATTTTATAATTTTATAATTTTATAATTTTATAAAAGATATTATTAATGTTAATCTAATTAATTTTTTATTTATAATATGAAAAATATAATGGATAATTTTCAATGGAAAATTTTCTATGCGTAAAATAACATAATCCTATCAAATTTTTTGATAAATCAAATAGATAATTTTTGCAATTATTGAAAAAACACAAAATTCGTACACCCTTAAAATAAATTTGGTATGTATAGTAGGGTCTCATTAGATTTTTCAAAATCCAGTATTTGATGTAGTATCTATCAGATATTTTGATAGATTCAATATGTTATTTATTTTTTTAATTTTAAAAAAGTACAAAGTTAACATCATTAATTTTTCAAAAATCCGACATATGATGTATATTTTTGATTAATTTGATAAACTTTTTTTTTCTTTTTTTATAATTATTTAAAATGTACAAATGATCTTTTCTTTCTATACCATATGAAAGAGTACAATTTCTACAAGATTTTATGATCATACAATTATGAGTTTTTGGCATTTAAAAAGGATTGCGTTTAGGGTGGTTAAACAAAATTTTGATCATCATGGTTAAGTTAGATTTTAAGCAGTTGATATATTATTATTTATATTCAACGGTTGTGATAGATGAATGGTTTTCTATTATTAATATTTTATCTAATTTTAATTTTTTAATATTTTTTATATTAAATAATTTATTTTTAAATAATCTAAATAATTAATTTTATTTGATATTCATCTTCTTCATCTTTAAACATTCTTCTTTTTCATCTTCTTTATCTTCTTCATCTTTAAAAACATTCATCTTCTTCATATTTTTCATATAAATTTCATTGAATAACACAAATATTATCAAATTTAGATTTCAAAATCATCAATTATGAGAATCACTAAATATCGTGTCTTCAAAATAACAAATTTCAATTTCATATTATCTAAATTTGAAAAAAATCTAGAGTCTTTAAATATGAAAATAATTTATCAAATTCAGATTTTAAACTATATCAATGTTATCATTTAAATTTGAATTTTTTTTTTTTCAAATCTGGAAACAAAATCTCTAAATCCACCAAAAAGATTTAAAAAAATATTACTAACAACAAATCTGAAAACAAAATAACTACAAACTCATCACAAAAACCTAAAAAATCATATTAAAAAATCGTTAAATCTTATAATAAAAAAACTACAAAGCAATCATAAAATTCCAAAAAAATCTTATAACAAAATCGTTAAATCTCAAAATAAAATATTACTATACATATTCGTCATGAAATTCCAACAAAAAATAAATTTGATAAATCTCAAATGTTACCATATCTTACCTTAGCGTGTTATTGTCATTGACTTCATTACTTTTATCTCAGATCTAAAATTGTCATTTGATACCTATAGATCTTAGTATATTTCATATTTAAAAAAATTCAAATCCAAAAACTCATATCTATGAACATCAAATAATAATTTAAGATCTAAATCTTTCTCAAAAATAAATAAATTTTTGAGAAAAAAGAATTTGGTGTTAATGGATGATGTTGTTCTTCTGAATAAGATGGAGTTGTTCTTTTATTTTTTTTTTGGGCTGAATTTGTATGCTTCTACGTTTTCTATGGTGACTGAGTTTATAAGACAAAATTTTATTTAGGTTGAAAGAAATTGGAAGATGAAGAAAAGATGGGTGATAGTGTAAGATAGCAGGAAAAACTCATAAAGTTGCAGTATTCACGTGACTATTCACGTGACTGCAATGATTATTTAGAAAGAGAAAATTCATAAAATTGGATACTCCAAATGTTATACAAAAATAAATAATTGTTTTACATTAATTACATTTAAATAACATTTAATTATAATTATTAAAATAATTATCTGATTCAACTGAAAACATAATGCTAACTTGACTATGGTGGTAAATCTTAAATCCTAAACTCTAAATTTTTGTCTTTAAATAAAATTTTAAATTTTTGTCTTTAGATAAAATTTTAAAAAAGTATTTTGGATAAAAATATTTAAAAAGAGGAATGATAATATTACACCAAACTTGACAACTACACCGTATAATTATACCGTTTGATTTTTTTATTATATTAAATAATTAATTTTTCACTTTTTCCAATGCAATTGTAGTACATGCTTTGATGTATTTGATTTGGTGTAAGCTATGGTGTAACATTTTTGGTGTAAGCATATCACTACTTTTAAATTGATAAGATTGTAGAGTACAGCTACTACATGCAAATTCGAATTATTATAATCAATTATGTTCGGACATGTGTTATGGGCTGAACTTGATATTTTATTTACGAGGCAAATATCAAATACTAATATGTTATTAAACCTCTATCTAATCTATAATTAAATTGGTCTTTAAGAAAAGAATAATTGCCCCAGTATTTCAAAAACACGAGATTTGAAATTTATGCAACATTTCACATCAAGTGCATAAAATTCCAAAAAAAAGATAGAAGGAGACGGAACAGATTCATTAATATCACTGACATATTGCCAAAAAAAGTAAAATGAAAACTACAGTATATAAAAAATAATAACTCAATTCTATATATATATATATATATATATATATATATATATATATATATATATATATATATATATATATATATATATATATATATATATATATATATATATATATATATATATATATTATTTTTTAAAGCAACGTTTCATTAAAAGTAAAATTAAAAAGTTCTCCGATCTATTTACACTTAGAAAAAACAAACGATGAGGCATTCGACAACATAGAAAAAAATTATAAAAAATTATCTATCAATTAAAACTTAGAGAGGTAAAGTAAAGACTTTTTTTATAATAATATGATTAAATAAATGGTGTATTCAGGTTAGAGCGGTCAAATCTGCTTCAGTTCAGTGGACCAAAATATTAATATGGGCTAGTCTGGTCCGATTCAATTGTTTATGTATTATAAAATATGAGCCCGACTAATTTTCAAAAAGTCCGTGAAACTCAATGTGCCAATCCGGCCCGTATTTCACTATTATAGTTTTAATTTTATCAAAAAATGATATAATAGATAAAAGCTACATAATATAAGCAGAGAGTCTCATAAACTTATTTAAGTTATGTTTAACATATTCATCAAATCAACATCCATATATATATATATATATATATATATATATATATATATATATATATATATATATATATATATATATATATATAATACCACAAAAATATCTATGTAAAAGTACAAAAGAACTTAATATTATCACCAATATTTATCAAGCTTTCTTTATATCTCAATACCATTTTCTTGATCACATTATCTTGAAAATATATTTTTATCTTCTTTAATTTTTTTATCACTTGAAAACACACTTATGCAATCATATCTTATCTCGATCTTTTTTCTCCAAAATATACTAAAATCTTTTTCTAATAGGTCAGTCTGAAGTCCGCTTGACCCGACCCATAAAAAATATAACCTTGATAAATTGGGCCAAAAAGACAGGATCATATTTTTTAAGATAGATTGCAGTCCAACCGATACTAAATTAATAGGTTTATGGACCGGTCCGATGAAACAATCTATTTTAACAACTCTATTTAAGGTAAACAGTCTTATTATTTACTCACTATCACTATCCGCATAAATTGTTTAAAACAATTTGTTCTAATCTAAAATAATTCATAAACAAAATTAAATTAATCAATTTGTTAGGAGGATCACAATCGATTGATTAAAAAATTGAACTTATACATAAATTTTTTGAGACTAATTCTACTTAAATTTAAGACCCGAGTAGAGATGTGTGTGACTTTAGAATAATTGATTATAAATATCTTGTTGACAAACGAATTGATTATCACAAAAGTGTAAAGTTTCATAATTGATCAAAATACAAAATTAAGAGGGGACATGGCTAGTCATAGAGTTTGTTGTTTGAGAGTGTAATAAATACTGGGAAAAGTCCTTTTCCTCTGTCAACTTGATTTATGCATTTAATGGTTGGGACATCTTTAAGCGTGGAGGAGACCTAAACACAAGTGATGTATACACTTGCATGCTAGCTTGTTCAACAATTAATCAATATTGTCTCATATGACAATGAGGTTCCATTTTTCTCATAATTGGTTGGCTGCCTTGTTTAATTATGTTATCTCATCTATTTGCAACATGTTATGTGTCTGTTTTCACTTTGCCAATCTAAGCAAACACTCGAAATTGCAGTCTTGAAAAAAACTTGTGATTTGAGATGGGCCAAGGTCGGTTGGTAAAGTTGACGAGGAGTGGCAGAAGGCCGCAGTTGAGTTCATCAATAATGTAAAGATATTTTATTTGAAAACACTTCAGTACTCAAATTAAATTTAGATTGATCTGAGTTAGAAGTTTAACAAAATAGAAGTGTTAGAAACACTATTTTTTTGTTATTCTCACTCACTTTTTATTGAGTGAAATAAATGAATATACTTATAGATAGGGTTTGAGATAATTATTAGATGACAAATTTGTTGAGAAGTTATAATAGGTTGGTTTGTTTTAGCTTTTTTTTTAAAATGATTTTTATAATGTAATATTATTGTGTAAAAAAATTTATAAATTTTTTATTTATAAAAGTTTCAAATGGAAATTGTGTTTGAATCATTATTTTTAAAATGTTATTTTAAGTGATTCATCATTTTAGTAAAAAGAAATTTTGACATCAAAATTTCAGAAAATCACTTAATTTTGAAGCTATTTCAAATAGTTTTTCATAAAAATCATTTTTAAAATACAACTTTTTAAAAAATTTGTGAATTTGACTATGTTACGATCTTCAATAATATATGTTTATGTTATAAAATGTCAAAATTAGTCTCACAATTTAGAAAAAACAAATATAAGAAACTTGTAATATTTTGAAAAACGGTTTCATAAAATCTATTTTTGAAAATACAAAGAAAAAATCTATTTTCTTAAAGCTGAAACAAACTGGTCCAATATTGGGGAGTTCTTATTGTAACTTGCGGACATTGTAAGATTCTAATCACACAATTTTATGATATGTCGAGTATATCTAATAAGGTGTGATGACACTCTATATTCGTTGCACACTTTTATAATAAAGTATGTTGTGGAATTGATAGAATAATTAAAATTGAAAGTTGTAAAAAACACAAGAAAGATGGATTTGAATTGAGTTTTTAAATTATTTTAGTAGAAATGCTTCTCACAAACAATTAAGATATAGACAAGCTAAGAAGAAAAAAATGACACAACCATTTATACAAGTTCATCTTAAACAAGACTACTTTTGACCATCCACTCATTAGTGCATTTTGATGCACATTCCTCTATGTTTTTACTTAGGTATTTCCATGATTTAGTTTATTTACTTTTCTATTTTATGATGTTTTATATAATTTAGTTTATTTTTGCACTTAATTAATTTTCGTATTTTATTTTCAACATTAACAATTTTCAATAAAAAATTCATAACTTGAGCTACATGAATCAGATTGAGGCGTTCTAATAATCGTCGGAAAGCTAAGAGAAAGATCTACAACTTTCATTTTGTAGCCAGAAGCTGAATCAGACTGTAGCAAGGTTGAAAATTTTGTTGAAGTTTCTGCCTTTAGCATAAGTTATTTTTGGGTCATTATTTTATGGGCATGAGTTAAGTTTTCCGACCCGGTTTGCATTAGAATTGAAACCTTTATTCTATTAAAAGGGTATTAGCCGTGCTACAGTAATGGAACTTCCTTTTCACGATAAATTTTTTGCTTTGTACGAATCGTCCATAGAGAACTAATCCTATGGACAATCTACCGAATTCCATAAAACTTTGAGGTTTATATCAATTTCAATTTAATTCAATTCCTTTCAAATTATTCTATGATTTTTGTTTGCTTAATTCGTTTCTTATAGAATATATTTGATTTAATTTGATTGATGTATGTTCCTTACTTTAATCGCGTTTAACTTAGCTTTTTCGTTAAATCACACTATATTTAACCGTTGGCTTAATTCGGTGAACTTTTTGCTTAATTCGGTGATTAGAAACATAAATCGTGTACTATTTGTCAACGCTTATTTCTTCAATATTGCAATCGAATAGGAATTGGACCCCCTTAGAGAATTGGAATTGTAATGATCAATGATAAGTTGGAAGTAGAATCGGTAGATTAACCTGTTTTAATCACTTATTTTATAATCACTTATTTTCGCAGATTTATAAATCGATCGTAAAACCACAAATCCCCCAATCGACTTTACTTGTTTTTTTGTTGTGTTTGTTGATTTTCAGGGTTACTGTACGGGTTGCAGTATAGTGGTAAATATTCCAGCCTGTCAGGTAAGTTTAGAACCTACTGTTTTGATTTGCTTAGAATTTTTTCCAGAAGCTCCGAAAAAATCGACGAATAATACTCTTTTAGAATAATCACAAATTCGTCTTTTTTCTATTTTTAATTATTTTTTTTACTGTTTTCATAGTGTCGAAAAAATCCAAAAAAATCTCAAAATTGCAGAATGGAAGTGGGATAGACTAACAAAATCAGCTTATTTCATTCTGATTAGTATCATTTTCCTATGCCGAAGTTGGCGGATATTTATCTTCGAGTGATTGTGAAGCTACATAGTGTTCCGTCAAGTGTTCTGTCGGACAGAGATCCGAGATTTACTTTTGATTTTTGGAAGAGTTTGGAAGATGCATTGGGTTTGAAGCTGAAACTGAGTTCAGCATATCATCCATAGAAGACAGTCAAACAGAGAGAACTATTCATTCGTTGCGAGAGCTACTGGTGATAATGCCACATGAGAATCAGAGAGTTAGATGCGAGAGTCGTATCCAGAGATGTTTGCTTCAGGTAATTTTCGAGGACAAAAATGTTATAAGTGGGGGAGAGTTGTAACACCCCAAATACTTATATATGTATTTAATCATGTAGCTGTAGTTATCTGATGAAATATGTGTTTTTACATTGTTGTGTGTGGGGTAGTGTCGGGTTTAAGGCATGTAGAGAATTATTTTGGGATTTAATAGTTTATTAATGAATTATTGAATTTAGGAATATTTGTAGAGTTATTAGTAAATTAGAAATTAGTAAATAATTTATCTAAATTTTATTTAATTAATTAAAATAGGGTGATTTAGTAGAAGTATGACAAGGACAATGTGGTAAACTTAGGTAACATAAGTGGAGTTAGAAAAGGAAAAAAGAATTATTAAGGGTCATAAGGGAAAAAGAGACTAAAATAAGAATTTAGGTTTAGGGTTGTTATTAATTACAATCGTAAAAACAAGGAGAGGTAGTGGAGAAGAGAAGGAACAAGGAGAAATAGGGCAAAAGCCACTATTGGAAGCTTAGAGTGACCTTCAATCCAAAGGTAAGGGCGTAGTTCCAACTTTCTAAGGGATAATATAATTGTAGGTATGTGGGGTTTGATTGTATGATTGTTGTTGTGTGTATTTGTCCATGAATTAGGTGTTTATGTATATGGATCGAATGATGAAACTATGCTGTAATGATTGTTTTGTGAGAAAAGAGGAAAAATGAGCCTGAGGAATTAATGCTTCTGCATTAATTTGTTCTAACATGCCTGTGGCGAGAGCCACAAGCCTATGTCGAGGGTCAGAGGTCAGAAACTCAGAAAATCCATAACTTTGCGCTCGGGTGTCCATTTGACGCGTCGTTCGAATCATTTTAAAGCTAAGAACGTTATATATACTATAAAAATAATTCCCAAATTAGTAGCTAATTATTTTATGGAGTTTCTCTTCAATCTTGTTAGAGTCGGTGTTATGATCTGATATATAACACTTGGGTTAGGGATAAACGCTTTGTTTGCTTTGCTTATATTGTTGATTCCTGATGGAGTGGTTTATACTCCAAAATGTTTGGTTATAATTTACCTTAGAATTTGTTGTTGTTTTGTTGAATTTAAAATAATTTATGATGCTTTAATGAAGTTGTTTTAATTGAGACTATATTATTATGTTTATTCCAAAGAGGTGTTATGTATCCATTTTGATTGAGCAATTTGTGATTCAAGTGATGTAGCATCCTAAATGCGTTGAAAAAAAAAGATTACTCTAATTATTATTATTATTATTCGCTGGGGAATTTAGGGTGTTACACCCTAGGTGTTACTTCCACTCTTCCACCTCTTCAGCCTTAGGTGTTACATGTCCACCAGCTTCCGCTTGGTTCGTTCCCGAATCACATAATAGTGGGAGAGATCTTTTCTGATACCATTTGTAACGCTCCAGAATGCTTTCAAGATTATCAAATGACCCTATAAACCAACACGTGGATTTTTTAGCATGCTTTGTCCCCACTCACACACTTTTTAGGAAACTTTCTAGAAGGTCACTGATCGAAACACTACTCCAAGTCAAGCACGTTTAACTATATAGTTCTTATTTGTTAGGCTACCGAAAAGAAAATGCATCTTATTGGTATATGTAGTACCAATCAATCCTTATAAGCATTCCTTCAATCATACAATCTCATAACTGCATAACCTCATGATCCCTCCCATTTTGATGTGAATTCAACACTAACGACCAACCTCCACCCGCTTTGTCCTCAAGTGTTACATTACTCATGGGTCACAATGATCCACTGACCTTCTAAGAGGCTTTTAGTGGTCCTAAGTCTGAGAAGTGGCTAGAGGCCTTGAAATTTGAAAATAATTCCATGTACATAAATAAGTTTTGGGCCTAGGTAAATCCCCATGAAGGATTTAAACCTATGGGATGCAAGTGGATCTTAAAATATTTTTATTCATATTCATTAAAAATGGTTATAAACCTCATGTATACAAGAATTCTAGTGGGATAATGATCATATTTATGATATTATATGTAAGTGACATATTAATCATTGGAAACGATGTCCCTATATTGCATCAAGTGAAAAATTATTTAGGAAATGATTTATTATGAAGAACATGGCTGAAATAGCCTATATATATATATTAGGAATAATGATCTATAGATATAGATCCAATAAATTTCATGGCCTATGTAGAGTACATACATAGAAAATGTGAAGAGACATTTAAATATGCATGCTTACATGAAAAGATTCATACCTATGCAATATAGCTCATGTAAATAAAAAAAATCCCCTTCAACTAAGGTAGATAAAGATCGCATGAATAAGATATCATATGCATCTACAATATAATATATCTTGTATGACATGTTATGTACATGACCAAATGCCTTGTATGCTTTAAGTACACGTAGTAGGTACCAAATTAATAAAAATGTTGCTCATATCAGAAAGACTAAAGACTCATTCCTAATATATGGAGGTTGGGAAGAGATTGTTGTAATGGGATATAATGACTCTAAATTTCATAAAGATAAAGATGAATTTAGGCCGCAATATATTTATCTGTATTTTTTAAATGGCAATATTGTATGATTGAAATGTTTATAGAAAAATACAGTCGTTGATTATACAAACGAGGATGAGTATATAGTTTCCTCAAATGAAACAAAGGAAGTTGTATGCATAAAGAAGTTCATTGCTGAAGTTAGAAAATCCTTAGCATTGTGGATCATACTAATCTTTATTATGATAACAATTGCAACATCACAGAAGCTATGTGTTAGAACAGGATTTGGATTCTACAATTCATCTTTGGATTTTGATAATAACAATATTTTATATGTAAACAATTTTGTTTCTAATGATTTCTAAAGTGTGTAGATTAGAATTTCTAATTGATTTAGGACTATTTTTTGAAGAATCCGAAATATGCTAGGCACATCAGGAAGACTGTTTGTATCCGCTTCTAAAGAAACATCGGTAGATCTGAAGAATGCTGAATGTTCTCCAAAAAGAGTATCTCGTGTGTACTTCTCAATAAGTTGCTGCTTCAGAACTCACAAGTATTCAAGAAGAAATAATTTATAATAAACTGATTCTTCAAGATCAGAAATCAACATTGCACAAGAAATAAGCTTTTTGTTCATAAGAAAAACTATTGCTTCTAATTCTGAATACAAAGTCAAGATTTAGAACACATAAAAAGAAAGCTTCTACTTCCGAATCAGAAGTCAAGATTTGTTCATCAGAAAAGCTGCTGCTTCTAATTCTGAAGACAAAGTCAAGATTCTGAAGACTCAGATAGTTCATGGAATACGCACACATCTGCTTAACATCAAAAGTATTCCATCAAAATAAAAGATCAAGTAAAGATAGATCTTCTAGACTCATTATAATTCAACATTATATAGTCCATCAGAAGGCAATATCAAAAGATGATATCTTCTCAAACCAATCTACTTCAGCAAAAATAATATGCATTAAAAGACAATATCATTAGAAACGTGAGCTACAAGAGTTAGTCCAAAAGTACAATTACACATACCACACAAATGAATGTACCGTGTACTATTTGTTTCCCACGATCGTTTCTTACCGCTGGCAGCTGGAAAGATGAAAGTGACGTGTGTACTACTACAAATCTCTACTTTCTCAATGCTTATATAAAGCTTCAAATAATTCATTTGCAAATAGACGAAAACTGAAGCAAGAATATAGAACAAGAACAGTAACTCTGCAAAACCAAAAACGCAAAGAGATCAATCAAGAGAATTGATTTAAAAACACAAAGAGTTATTGCTAATTATTTGTGTTGATATTAAGTTCTTCACTGGTCATCTAAGAAAGAAGACAAAGAAATAAGAGTTGTTGCTCATTAGTTGTGTTATTATTTGTTCTTCATTTATTATAACACAAGAACTGTTGGTCATTATTGTGTTGATACTATTTGATTAGAACACAAGAGATGTTGCTCATTATTTTGTTATTATTGTAAATTATTTAAAAACGAGAATTGTTGCTCATATTTGTGTTAAGCAATATGCTCTTAAACATTTGTGTAATCTGCTTATTCTAAGAAAATTTGTAAGCACGACATTCAACTATTAGTTGATTAAAGTCCTTTTCTAAGGCACTAAGAAATCTCCTTCAAGGGACCAGGTAAGTCAAAAGCCTAAGGGAGTCAGTAATAATTATATCTCTTAGGGGACCCGGTAGGTCAGAATTCTTAAGGGATCACTAACAGGTTATCATTGTATTGTTGTTAGTCACCGGCGGGTAGCCCGTGTATTTGTAATCTTTCAAGATTAGTGGATTAATTCCTTTTCTAAGACAAAATCACCTTGGCGGATGGACAAGAGTAGCCTTTTCTAAGGTGAAATTGTATAAACCAAACTTGTCATTATTTCTCTTCTATAACATTGATTTCTAATTTGATTGTTTGTGGAAAGCACTTCTAAATGAAAAAGTATTAAAACTCAATTCAAACCCACCATTTCTTGTGTTTTTCTCAACCTTCACTATGAACTTATATCTCGTTTAAGATCCAAAAACATACTTAGGCTCTATGACCTCATTTGAGAGAAACTAATTAGGGGAGATGTGAAGATATATAGAGTACTAACACTTGAAAATGTCGATTACCCACTGATAAAGCCTCATGTACATAAGAAGCATAATGGACATACTCGACCTATAAGTATTAGGTGTATGCTTGATTCACTATAATGGAAGTGAGATATTGTTGGTGTAAGCTTTAGAGGCAAGTATAATAGAACTTGCCACTTGTATTGAACTATCTCATAATAATAATTATGACTTAATCATGAGACTCCATTAATATAAAGGACATTATTCATAAAGTTTTCGTAGTCAAGCTTTATTTTGAAGTAGGATATAATTAAGACATATAAACTATTATGTGGATTGTCTGATGATTATATATAATGGGTCATAGATAAAGAGTTATCAAATCTTTACCTAGATATTAATATTAAGTGTAATATTTATATTGGGTGGGCCGCCATGAGAATACTATATAGAATGCTATGTAAGTTTCATAAATTATTCTTGTGGTAATAATGGTGTATAACACTTCTCAACCTGAAACAACTATGGACCCTAAGCGTTTTCTGTAATAGGATGACCATAAATATGGTTATGGATATTCCACAAATCATGTTGAGGAACATGAATGATCTATATGAATTTTTATCATCATGCATAATATGATAAATGTATAAAGGCCTAATATTTCTCAACTTTAACATGAATGTTCTAGATGAAATTTTCCCATTATGCATATCTAGATTTTGTTTGATTCTCAATTCTGTTCCAATTAATGTGTGATTAATTTTTGAAATATTTATTTCATTCAAAATCTACATGATTTGTTTTGCAAACAATTCTTGTGGAGATAATTAATTTGCTATAGACTTTACATGATTTGAAAATGTTTAATTTGCTAGAGATTGGATATGCTATGAAAGAAAATTTTAATTTGCTGAAGGTGTTTAATATGCTATAGATTTATTTATGGAAATCCTAATGGACTTTCTAGTTGGATTCAATTATCTATATAAATATAAAAGAGAATGCACTCATTCTAAGAGTTTGAACATCAAATATTGTGTTGTGTTTTGCTTGTGTTCGACATTCCTATATAACTCTCTACTATTCATTGTATTGTGTTGTGTTTTGCTTGTGTTCGACATTCCTATATAACTCTCTACTATTCATTGAGAGACGAAGTTGTGGTTGTGTTTCGTGTAGTGTATGATATTCTAATTAGGAACAACTACAAACTCTTAGGAGAGTGGTTGAGTGGAAGTAATGAGTTCTTAATTTTAGAAGGAGCATGAGTTAAAATTCACGATAATATTAATGAATTTCTTTCCACTAGGATATTGCCTTCCAAATGTAGCTGATTATTACACCAGACTAGTTACCAATTTATTGTATCTTTTATTTATTATTTGTTCAATTGTTCATCGAAGAATTCAAATCACCTTGTCTAACATTTTTCAACATTATGCGTGACATCTTATTTTTGATTTCACAAAATACCACTAGGTTGTAGTCTTTATTGGAGTTCAAAGTCTCCCATCATTTTTAAAATCAACAAAAATCGAGTCTTAACAGAAAAGAAACAAAAGTGTTCGAGAAAGAAAAAAATGATAATAAAAAATAAACTTACAAAAGAATTACAAAATTACCTTTCTATGTGTGTTAGCTGAAGATTTTGATATCTTGTGGTTCGAAGAAGGATCATGGAGCTCAAGATGAGATGATGTTAAAGTATTCAGGGGAACATAGTGAATGTCATAGTTCGGAAAGAAAAGAATTAGCCCTTCGAATGGATGTATTGAATTCCGGAGTGTCGAACGGAAATAATGTTAATATGTGTAAAACAAGCTCGATCGGGCAATAGAATTGTATCGAGGAAATGGGTTCAAATCAAGTGAGTGATACATTTGAAATTCAAACGCGAGCGGGATAAAAGGAGTTGAAACGCAAGAAACGGTTCGAAACGTGGAAGCAAGAGAAGCATGGTGTCTGCATGTTCTAAACGTGGCAAGATCTTATGGGTCGACCGTTATGGTCGAATTAGTATAAATAGGAGTCTTAATGTTAGGATTTCGTGTGTCATATCTATTGTACTAAAATTCATCATTCAAAATACCACATGGCTAGGAAACGAATGCACGAATGATGTACGTATGGTTGCACCAAAGCTTTATTATTCAACAATGTATCTTTATCCTTCCAGTTTAACTTTATCTTGCATCAATGTCTTTTAAGTTTCTTTACTTTCAAAGTCATTTCATTTAAATGTTTTTCTACCATCAAAGTTCTTTACTTTTCCAAAACTTTTACATTAACGTTATTTCGAAGCTTTTTATACATTTGTTTACATTCCTGCTTTTTACGTTTCGCGCAATTACTTTGAAAATCTTTTACACTTTAAGAGTTTATTGAATATTGCTGCATTTATATACTTTCTTGCCTTTTCGAATTTGAATGTTCTTGTTTGTCCGAACCAAATATACATTATTTATTTGATCATATCACTAAGTAATCGAAACGTACTTGAACCTATACAAAACATCCAAAAACAAGTCTCAAATATGGATCTTTATCTTAAGTTCATACCAACGGCCGACACCCCATAGGATCAATCTAGTCGATCCTGCAAGTTACCAGAGGGATTGAATAACATAACAGTTATAACGCTTATTCGATAGTTTGGAAGACTAGCGGTTGTTTCACCAGAAATCACTGTGAACAATGTGCTGGAGGATAGACCATATTGATCAAATTAAAAGTTACAAAAGAATCACATTCACGAAACTACTGAGTCATTTGAAAATCACATTACAAGGGAAGAGTCAAGATGTTAAGGAGAGCAGTGACTTGAGGGAGATCCACGAGATTCAAAGAGACGACAACTTGACAAAGCAGAGAAGTTGACGATATGAGCATAATGAAGGGGTAGACGACTTGAACACAAAGGAGATCACAATGAGATATTGTGAGAACAAAGACCTACACTTGGAGATTAGGGACGACAAAAGAATTGGGGAGATTGAGATGGACCGGTTTGTAGGATAGAATTTTCAAGAACATAGATTGAAAGGGTAAAATATTTTTAAGGAGAGAGAACCGCGAAAACAAAAAAGAATTAACAATATTTAAAATTAAAAAAAAAGAAGTTAAATTTTCAATTTGAAGGATTTGGTTTAACCCCTCTTGTTTAAACAAATAATTGTACCGGATCCACGTTGAAATGTCTTTTTTTAATTAAAGGTGGAGGCTTTTGAAAATCTCTCCAAATAAGCTCCTTCTAAAAAACGTGTTGTATTTGTAGTGTAAAAACGTGTTGTATTTGTAGTGTGATAAGTTTTATTTGAAAAGTTAGTTATTTTATATATCTGCCTTTAGAAACTAAACAATGGAAATGCTTATGTCTTTGAACACTTTGTCCTTTTTAGAAGATCACCAATTGAAAAAGGAAACCATTTATCTTTGGGAACAACCTAGTTGATCCGAACTACTATATCCACTTTGGTTGCTCCAAAAATTCCTTCTAAGAGGTGGTACCAATATGTCACAAGAGGTGGTACCAATATGTCATAATTGAGGGAATGTGTTGAAAAAGGCTAAAACTTTGCACCATTCATTTGATGATTGTAATACCGTGTTAAAGTCTTGTTGTTCATACATCTTAGAATGAGGGAGTGTTATATTTAATCAAAGAGCTATGAAACTTGACAATTCATCCTTTCTAATCATGTTTCATGTTTGTACTCCTACTAACTAGAATACCTATTTTTAAGAGACACAATTTGAAGATATAATGCACATGTAGATAATGGAATAAAAAGTATCATGCGATAGAGTGAAGACAAGCCAAGCGTGTGGCACCTTGTACATTTACCAAAACTAATAGAATGAGGCAAAATTAGTGTGAGATTTTGTAGGCCACAATGTTTTTATTTGTAGGACTATCTTTGACTACAGATAACTCATTATAGAAATTATTTCACACACACTATCAATCAAACAAATGTATTATTTAACTCATTATAGTTTACTAGTTAAAAAAAAAAAACTATTTTGTAACAAACAAAAGAGAGTTATTAATGAATTTTAGAACTAATTTTTAAATTCAAGAACAAAGTGTATATATTATACTATCGATAAAAAAATTGAAATTTTCCTCTCTATAAAGTAAGCTAATGAGTTTGGAAGTTAAAATTTTTCTTTAAATCAAGTTGTAAATTCTTCTCTTTAAATATATTCCCACAATAACATCAGTTTGGAATGAACTATACAGTTGAACATGTTATTGTGTTCATACCAATCTATCAATTTAATTATGAGTAAGTCCAAAATTTTGTTTAATCTTTATTTTATTTTGAACCAAATAAATGCTGATGTATAAAAATTAAAAATATATATATCTATATTTGGGGCTACACCTGATTTAGGAAAAATAAAATAAAGTAAAATCTGCAATAGCAATCAGACCCTGGTCAAACCTCTATCAATCATCTATAAATTATTGATTCACAAAGTTAAAAGTCATGTAAATTTGTAATTTTACAAATCTAACCTATCCTTAAATCTAATACAGATATCCTTTTGTCGACTGTAATTCCATTGGATCTTATTATGAATTAGTATCCACATCATGAAGGAAGTTGTTAGAGGAATGAAATTTTGCTTACTTAGTGTAGCCAACTCTAATGTTATATGATTACTCTCTAGGAAGTTGCTTGTGTCCTTTGTTTTTTATAGGAAATAGATTTCAATAACTAATATGAGTACTAGGGGTATTCTCCCGATTACAAATATTAATGAGACTTCATGGAGTCCATTGAATTTTGACACCACAAAATAAAATACTAATAATATTACAATTTGACCCTATTCATTCCAAAGCTAAGAGAGTAATTTAAACTTATGTACAACCTCCCCAACATTAAATATTTTTGACTTGAACGACACCTCATTCCTTATGCCTTAGAATACCTAACAAGTAGCCAACCAAAACAATATTTTTTTCGTGAATTGAGTTTCCCAATGAGAGTAAGACTAAAACCCATTAAATGATCCACCACCCTTTATGTAGCAACAAGAAGTATATCTAGCTATTGTGGTACCTTTTGCCACACCAGTATTAAAAAAAGCACAATTAATCAAAAGATCGTCCAATGATTCATCCATCATGAAACAAAACTTACATACTTTATCTCTACTGTCTATGAGGATCTCCCTCCTAGCAAGCTACTCTCGAGTAACTAACTTGTCCCGTATACACCTCTACCTGAAAACCTGTCTTTTTGAAGGCACCAAAGTTTTCCACATCAATCCCGCTACTTCTAATTTTTTTGCACTAATTGGTATGGGATTGACATTACCAATAAATTTTGTATACCCAGAACTCACAGTGTACACACCTCCTCATTCTTGAACCACTTGAAAGTGTCCCCAAACCCTCGTAGGTGCGATGCCATTTAGTGCAGCCAACAAGTCTTCAAATTGAGCCTATGCTAAATCTGTTAAAACCATACCCCCACATGAATTGGCAACATGTTCCAACCCCAAATATCACCAACATATTCACCCATCTGCCACTAGGGCTTCCTTATTCATAGAACTGTTGTATGCAGCAGGAAACACCCACCTAAGAGGAGTCACTCATATCCGATTATTCTCCCTAAAAGTTGTTAATTTACCTTCCCCCAAACTACAATAGATATTCTTTAAGAACCATTCCACGTCCAACTCCTCCAAATTATTTTCCATTAAGTCTATCCACCATAATGAAGATTTTCAGATTAACGTTAAATAAGACCCACGAAGCATACAAGGCTCCAACTGGTCATACCTATATTCCAACAACGACCTCCACAATGCCTTTTTTCCACCAAGAATCTCCATTTCCACTTGCATAATAGCGACTCATTAAACGCTTTCAGACATCTAATACTTAACCCCATACTCCTTACATATACAAACCTCCGCCCAATTGACCCACAAAATGCCTCTACTATCCAAGCCTCCACTCCACAAGATTTCACGATGAATCCTAATCAATTCCCTCAACAAAGTGTTAAGGATCTTTTTAGAAAGATAATAAGTATACTAGAATAGAATTCAGGACATAATTAATTAAAGTTACTCTACCACCAATTGATAAAAAACGACCATTCCAAACCAAAATTCTATTTCACAAATTTTGAATAAAAGGATTCCAAACAAACTAATACATGTGATTATATCCTACTGGGATGCCAAGAAAATCAATAGGAAATTTACTCAGCTTATAGCATAAGAAATTTGAAGTTTCTTGTAGAAAATCTTCACCCACGTTAACGGCTAGCAAACTACTTTTAAAGAGTTTAACGTTTAACCTCAACACAAGTTTGAAAACTCTTAGAATAACCTTCACACACCACACAATACTCCAAGATGGATCACACAATATAATTGTATCATCAGTAAACTGCAGAAACTCGATTCCCATATTACCATTAATTTTAAGTCCCCCTAGGGCACCCTTAATCACAACCTGATTTACCATATTTGTTAATCCCTCCACCACAAATGTAAAAAGGAACGGGGATACCAGATCCCCCTATCGCAATCCTTTACCCATAGGGAAATATGATGTTGGGATGCCATTTACCAAAACCAACAGTGAAGCGTGGAATACACACACCTTCATCCATCTTAGTCATTGAGGACTAAAACCAAACCTCCCAAGGACATAAATCAAGAAGCCCCAGTTTACATTATTGTATGATTTCTCGAAATCAACTTTCAACAATAAACATTCCTTCCAATGTCTTTTTGTAAAATCAATTATTTCATTTAGCACCATTATAGCATCTTGAATATGCCTATCCAAGACAAAATCCATTTGTGACTTCGAAATTAACTTTCCAACCACCTTCTTTAACCTATTAGCAAGTAATTTAGCAATAATCTTGTACACACACCCAACCAAACTTATAGGCCTATATTCACTCAATAGTTGCAGATTATCCACCTTTGGCACTAATGCTATGAATGATGCCGATACCACTTTAGGAAGATGCACTTTGGAGTAGAATTCTGAAATGAAGGAAAAAATCTCCCCTAATAGAGTACTTCAACACTTACGCATGAAATTGAAGTTGTACCCATCTAGGACATGGAATTTGTTATCCTCAAACTCCCACACCACATCCATCACCTCCTCCATTGTAAACACTTCTTTGAGACTCGAGACCTCCTCAACTCCTAAGTGATTGGAATGAATACCATAAAAACTTGGTCTCCTTACAATAGTCTACTTAAATTTGGCTTCAAAAAACCGCTTGACCTCCTCCTTAACCCCAACCACATCCTTAAATAAACAATGAGTTGTTATAATGCTACCCCAAAGATTCCTATTAATTCTAGCCTTTAGTAATTTATAGAAAAACCTTGTATTAAGGTCACCTTCCTTACACCATGTGACCCTCAATTTATTTTCTTTAGTAAGCATTCACGCCTTTGAAGGTTATTCCAGAAAGACCTTGAAGCCTCCACACGCTTCTCTAAGAATTCCTTTACAGCTGCCACAATGTTAACCTACCTTTGCACACCACCATCCCTAAAAGGATACTAAACTATCATTACAATAATTTATTTCCCTCGCAGCCACCTCCACTCTTGTATTAATCCAACCAAAAGTCTCTAGATTCCACCAACGTAAAGCACTCAAACCACTACACTTCAAAGCTCGCCATTCCCTATCCACAAACTCAACCAAAACAGGATGTTCCAACTACGAGTTCAAAGTCCTGAATGGCTTCAGACCCCAATTTAGAATGTTGTAGTTTAACTAGACAAGATTGTGATCAGAAATGTCCCTTGGGCCAACTTCTTGACTTACTACAAAGAGTATACCCATCATACCTTCCGATAGGAGAAACCTATCAATTATACTCATAGCTCCACCAACGCCTCCCCTAATTGACGAGAATTTCCCAAGACTCGTTGGCAAGTCTATAATATTCATTAACCCTATAAAATCATTGAGTTTTGATGAATCTTGAGTTCTTTGCATACAACTCCTACCAACACGTTTAGAGGACAATCTTACAATATTATAATCCCCCAAGCATCATTTCCCACCACTCCACTTATCTTTAGGTTGCAACAAATGTTCCCACAATAACCTCTTTGAACACAGATCACACGGTGAATATACATTCACAAAGAAACATTATTTACCGCATATGAAATCACATATTCCTATAAATCCATCACCACTGAAACTAAATAGGGGATTTAACGCTTTTATCTTTCACATAATCAATAAACCCCTTGATTTCCCATTAGAGTCTCTAGCTGACCAATCCACATCACCCTACCCCATAAGCTTCTAACAACTTCTATGGACATTGCCTTCAGTTTTGTTTCCTGTAAGAAACACAAATCTGCCTTACCCTTCAAAAGCCTTCCCTAATCTTTCTATATTTCAAAGGATTTCCGCCACCCCGAATATTGTATGAAACAATATTCATGAACACCCTTGATTATTTTTTTCCTTCTTTGCCATATGAACAACACAACCCCTGACCTTCATCTCCCTAATTCATTGCACATATGTATCTTCTTCCTCATCCCCAACAATCCCCAATTTCAGAAATTGCGTTCCATAGTTAGTGTTTTTCATTGTTAAGACCTCATTACTTGAATGTTCCCAATTTAATTGATCTTGAAGCTACTCCCAGGGAAGATAAACCTGGTTAATTATGACGACTATCTTTGGGTAGTTCTCCCATTGAAAACTCGGGATGATTCATGTGTCATCCTCTATAAGGTTTTTAACCTTAAAATTCAACCTTTGTCTATCTAGAAGCGGGATATTCAGGTGCTCGCTGAGAGGCTTCCCTAACCAATTCTTAGCCTGGTAGTTACGATTTTACCACGTTCCTATCACTTCTTCTTCAAAAGATTATATTGATGTTGGATTCCAGGCCAAATCGACGGTTTTGTGCGATAAGATCGAAGGGAGTTATTGTGAGTATATCTTTCTCTACAAACTACTGCCCTCTTTTTCAAAGAGGTCATGAACTCCCAAGCTAGCTTAATCGTCACAACATCATTAAGTTATTTTATTGTTTGGATCCCAAAACTACACGTATCCACATGTTTGTAAGCTACTCGCTACGTCATTATGTAAGATTTCCCGATGAGGATATCACCACTACAAATGAAGTTATTGAACCAAGTATCCAATTAAGCTAGCACCTTAGTTGACCACATGTAGATATGGAAAGGAATGAACCAACATGCTCTGGATGACCAAATTGATAAATGAGTTAAATACGTTTTTAGTCCCTATAAATATGCGACCCTGTAATTTTGGTCCCTCTAAAATTTTTCTTCGAATAATGGTCATCGCAAAATTATTATGCACGTAATTTTAGTCCATATTGTTAAACCGATATATATTTTTGAATGATTATTTTACGAACACGTGTAGAAGTTATAAAAAGTTCCTCGAAAAAAAGAAACTCAACATTTGATTTCTAAATTAAATTTTTTAATGCTTTTATCAATATCTTTTGAAATTTAAAAAATTCATATTTAATTTTTCTCATTTAAATTTTTTTTAAAATTTAATAAATAAATATTTTATAATATTTTAAACACATAAAAAAATTGTTCAAAAAATTAAAAATTTAAAGATAATTAAATTGTTTAATAATTTTAAAAACTAACAAGACCTAAAACTGTATAGATAAAAAACTTACGAGAACTATTGTTTGAAAAAAAAACAAAATTAAAAGATCACATATTTATAGAGAATAAAAATATATTTATCTTATTGACATCTTCCGGTGATGATGAGTGGCACAACTTGCCAGGATGCAAGCTTTATTCTAATTATGTGGGTGAAACTCTAGAAATAAATTTGCTTCGATTCCCTTTGAACATCAGACAATAAAGATAGATAAAAGAGAGTTGGCTCTGGTCAAAACCTACGTTATTTATTTGAGTCATTAAACAATTTTTAGTTAGTCAACTAAGCCTATAAACTTATTAAGAATATAGTGACAACACTTTACATATTTAAAATAAATACAAATAATTATTAGCTCATTTAATTAGTCAAACTTTTTGTCTAGATCCTTAAACATTGAAAATTTGAACAAATTAAGAAAAAGACGATGAAGTTGTGATCAATGGGACTCTTGATGGTAGGTTATTATTGGTTTCCAAGTCAAGTAAACGGGTCAAGTTATAGAATACGTAGAGCATATAGGACGACAAGAACACGACAAAAACCAACTAGCCTTTAGCAGTTTTTTCCACATTTGAAAGTCTAGATAATAAGAAGTGTGCATAATAATGAATACTTAAATTTCAAAAGGTGGACCAGTTTGAAACTGTTGCCACTTAAAGGTTGGTGTTGAAAATTCAATGAACTGTGACGGGTAGATAGATATCAACATTTCTTAATTTGTCCACCATGTTCTCATCAACTATCGTGTCCACTCTAATTATTATTAACGATAAATGACACAAATTACAATAGAGAAGTTTCTCCAATGCGTGGTATAATAAGTCTTAAGTATGATAGGTAGGGTGGACTTCTAAGACTGGTGAAGTTCCACTGTCCTTCTAGAGTTGCTATTTAGGGTTTTGCAGTTTGTCTTGCTTATTATTTTTTATTGTTTATCGTTTTAGTGATTGAATATCATTTAAGTTTTGTGTACATTTTTAGAATCGAGCATAATTCATTAAAATGTATTTTACATACACAAATTGAACTTTTAGTAAAAGTCTATGTAAAATAATTCAAATTAATTACTCAAATATTTTGATCAAGAAATGCATGATTTCTATCAACTAACTTTCAACTCAATAACAACACTTCACTTTTACTAAAATATCAATTTTTAAAGTGTGACTAGATTAAGAGTTATGTGCGGTTCGAATGAAAATTAGGTTTTGTTTAAGATAAAGTGATTTCAAATTATATGTTTTTCCTGATTCGAATTACAATGTTGATTCAAATCATAAATTCAATTTAAATTATAGTTTTGGTATGTCAGAG
Organism: Vicia sativa; assembly: GCA_021764765.1. NCBI lineage: Eukaryota > Viridiplantae > Streptophyta > Magnoliopsida > Fabales > Fabaceae > Vicia > Vicia sativa. The sequence goes on along the minus strand of CM038792.1, from coordinate 207,928,621 downwards.
TGATTTGAGCATTGAATTCTTTGAATTTAATCACAGACTCAACTCAAACGTGCAAAATTCGAGTTTTGAGTTTTTGGTTCAAATCATTTTCTCAATTGACTCGAATGATTCACTTTTCTCTTGAATCAAATCAAAAAGATGTTTTACACATTTTTTTATTGCATTTTGAAAATTCTGGTTAGGGTCAGACTCAGGATGTCGTGACATCTGATCCGACATTACAAAACAGACAAGGTAGAACATACAATTAAAAGCAGGAAACAAAAGAACACAAAGGAATTGTTAACCCAGTTCGGTTCTAACCAACCTACATTAGAGGACATACCAAGCCAGGAATGAAGTTCACTATCAACAGTATTAATTCGGAGGGAAACCATCCTGTTTACACTCCTCACTTAATTAGACTACCCAATGACCCTTCTACCTAAGATACCACACTTAGATATGAGAACCTCCGCTCACATCCAATAACCTCAGTGGTGTCTATCAGCTACTATCACACCAACAATTGCATCGACTGCTTGGCACCTAATAAAAACAGTTTGGAGATACCTCACTCCAAACACAACTAAAACAGTTTGAAGATACCACACTTCAAGCACAATCTAAACTAGTCACTCAAGTGACACAAACCAAACTTGGAATTGCTTCACAACTTCTTCCAAGGACATAACTACACTCATTGCTTCACAACTTCTGAGAGAGTAAAAACAATCCTCTTGCCTACATGCTTCGAGGTAAAAATCAGTGACCATCCCACAATCTGGGTGGTTCACTTACATGGCTAACCCTAAAGACTACATCTTTCTAAAATCGGCTAGCTTACTAAAACTAGTTTACAACTGCTTATTTATAACCTATTACCCAACTAGATTTGGGCCTTCAAAATAACAGCATAAGCTGTAACAAACTTCTATAATAACAAACTTTTGTAGAAACAAAATCACAGATAACTTCTACTACAATCAAGGTCCCTTATGGTTTTTCTCCTTAGCTCTTGGACCTCCACATAGCCTTCAAAAGCATGCCACTTAAGATGCATAATATTCCCAGAATATTCTGCTCTAATTAAAACAGAATTGTAACAAACTTAATAGTTTTTGTAGCGTGATGTCCTGATGTATGATGTCTCGACATCTCATATGACATGCTATTTCAGATGTTGAAATTTTTCAACACAACATGTTAAAGGCATTCTAGATAGGATTATATGTTGAGAATCCTACTGTACAAAACATTGTTGCTTCTATTATTTGTTTTATTAAAATTTAGCCAATACATACAATTTGGAACTTACAAACTCCCCATTTGGCAAATTTTAGCTAAAACAAATAATTACAAATACAAGCAGTTTAAAGTAGCAACAACAATTTACAATTAACAATTGAAAATTAACAATTTAAAAGATTCTTCAGCAGTCTTCAGTTCAGGACCCTTTATGTCTTGTAGTCTTGTCACACAACTTGCTCTTGGAGACAAGCAATGTAATGCCCGTATTTAATTAATCATTTTAATTAAATATTTCGAGTATTTGCTGAGTATTTGTTGAATATGTTGTATGAGTTGATAATTGGAATCAATATTAGAAAATATTATTAGTTTATTAGAATAAATTAATTAAATAGGTGGGTTAAATTATATGTGGAAAATAGCAAACTAGAGGTGTTAGTTTTAGGCCCATTAGGAACTTGTACGGGACTGATTGAAAATTAAAACATACTAGTGCTAGTTATAAAGTAGCCTTTCAAAGTGGCTAGGGTTAGAAGGAAAAGAACCAAACCTGCTACGTGAGAGAAAAAGTAAAAATTGCTATTGAAGAGGAAGATAAGAAGAACCAATCTCAAAGTATCAGGTAGTGTTAAATTATTATCGATCGATTGAATTAAAAACCAAAAAATTCATAGTAGTTTATCTGTTGCAGAATTAGGGTCCGGTTAGGTTCGCAAAATTCGATAGGAAAATTCGAGTTGCCTTCAATCCAAGGTAAGGGTGGGGTTCGAATCTTATAACCGGGAATATGGTGGTTAGTATGTAGGATTGGGGTTGTGTAATTCTCTGTTGTTTGTGTTGAATTTTTGTGTTGAATAATTTGTGGTTGTTGCTGGAAATTTTTGATGAGTTGATGTTCTGGAAATAAATAATGGTTGTGTTGATTTTGTTGCAATGGTTGATTATGGGTATGAGTAATTAATTGAATTGATAAGTAAGGAATCTCAGTTGAATGATTATTTTGTGTTGTTATTGTATGAGAAATCTGGGCAGAAAACGGTTAAAAACTAAGTATGCGTTTGGAAAATATAGTGAAGATGAAGGTGTGGACCCCCCAGGGAGAGCTTGCCGACCGACAGGGAGCCCCATTTTAGGACTGTCCCGACCGACACATAGAGGAGAGAGGGAGGGTATGTCGTTCGACATACCTTGTATAGACAGGGAGTCTGTTTGGTTGTTTTTGCACCACGTGTGTCTGTACTCCATATTTTTCTCATTCTTATTATTTTAATGCCTAGTACTAGAAGATAGTATAAAAGAAACAAATTAATAGGCAGGATGTGATCTTAACATTATTTAATTGAATTAGAGTGTAGAATTATGAATGAAGAATAGGAAACTGGCAGGTTTATCAGAAAGGAAGAATCAATATGCAATGGCTGATTTAGTAGGTAGTTGTATTGATAGTAGAACAATGAAAGTGAAACTAGCAGCAGAAAATTAGTTATATCAGGATAATAAACCAGTAATTAATAATTGACAGTGATAGTGGTGAACGGAAACAATCCCGATTTAGCTTAATAACCGAAGTAGATGGTATATTCAATTGTCCGGAACTAAATGAAATTTGACGGGGTAACTAATATAGATTAGTAGGTAATTGTAGTTGATTTATTTTATTGAAACGACGTTGGATGAGTTGATTTGAAGGTACCGTTGAATAAGTCGAAATTGTCCCGATTCGGGAGTATGTTTACGTTGAAGGTCAAACGACCGTTCTGATTAAGTTGATGCAAATGATGCATGTCTAAGTTGTTGTTGAAGTTGCTATTATTGTTATTGAAGATGTTTTGTTGTCAATTTCCTTGATTGTATGTCATACATAATGTCGCATACATTGCATTGATTAAGTTGGCCTTGATGGCACCACGTTGAAGGCTTATGCCTTGTTAATGCCTCGATAAACTGGCATATGTTTAGGTTGTGTTTAAGTTGGAAGTTCGGCTCCAAATGGTACCACATGAATCACATAGTTTGAGTCACATTGAATTATAATATTGAGGTTGAGGTGTGTTATGTTGCTTGTTGAATAATGATTGGTTGTTGTTGTGAAGTGGCGAGTAATTATATGATTATTTTCTTATATATTGATTATCATTATCTTGTTTATATTATTTGATATCTCACCCCTTTATTTGTTTCTTCGTTGCCTTTATACTGGTAACGTGCAGGTAACGAGGAGTAGAGACTTAGTAGCTTGATGGTGTCGTCGCTCTGATACGTAGCACTCGGGGGGAATGAACACTTAATTTGTTCTTGTTGTTTTAAGTTGAATCATTTATGTCGTTATTTTGAGAAGTTGTTTTGGTTGAAAGTTGTTTTTATGCTGATTAAGATGCTATGACTTATTTAAGGTTTAAGTTGTGAACTCCGCTGCATGGTTTTATTAAAGTTGAACTATTATGAAGACTAATTACTAGTCATGAGTTTCTCTCTGTTAAGTGTGCTATGTATTTGTCATAATCGATTTTATGCGATTGGTTAAATTTGAAAGTGTAATATCCCATGTTTGGTTAAATATTTTTATATTCTAATTTTTATAATAATTACCGGGTAGAAATGGGGTGTTACATTAGTGGTATCAGAGCAAGTCAGTCCGTCCGACCAGAGTTGATTGAGTCTTTTAACAATCGAGTATTGTTATTTAGTTATAACTGTTGTTTATGTTGTAGTGATAAGTTAAGTTGGCTGGAAGAAACGATGTTGCAATTGTTGTTGCTTTAGAAGCAATGGCTCATGCTATGGAGAATCATCCAAGTGCTAGCGGGGATGCCGAATCTCGTAGCTTGGCGATATTCTAGAGGGAGAATCCGCCTACCTTCAAGGGAAAGTATGATCCTGATGGAGATTTAGATTGGTTGAAAGAAATTGAGAGGATCTTCCGTGTGATGGATTGCACTCCACCGCAGAAGGTTCAATATGGTACTCATATGCTGGCAGTCGAAGTTGATGACTGGTGGCTGGAGACGCATCCGAGGTTGAAAGCTGCAGGTGAAGAAATCACTTGGGCTGTGTTCCTTAGGGAGTTCTTGAGGAAGCATTATCCTTAAGATGTTCGGGGTAAAAAGGAAATTGAATTCCTTGAGCTGAAATAGGGTAATATGTATGTTATGGAATATGCTGTGAGGTTTGTCGAGCTGGCTAAGTTTTATCCGCATTTTGATGGTGCTGGTGTTGAATTTTCAAAGTGTATCAAGTTTGAGAATGAGTTGCGCTCTGAGATCAAGAAGGCAATTGGGTATCGGAAGATCCGTGTTTTCCCTGATTTGGCTGATAGCGGCAAAATTTATGAGGAAGACAACGATGCTCATTACAAGATGGTTAAGGAGAAAAGAGGCAAGCACTAACAAAATGTGGTAAGTCATATGATACTCCAACTGGTCGGGGTAAACAAAAGGTTCCCGAAGGTCGAAAAATTGGTGGGGGAGGTGCTCCTCCTAATGTGACTTGTTTTAATTGTGGGAAACTTGGCCATAAGAGTACTGCATGCAATTATGAAGTGGAGAAGTGTTTCCGTTGTGGTAAGATGGGACATGCTATGTATGATTGTAAGCATAAGGAAATTGTATGTTTCAACTGCGGTGAAGAGGGACACATTGGTAGCCAGTGTCAGAAACCTAAGAAGGCACAGACCGGTGGAAAAGTGTTCGCGTCGGCTGGAACTCATACAACTAGTAAAGACAGACTCATCAGAGGTACATGTTTCATTAATAGTACTCCTTTAACCACTATTATTGATACTGATGCTACTCATTGCTTTATTGCTGCTGACTGTGCTGAAAGATTGGGTCTTGTATTATCTTATATGAATGGAGAGATGGTGGTCGAGACTCTTGCTAAAGGATCAGTGACTACTTCTCTTGTATGCTTAAAGTGTCCTTTGTCGATCTTCGACAGAGATTTTGCTGTTGATTTGGTTTGTCTACCGTTGAGTGGGTTAGATGTAATCTTAGGTATGAACTGGTTAGAACATAACTATGTTCATGTTAATTGTTATAATAAGTCTGTGAGGTTTCCTCACTTGAAGAAGAAGAAGCTGGTATACTGACTGTCAAACAACTGAAGAAGTTAATGATAAGTGAACTCAAGTATTTTCGTTGATAACATTTCTATCTGCTGAGAATCAAGCTATAATTGGGGATTTGTAGGTGGTATGAGAGTTTCCTGAAGTTTTCATTGATGAAATTCCTGATGTACCACCAAAAAGAGAAGTTGAATTTAGTATTGATCTTGTACCTGGTACCAGACCGGTTTCTATGGCACCGTATAGGATGTCTATATCGGAGTTGGCAGAATTAAAGAAGCAATTGGAGGAGTTACTCGATAAGAAGTTTGTACGACTAAGTGTATCACCGTGGGGAGCTCCAATGCTATTAGTGAAGAAGAAGGGTGGGAGCATGAGGCTTTGTGTTGATTATAGACAGTTGAATAAAGTGACGATTAAGAATAGGTATCCGCCTCAAGGATAGATGACTTGATGGATCAATTGGTGGGTGCTAGTGTGTTTAGTAAGATTGATTTGCGATCAGGTTATCACCAGATTAAAGTAAAAGACAAAGATATTCACAAGATGAATTTCAGAATGCGTTATGGACACTACGAATATTTTGTGATGCCTTTCGATGTTACCAACGCGTCGGGCGTATTCATGGAGTATATGAACAATATATTTCATGCTTATTTGGATCAGTTTGTGGTGGTGTTTATTGACGATATTTTGATTTACTCTAAGTTAGATGAAGAGCATGCAGAGCATTTGAAGACAGTATTGCATATTTTCAAAGAAAGAAAATTGTATGCGAAGCTGTCCAAATGTGAATTTTGGTTGAAAGAGGTTAGTTTTCTCGGCCATGTCATCTCGAGTAGTGGCATTGCTGTGGACCCTTCTAAAGTAGACGCTGTGTTGCAATGGGAAACTCCAAAGTCAGTGGCCGAGATTAGAAGCTTTTTGGGGTTGGCTGGTTATTACAGAAGGTTTTTCTAAGTTGGCACTTCCGTTAACCAAATTAACTTGTAAAGGCAAAGCTTTTGTGTGGGATGTGCAATGTGAAAAAAGTTTTATCGAGTTGGAGAAAAGGTTGACATCGGCTCCGATTTTGACGTTACCGAAGCCTGAGGAATCTTTCATAGTATATTGTGATGCTTCTAAGATGGGATTAGGTGGAGTGCTGATGCAGAATGATAAGGTTGTTGCTTATGCGTCAAGACAGTTGAAAATTCATGAGAAGAATTATCCTACACATGATTTAGAACTTGCTGCGGTTGTTTTTGTGCTATTGAAAGATTATGATTTCGGGTTGAATTATCATCCAGGTAAAGCTAATGTGGTGGCTGATGCGTTGAGTCGAAATACTTTGCATATGTCAGCAATGATGGCTAAAAAGTTGGAATTAATTGAGCAATTCAGAGGTATGAGGTTAGTTTGTGAAACGACACCGCAAAGTGTTAAGCTAGGAATGCTGAAGATTAACAATGATTTCCTGCAAAGAAGCTCAGAAGTTGGATGTGAAATTGTTGGATTTGATGGTTGAGATTGATCAGTCTGAAAATAGTGATTTTAATTTGAATGCACAGGGTTTGTTGAGATTCCGCGATCGGATTTGTATTCTTGACGATGGTGAGATAAAAAGATTAATTCTTGAAGAAAGGCATAAGAGTAAGTTGAGCATTCATTCGGGAGCTACTAAAATGTATCAGGACTTGAAGAAATTGTTTTGGTGGCCTGGGATGAAACGGGAGGTTGTGCAGTTTGTGTATGCTTGTTTAACTTATAAAAAGTCGAAAATTGAACATCAGAAGTCTGTAGGGTTGGTGCAACCGTTGGAGATTCCAGAATGGAAGTAGGATAGTATTTCGATGGATTTCATAACGGGATTACCTAACACTGTACGAGGACATAATTCGATTTGGGTGATTGCCGATAAGCTTACAAATTCGGCTCATTTTATACCTATCGACATCAGTTTTACTGTACCGAAACTCGCGGAGATTTATACTAATGTAATTGTTAAGCTGTATGGTGTTCCGTTGTGTATTGTGTCGGATAGAGACCCGAGGTTCACATCTAATTTTTGGCAGAGTTTGCAAGACACGCTGGGCTCTAAGTTAAGATTGAGTTCAGCGTATCATCCTCAGACAGACGGTCAGACAGAAAGGACGAATCAGTCATTGGAGGATTTATTACGAGCATGTGTTCTTGAAGAAAGAGGTTCGTGGGACACTTTTCTTCCATTTATAGAATTTACATATAATAACAGTTACCATTCTAGTATTGGAATGACACATTTTGAAGCATTGTATGGTAGAAGATGTAGAACTCCATTGTGTTGACATGAGTCAGGAGAGAGTGTAATACTTGGACATGAACTTGTTCGAGAGACTACTGAAAAGGTGAAGTTTATTCGGGAAAAGATGAAAGATTCTCAGAAGGTTGGGTGGCATAACCTTTGGATGCCACTATCATCTATCGATCATTGATGCCATGTCTACCCAAAGTTTACTCTATGAGGAATAATTAATGCCCGAGTTCCTCATGCTTCTAAGCATATAATACACACTCTCTTATATTTAGTTCCTTCGATACATGCATAGTATCTTGTGATTTTAACATGGCTAATATTTTTGTTGTTAGGATGACACATTTTTGCAACAAGAAGTCATTGGTTTCCGCCTCTCCCTTGACTTGAGATACTATTATTTGTGAACTCATTCAAAATGTATTCATTTTCTCCTATTTTAGAAGCTATAATGAGAACAACAACAAAGGCTTTATACTCCACTTAATTGTTAGTAGTGGGGAATTCAAAACGCGAGGACACCTAAACTATTAACCCCATTTCACTCTCTAAAATTAGCTTGATTAAATATTTAGGAGTTTTATTTACACTAGATAATTTATTAACACACTACGGTTAATCAATTATTTTTTTAACGTCTCCTAATTGCTTAAAAGATATTCTAATCGATTAGCAATGATAAAATTTGAAAATTTTCCATATTTTAGCGTGCGTATTTATTAGACCTAGCAAATAATCAATTTTAAGCATTAAAATGCCGATATACCATTTTCCTTTTTGTGCTATATTTTTGCATATATAAAGGAGGCTTATCCTTATTTCAAAATGAACCATAATTCAAATTTCTAATATCCTTTTCTCATTTTCAACTCACCTTTTTTTATAAATATTTTTCACTAAAGTTGTCTTTGTGTCTTGTGAGTGAAAAATACTTGTGAGAGTTTGGTTGTACCGATGTTTGTGCTTAACTTATTTCCTTGTTTGATTTATCTTTTTATTCTTGATATTATCCTAGTAAAATCCATCTTTGGTTCTTTAGACTATTAAGTAAAATCTTAGTTTGATTTTTGATATTAGCTAGTAAAAATTTATATTTGGTTTGTGAGCTCAACTGTCAAAAGCTTTGTTTGATTTGGGGAATCTACATGTATAAAATATCTTGTTTAGTGGTAATTTATAGAATTTTTTTTTGGGGAGAGGAGTAAGTCAAATTGGAGGTCAAATCTCTAAAATTTCGGCGCAATCTATTTATCCATATCTTTTTACTTTTTGTTGTTTAATTTTATTTCCTTTTTAAATGTTTTTTCTTATTTACAGTTCTTTATCTTTATACTAATGTAAATTATTTTTCAAAGTAAATTAATTTTTAAATTAATCACAATTTATGAATATCACAATTCACCCCTCTTATGTTTGAAATCACTTGTGGCATCAAATTCTACTTCTGTTCAAGACCAAACATCTTAGAAGGAAGAAATTGTTAGGGGGAAATTCTGAGAAGAGAGCATGTTACATGGGACACATCTTTAGTGAGAGACACACCACATCTCCAACTAAAATATTAAGGTGATAGGTGTGTGGGCTCTCTCACTTATATAGTGTTCAATCTTTCCTTTACTAACCAATATAGGACTTCTTCCTCACACTTGATTCTCAACACTCTCCCTCAAGTGTGAGTCACAATGCTCTCCCTCATGTGAAAACTCACTCTTTCACATACACTTGTATCACTGTTGGCAATCTCCAACAAAACACCTTCTACCCACCGCCTATGGGAAGTGTTTCGATACAAGTTAGTCTGTCCCTATCTCGAAACCATAGGCTCATGATACCACTGTTAGGGGGAAATTCTGAGAAGAGAGCATGTTACATGGGACACACCTTTAATGAGAGACACACCACATCTCCACCTAAAACCTTAAGGTGATAGGTGTGTGGGTTCTCTCACTTATATAGTGTTCAATCTTTCCTTTTCCAACCAATGTGAGACTTCTTCCTCACACTTGATTCTCAACAAAAATTGACTTTAAACATTCAATTTACAAGCATCATCCTAAAATAGAGAAGGGTATGCTTTGTGCAATGAGAAAATAAATTTTTTCATATAAGGGATGGAAATTGAAATGTGGAAGGATGGGAGAAATGACCCATTTGTTCCCACACATCAAGTTAATAGTGTTTTGGTAAAACAAAATAGAAATATAATTGAATCAAAGAAGAAAGATAAAAGTTCAACATAATTTAAACCTATAAAACTCTCTTCATACAGTTCTTGACATTTATGAGTTCTTATGTGTCTCTTATTGTGATACTACAAAGAAAATATTAGATACCATTCAGATTACCCATGAAGGGACATCCGAGATAAAAAAAGGCTTGGATGAACAAATTAACTCATTAATATTTACTCTTCAAAACGAAACCTGAGTAGAATGTTCATGAATAGCAAAAATGCTTTATCCATATCATAAATAACATGAGAATTCTTGGAAAAGTTTTCAAAATATAACATGAGAATTCTTGAAAAAGTTTTTAAAACAAGGCTTTGCTTGTTAAAATTCTTAGATGTCTACACTATAGTTGGCAATCTAAATTCAATGTGATTTTTAAATTTATAGATTTGTCATCCATGGACTATTCTTTTTGGTAAATTGGAGGAACATGAGATAAAATTGAAAAGATTTGGAGACGAAGAAGAAGATGACAAGAGACAAAAAGAAAAGTCTTTCTCTAAAAGTTTCAAACATCAAATATATAGAATTAAAAGGTAAAGACTATCGAAGAGAACATAATACTACTAGTTTTATGATTAAAAAAAGAGAAAGTAATAAAAACATAAAACTCATGTTTCAAAAAATCAAAAAATTCCTAAGGTAACAAGAATAAACTTTAAAGTTCCAGAAGCAAGCACTACGCCAAAAAAGACCTACGAAACCAAAAGTTTTTGGCCTTTAAAAGCGATACCGTAGGTGGCACTGCTATAGGTTTTAGCAGCACTTTTTGTTTAGGCAAAAGCGCTGCCTTAGATATCACTTTCTTCAGATTTTTAGCGTAACAGTGGACACAGTTGAATTCAAATTCAAAATTAATCGACTAAAACAAATCCAGACAGCCACAATTCAATCGATTACTCAAAATAAAATGACTTTTCTCGCTCAAATTCACGCAAAAGAAATGACATAATGGCCAATCAAAGTTTCAATTGAAACTAACATATCATCGCATCGAACTTTATCTCACAATCATTAGAACTTCACCAATATGAAATAGACGAACACCATAATCAATCAATAATCACATTTCATTCAATTAACTCAATCGAAACCTCTAATACTGTATCAACCAAAATCTATGTTAATTCATCAACAAACAAACCTATAGTATTGACTTCAAAAATACTTTATTCGAATCAACATAAACAGACAAACACTTAGAACCTCATATTGAACAAACAAACATCTTCATTATTATAAAATTACACAAATTTCAGCACAAATTTAGCATAACAGAACAAGATTCAACAGCAACCCTCAATAAATCTCGCAACAAACTCAGTTACAAAAGCAAGAGAAATAGAGTTACCGAAATGCATCAACGTTGGATGGTGATGATGATTCGAATAAATGGAGCTGCGCGGTGAAGATGAGATGCTGCTGGAAGCCGCTTGTTGATTTCAGATGCTGCGAAATCAAAATCAAAATCAAAATTACAAAACCCTACTTAATAAAAAACTAGTACAATATATTATATACTTATCTCTCTAAACAAGACAATAATCAAACTCGTAACAATGACACAATTATAACAGAAATCAATCAACAATGAAACAATCAAAATCAAAGCAAAGAGAAGATAAAGAGAAGAAAACAAGAATGTACCAGCAAGAACAATGGAAACTGGAGCGAAGAAGGTTCCTACGATGGCGATGTTAGCTGACAGAGGGAGTATGTCGTGGCTGAGGTGAAGACGGCGAAACGAAGATGGTCAGAAGCCAAGAAAGGAAGACGGAGAAGAATATGGAAGACGAAGATGGAGGATTGAAGAAAATTGAGAAATTGTGTGAGAGCTGAGAAACTGAGAAAATGAGTTGTGTTTTGTTAGTTTAGGGTTTGTGAATTTTAATTATAAAATTAGCTACGAAAGCGCTTTTAAAAAGTGTCTTCTATAGGCCATCTTTAGCAGCGCTTTATCCTTAGAAAGCGCTTTCATTTCATATGTCTATAGCAGCGCTTTTAAAAGCACTTTCTAAAGGCCAGCTTTAGCAATGCTTTTAAAAAGCGTTTTCTAAGGTTAACCTTTAGCAGCGCTTTTAAAAAGCGCTTTTTTAAGGTACCCTTTAGAAGTACTTTTTTTAAACGGATTTTTTTTTCAATCTACAGCAACGCTTTTTACTAAAAGCGCTTTCTATGTAGTGCTGCCAAAACTCATTTTTAGCGTAGTGAAAATTGTCTTTTCTTTTTACAAAGAATATTTTGAAATGAAAATGAAAAATATATTGCTCATAATTCATTCCTCGAAATAAAAATATCATATTGATAGTAGTTGCTCAAATGTACATACATTATAAATAAATTTGTTATCTTATTTCACTTTTATATGTACATATATATATATATATATATATATATATATATATATATATATATATATATATATATATATATATATATATATATATATATATATATATATAAAAGACTGCCGGGTCATTAGTTTCCAACTTAAGTAAAGAGGTCAAGTTATAGAAACTAGAAAGGCATGGAACAGACAGAAACATACAAAAAAAACTTGCTTTATCATATTTCTTCCACTTACATCATCAGAGTCAAAGGTTTTAATAGAAAAGAGTGTGAATGTTGGTGTGAAAATTGATCTAAATAATTCAGCCTACAATTGAAAATATTGAATAGTATTTAAATTCCAAAAGGAGGACCAGTTTGAATTGTTGCCGCTTGAGGTTGGTGTTGAAAAATCAATAAACTGTGACGGGAAGATAAAGATTAGACTTTCTTAATTTGTCATGAATAATGGTGTCCGCACTAATTATTTTTAACAATAACTATCCAGACATATTAATTCTAAACTCTTTCGTTTGGAAAGGAATACTAATTGCATGTCATTTTCTTTCTTAAGCATACCGAATTAATTATTTTCTATATCTTATTGTTTTTGACCTTTTACTATTAAAAATTTGTCCTCTTATAAGTCTATTTAAAACAATAACTCTACCCAACTTACATGTCCCAAACATAATCATAGAAGTGTATTTAAATAAATTTATATATAATTTTGTGTTAAGCAAAGTATTATATAATTTTGTGTTAGATAAATTGAATTATAATTTAACTTGATTGTGAAATTATATTGTGAGAATTTTATATTATCTTTTTGATGGACATAATTAATTTGAGTATTATTAAATTTAAATTTTTATAAGCTATACAATTTCATTTTTATTTATTCATTTTTATAATTTAAATTTGTTTTAAATTAATTATAGCATTTGTACTTCATTTGTATTACATTTTTTAGATATTTTCTCACTGGAGTTAAAATAATTAGTGTGATTTTAATTAATAATTTTTTTTTAAAATTAAATGTTGTTTTACAATTTGTCTTTTAAAATTGAAATTTATTTAAAACTAATTTGTGGACTCAGCAGTAATATTTTTGAAGCATTTTTTTATAAAAAATTTTCGATTAAAAAATATGTTGTAAAAAATATATTTCATTTTGAAATTTACCTTATCCACCTTTTCACATGCTTCCTCACTTTAAATACTAATGCACAATATTATTATAAAATTAATTAAATAGTTTTTTATTATAATTTTAAATAATTTTGTTTATTAAAATTAAAAAGAATTAAAAATCAAATGAAAAGTTGATTAACATTTTTTACATAAAAATATATATGTATTTTAACACGACTTTAATAATAATTTTTTTCGATGTGAAATAAGAAGCATGAATGAATTGAGATGGTTGACCCATAACAGTTATTCGACTTGACGTGATATGTCAAACAAGAAGTCTTTTTGAATTCGTTTGTTTCTTAGTCAATTTTATACGATGTGGACGATCTATAAGTTGCGATTTAGGAAGGTAATGGTGTATATTCAAGAGTCTGATTGATGAAATATTTTAGCTTAATGTGTGGATATTGTTGGGGAAAATTTTGGAGCATTGATATATAATGTAGGATTAGGAATATTTGTGAAAAACACATTACTTTGTCCCTAAAACCTTAAGATTATAGGGGAATGAGTTCTCCCATTTATATACCCTTAAGTCACGACATTATCTTTCAATGTGAGACTATTTTCCCCACTACTCATACTTGACTTGTATTCCAACACCCTCCCTCAAGTGTGAGTCCACAAGCCTTCATCTCATTAGTGATCAGAATCACTCTAGACATATACTCTGAAACCTTCTCATTGTTCTTCATGTTGAGATTCTCATATTACTTTCTCAAGGACTGAAGCTTTACCTTCTTCACTGATGCGTCACTACCGTAACATCTGACCAGTGTGTCCCACGCCTCCTTTGACATCATCGAATCTGCAATCTTCTCAAACACGTTCACATCCACACACTGATGGATGAAGAACAACGCCTTCTGATCTTTCTTCCTCTTGTTTCTCCGCACCTCTCTCTTCTTTTGTTGCATCTGCTGCAACCGAAATATACCCATCAGTAACAAGCTCCAAAACATCTTGAGCCCCAAATAACACGCGCATCTAAATCATCCATCTATTCCAATTCTTGCCATCAAAAACTGGAAGTTTGGTACTCATGTTGCTGTTTTCGTTCAACTTCTATTTCGTACCGTACACTCAGATCTTCACTCACACTGTGTTTCCCAACCCACAAAATCAAAAAAAATGTGAAACTATTTTCCCACTTATATACCCTTAAGTCACCATATTATCTTTCAATGTAAGACTATTTTCTCTACTACTCATACTTGACTTGTATTCCAATAAATATAAATACTGAATGATCCGTAAACTAATCATTAAACTTTGATATTATATTAAAATTTAACATAATTCATTATTACAAAACTGATTTATAAGATGAAAAATATTCCTAGATATAAACTCTATCATAACATTATTTCTAACCAATATAAAATTTGAGATTGTCTCGATACGAAGATGAACACTGCCCTATCAATAAGCTTTGTTACTATACATGATAAATTTTCTATACCCCATCTAAATACGTTCCTATAGTATGTTTCCGAACAGTTATGCATCTTGTAAAAATGGTTCTTCTATATGCGGAGTTCAATTCAGATAGGTTATAAACGAATATTCATATTTTTTCTTATACTATCCAAGTGGATAATACGTGTCTTTTTAATAAGATAATATAAATGTCTAAATGTAACACATGTGTGTGTATTCAAATATATAATAATGCCTCGTAGACAGACAAAGACACCACCTGCATTTTCTTTTATTAATTCTTCATTTACATCATTATAATGACGACCTTCAATATATTTGATTACCATTATTAAGATCCTCTTCATTTTCCTCCACAATATCCATGTATAATCCACAATCACCTTCACATTGCTCATGTCACCAAGTCATCTTTCCACCATAATTTGTATTATATTAATTTCTAACTACATTGCTATGGCCATTAACATCATTTCTTCAACATTCATATCCATGATAAACAGTAATCTTCCTAGCTAGTGATCGTCATTATTATGGTTTGTCAAAAGCAAAAAATAGTGGCTGCAAAAATTATTTTTCTACGATTTTAAAATTGAAACAAGGTAGTTGTTGCACGTGAATGCACCAAATTAGATTTCTTTAATTATTGTCTCAACTTCCAAGGTATTTTTTCTCTTTGGATAATTGTGATGTGAATGATATATTTCCTCCGTTTTGAAATGACCTTTGTTTAAGGTTTTTTTACACAAATTAAAAAATATAATGATATTTATAAAACATTACACTTTTATAAAATTAACTCTTTTAATGTATTAGAAGTAGTGTAGAAAGTAAAAAGTAAAGGGCATAATCACTATGCCAAACAAGAGATTAGATAGCGTTTTTCTAGGCCTTTAACAGCACTTAAAAGCGCTGCTAAAATCACCGCTGCTAAAGGTATAGACAACGCTTAGGTTATTGTAAAAGCGCTGCTATGGATACCCTTTAAGCAACGCTTTTTCCTGAAAAGCGCTGCTATAGGTACCCTCTTTAGCAGCGCTTTCACTTTAGACAACGCTTTTGAAAGAATTTAATGTGGAGCTTTAGACAGCGCTTGGTAAAAGCGTTGCTACAGATACCCTTTAGGCAACGCTTTTTCTTGAAAAGTGCTGCTATAGATACCCTCTTTAGCAGCGCCTTACTTTATACAACACTTTTTATTTACCCTTTAGCAGCGCTTTTCTATTGTCCCCTATAGCAGTGTTTTTTCATCCACTTTAGACATCGCTTCTCATTAAAAGCGTTGTCTATTCCCCCCCTTTAGCAGCGCTTTCTCTAATTAATTTTTGAATATATATTTTTTTCATTTAAAACAAAATGCTGCCTATCAGATTTAATTTCACCATTTTTGCACCAGATTTTTATCAGAATTTGTAGCTTCAATATAACATTTTAAACAACAACAACAACAACATCAATATACAACAATGAAACAATATTACAACAACATCAATATACATCTTCAATCCTTTTTTGCACAATATATACAACAATGAAACAACACAACATTAATATATACAACAATGAAACAAAATCTACAATGAATTACAAAATAACTCTATCTTCTACATCTTGAATATCTCTTTGTCCTCGAAAACTTTGTAGAATACTATAATAAAATAATAACGAATATTTAGAACTATCGCACATAAATAATTAAATATACACAGGAATATTTTAGAACAATCTCACTTACGTGTCAATATTCTTCTTCATATCTGGGTATGTTGTCCAATCATTGCCCAATGAATCCAGATAATATACAATTTCTCTCATAGGATTAATCGCAACCAATAACCAGTGTCCACTGTAATATTAAACAAAAGTTAGATGGAAACTTTCTACAGTAAAAAGCGAAAAAATTATAATAGAAATTTAGAATGAAAATCTTACTTGTGGCCAGTATTATATGGTAAAAAGAATATTTTTTCTGTATCTTTGCTGGCCATAAATAAACGGAGTACAAACGCTATTACTTCATCTGGTTTTGAGATGATTGACCCTGTGTGGACAAAGTTGGGATTTATGAAAGAGAATCTGGATTCCAATACACGTGGGCGAATCAACTTGTCATACAGAAACCTTAAATAAAAACATCATTAACATTAATTATTCATTGAAATGAGTAAATAAATTCTTCAATTAATTAAACAAAGTTGATCGGAGTATACCTGATGTATGTATTGATAACAACGACGCCTAATGTCAAGTGTCCAAAAACTTGTTCCAAATCCTCCTTACCAATTGTTGTCATGCCTTCAGAACCATAAATCCCTTCATCCAGGGGTATAAGACTAGTACCACCTTGCGAAATAGTTGTGAAGCTTATATATGTCTGAAGACATGACCTATACTGTGAAGTACTTTTCTTTCTAGCCCCGGTCCTCTTAGCAACACTCTTTATTTCTGTGGGAATGTTGCTAATTACAGGCTCCTTACCCCTACTGACAACTTCAATCTCTTTAGCATGAATAATCTAAATATCATAAAATTAGAGTGGTCAAGTATAGGATGACAAATTAACATTATCTAAACATAAATATCATATAATTGTGTTGTACCTGTTTTTTTGATGCCACTGACTCGATTGGCCGTGTAATCCCCTTATCTTTTGGTTTGGGTTTTGTAGGAGTCTAACATTACCATGCAAAAAAAATGTAAGTAAAATGAACATAAAAAATTTGAGTACTCAAAGGTTCATAATGGTTTTAAGTATACCTCAGCATCTATGCGAATGAGTCTTGACGGCCATGCAACATACGCTCCTATTGCCTCTCCCACCAATGTTGCATCCGAAACTTCGTCTGGGATTGGTAATAACGCACCCTCCTCTAAAGCAATACCAATTGATACTTTCAAATATCCAGAAGGGAGCGGTTTATGATGAAGTACTTCTCCCAAAGTGTTATGGACTTTTCCCTTGCCAACCACGCGATAAATCGGTGTCTCTGAAGAGAGTTGACAAGGTGAAATGCCCTAAAATCAATAATAAATATGACATCGTTAATGTGTATATATGTCAATTAAATAAATTACACTAATTTAATTTCATAATAATATACGCAATTACCTCGGGAATACTCGGTTGAACTGCACAATTGACACTAGCTATGTCACTAGTTTCTTTAACACCCGAAGCTTCCCTTTCTGATTGGTGTCTTGCTTTTTCCTTCCTCAATTCAAGAACTTCAGCTTCTAATGCATCCAACCTTGCCTGCAGTTCTTTATTGCTAGCAGATTTTGTCTTTGGATTGTTCTTTTCAAGGATGTTGGAGTAACCCCATGTCCTTTACCCCTCACCCGACCAGAATACTCACGAACATCTAATGCTCGACTACGTATGCTCCTGCAATCATCTGGTGGAGATGTAGACTGAGACATAATCTCCTGAAATTCATATGAATATCGAAAAAATATGAATATTATATGTTAATAAAATTTTGATTTAATTAGAATTAATGTTATACTTACGCATTTTTCAAAAATTTGTTGTACATCTTCTTTAAGAACTCCATCCTTACCCACACAGGCAACCTTCCATAAAACATGTTCCGGGAGAGATGTTTCAGAACTATTCTCCTCTTTTAACTACACATTAACACAAAAAATAAGATCAATTATAACTCTTGATGAACAAGTATATCATTACAATTTATAAATACTTACAATTTTTTGTTCTAATCGTGCATATCCCAAACGCCCTTTTTTGAATGGATACGCGGGAGATGATGCTCTTTGGCGATTTACGTCACTTACACTATGAAATTTTGGGGTTTTTCGTTTGGCTTTTAAAACATCTCATTCTTTAAGTGAAATCACATCTGCATATTCTGTTGGACGCTCTGCATCAAAAAAAATTTATTCGGCATCTTTAAGATATTTTATATTTAAATATGTTCTAAACCCTATTAGTATATTATCGGCCAATCCAAGACAATAATCTTTTCTTGTGTCATCAATGTTGAAAGACCTTTACAAAAAACATACACATAGTGCGTTAGTATAAGTAATTTAAATACATAATCGTAATTTAAAGACATAATTTAAAGTACCTGTATCTCACTCCATATTTTTTTTAGCGTCATCCAACTTATCATCTCTCCACTCATCATAAGTTATTAGAATTTCTCTTCTTACAACTGTACCAATGTAACTTGTCAATTTAGTACCGTTAGGCTCAATTAATTGGTCACTTGGACTCCACTGCATATCGTATTTTATGCCTCTATATCTATCACGAATGATATTCTTCATAATAGTTTTCCTCATTTAATTTCTTTTTCCACTCCCTTATCGGATTTGCCTCCATCATTGTCTCTATCATTAATAGAATCACCGTGTGGGTGATCCTCGTTACTAGCCATCTAACCTATAATAAAGAAAAACATTAGTATCTAATGACAAATATTTAATTCCAAATATCTAATTCCATAATCAATTGAGTATATAAAATGACAAATATATAATTTTATTGAAAATGACAGAATATATAACATTTTACTATATTACCTCTTTCACTAACATCTCCTTCTTTTCTTGGTTGGATTGTGAATTACTTGTCTCTTAAGAACACGAACGGAGGGATTGATCCAAATTCCCTCATCACGATATTTTCTGATATACGACTCATTCTCAACATCAACATCACCTTGATCTACACTTTTATCATCAATCACTTTGTTAGATAAAAGCACTATAGACCATTTCGTACTCTTCGGGTCTGTGACATAGAACACTTATTTAGCTTGAGAGGCTAGAATAAAAGGCTCATCTTTGTACCCCACCCTATTAAGACCCACTTGCAAAAACCCTGACTTATCCATTTGTATGCCACTATTATGTACCCACTTGCAACCAAAGATAGAAATCTGAAACTTCTCATAATCAAACACCCAAATGTGATTGATAACCCCAAAATATGACAGATTTTCATATTTGGGGTTTAAGTCCTTCATAATAGAAATGTGCATTGCTTCAGCTACCACCGTGACACCACTATTTTGCATAGTACTTTTGTCATCTTGTTCTTTGGTATAAAATGTGTATCCATTAATTGCGTATCCTCTACATGAAAACACAATCGAACTTGGACCATATGCCAAACATCTCAACCTATCTGATATTAAAGTGGGATCTGAATGAAACTTTGAATATATATGATCCTTAAACCATTGTATAAAACTTTGATTGTGCTCTCGTACTATCCAATTTTCATTTCTACTTTGATTCTCACCTCGGAGTATAGCCTTGTGCATTTCAACAAACGACTCAACCTCATTATCATTTTGCATAACATACAAATGCACTTGATCCCGTTCATCCCTTGATACTATCACAATTTCATTTCCAATTAATTTTTTACCTTTTTTTCTGAAAAAATGAGATTTGGGGAGTCCAATGGATTGCACATTGGACAAAAATTCAGTACAAAACTCAACCGTTTCTTCAACATACATAGCCATGGAGGTAGGTTATAAATCATAAGAATCACATGCCATGTGGAATGTGAGATACTTTGAAGACCATGCGGGTTCATTCCATCCGTAGATAATGCCAAGTGAAGGTTTCTTGTTTCTCCTCCAAAATCAGGATAATCATTATCAATTTTCTTCCATTGTGGTGCATCTGCCGGATGTCGAAATTTTCCATCGATAATTCTTTCAACTGCATGCCAAGTCAAGTGTCTAGCATCGGTTTCACTACGAAACATGCGTCTAAATCTAGGAATAATAGGAAAATACCATAAGACATTCGCTGGAGATAAATTTTTTTATATCGAGATAAACCGCACTTAGGGCACTCATTCAACGATGCATATTCGTTTTGAAACAAAACGCAATCATTTAAACATGCATGTATCTTATCATAGCTCATGCCAATAGAGCACACCATTTTTTTGGCCTCGTAGGTTCGATTAGGAAGAACATTATCCTCAGAAATCATATCTCTCAAAAGGGCTAATAACTCTGTGAAACTTTTAGCCGACCATCCATTGCGTGCCTTTAAATTGTACAAATTTAATACAGTAGACAATCTTGTGAATTTGGGGAAATCTTTATACAACGGTTTCTCCTCATCGCTTACCAAACTATCAAACATTTTGGGACAATCCTGAAGATCGTCTTTAAGTTCTTCTGCAATCTCTTCGACTCGATCACAATCATATGTATCCGTGACATTGTCGTATGAATCATAGGTCGCATTACTTTTCATCCCCGGTTCAACATTCTCGCTGCTTTTCTCACCATGAAATATCCAACATGCATAACTTCGACCAATTCCACTCATCAGTAAATGCGATTTCAATCCATCTGCGTCAACCCAACCCACATAACAACAACCCAAGTAAGGACATTTCATTCTATTCGGGTCTTCAGAGTGTTCAACAACAAACTTAACGAACTCTAATATCCCATTCTCGTACTCTTTTGACAATCGATCGACACACATCCATTTTTTATCCATGGTTTTTGATAAGTGCAAAAATGTAGTTATTTTGTATATACATTTTTTGGAACTTATTCGTTATTTTGTTGATATTTAGTTGAATAATCTCGACTTTTTGTTGTAAATACGTTTTATTGCATTTTGTGTACATATTGTACCATTTGATTAGTTGTGTGTATATTTTTTGTAGGTATTTGTTGTATTATTAGAGCATTGAGAATAAAGTCCAAATGGAGCTCTAAGATGCATTTTTGATCGAATAAAGGAATAAGGCTTGAAGGTGGAAGCCATTGGAAGCCACAAGAAAATCAACAAAAGTTGCTTCCTGGGCAATTTCGCTAGGCGAGGGCCTTGCGTCGTCGGGCGACGGTGCAGTGAGAGGAAGATGGGTTTCGCTCTGACTTGTTTCTCTTCCTGGGCGCTGGATGAGGTAAAGAGAATTTTTCCGGGCGAAGATAGATATTTGTACAGGCTGAGGACGTGACTTAATTTGAGCTAAGTTAATAAGAAGATTCGTCAGGCGAAGCTTTTAGTTCGCCGAGCGACTGTGCGGAACCAGATTTTCTTTATACTTTCATTTCATTTTTTGTGTATGGTTTTGGGGTGTGAAGTTCTTTCTCCCAATTCTATCACTCGTATAGTTTTTGATAGATTAGCTTAGAAAACAACACTAGGGTCTAGCTCATGGTTGATTGGAGGTGGATTGCTCTTCGATAGGCTCTGACAAACTGGTGTAAATGAGTAGTGTATCTCCTCTCTTCTCTTTGTATTTCTCTATTTTGTTGGTTATGTATGTATATTTACTCTGAACACATGTATATTTATCGCCCTTGGTGTTGTATAAAATCTACTTTATGAATCTGTGTTGGTAGTTATCTTAGGTTTTTACTATGTGTTTGAGATTTGAGCTTGCTAGAGATAGACTGCTTAGATTCTTATCTTGGATGATTATCTGTAAGTTTCTGAATGTTAGAAATAGGTTTAGAGATGACATTCACCATATAGTATTTGATCTTAATGCCTCTGTGTCAGTGAAGTATTTCAGAGATGGGTATGGAGGTGACGTAGTTGACTTTTGGTTGTCGAGGTATGCCAAAAATGAATATCGAGGTGATTCGGGAGGAATCTCAATTTGGGTTAGAAATAGCTTAGGTTGTGAGAGGTATGTGGTGACACAGACGAGTATGGTAGGCAGAGTATGACATGGCGGTAGATTTAAGTCTGTGACGGGTAGTGTGCATTCATTCTAGATAAGCTGTCTATCCTTTATAATTTTTCTTCATTTATTTTTTGTCTTTTGTTTTCAACTCCTTTGATCCCAAACTCATTAACGGTAGAATTGTAGAACGACAAATCAATAACCAATCTCTGTGGACACGGTACGATATAGCCTAACCGGTATATATCACCCAATAAAAATAATACCAACTCTTTGCTTGTCGCTTTACTGCCGCAATAGTTTTACTATTTAGTAAGCTAAACAAAAACACTAATTAATATGAGGAAGAAATTTACCTCAAAAACACTAAGTAATTTAAGCTAAACCTCCATTTTTTATCCATGATTTTACTACTTAGTAAGCTACTCATACCAGAACCAGTAATTTGAGGAAGAAATTTACCTCGAATTCAGGGAAACGCAGGGAATGAGCATTGTACATCGATCTAGGCCGGGAAACACTGATAATTCAAAGGAAAGAAAACTTTTAATAACAACATCATAATCCCAATAGAATTTAACAACAACTATATCTTTTATATAATAAAAAATTATAAATTTGGTGAAATAAGAGTGATATGATAGAAGTAATGCAGCAAAGGTAACTAGTGCATAAATTTATTCAGAACCAAACCAAGTATTGAGGACTTATGATATGTCAAATAATAACTCACAAATATTAAGGAGTAAAATCATATATAATCCTTATATGAGTTATTATAATAAATATTCACGCTTATTAATTAATATAATCTTTCCTTTCAAAATTCTAATAAATAGTATAAGGCCAAATGACTAAGTGATTTTCCTGACATTTACAAATATAAATTAGACTTGTTGAATTATAATCTATAAAATTCTATATAATAATTGTTTAATACTCTTTTGACAACATTGACAGTGCAACATCTTTGTCCTAAAGAGCATGGATATGGATATGCCTCAATTTGACGGTGTTCGCGTTAAAAAGTGACGAGCGAGGGAATCGAATCTGAATTCGAATTCTCTGGCTCGAAACAATTTACTCTTTTGATTTGTTTATAAATATGCCGCGAGCATCAAGCTTTATTGTTTCCAACACAAGAAAAATGAGATGAAAAAGGGGAAAGCTGCAATACCCTCAATTGATATGATATGCATTACGACTATCGCGAACTAGACGCAACGCATTGGGGAGATTCCGGGCAAGGGAGTTTGTTATATAAAAGGAATAGATGTGGCACCCTAAATATATATAGTTATCTATAGCTTTATATATGAATAGTTTGATATGTTTGTGTGTTTTAATTTGCTATTCTATCTTTGGGAAAGTTTCTCCTTTGGATTTTAAGAAGGGTAGATTATGTGGGATCCTAGGTTTTGTTATTATTGTGCTCGCAAAGATCATTGGGATCTTCTGCATACATATCCCTTAATGGGAATCAGAGCATTTGTAGCTCGGATCTAAAGGAGCTATGGTTTTGTTTGGTTTGAGGAAGAAAGAAGTATGCTTGCCAAGGATGAGACCTTGTGCCTACGTATTCTCAAAGGGAGGTTGAGAAAGTCAGAGCAATCGTAGTTCCCACTTATGCTAGTGGAAGCAACGGGTGTTATTAAGAGACAACGAAAAATGTCATCTTAATGAAAAATGTATCTAATCTATTTCATCACATACATTTTGAAGGTTTGATTGATTGAATCTTTCATCGTAAGTTATAGGTGTTTTGCTTGAGTGTACAAGCGTTACCACTTACGAGTTAAGAAAGATGTTTGAATCTTTAATTGTAAGTATTGGGTGTTTTGCTTGAGTGTACAAGCGTTACCACTTACAGATTAAAAGACGTTTTTGTTTGAAAAGAGTTTTATTTGAAAAGTTGATTGTATGTGATGTGATAGCTGAGATACTTCTTCCATAGAGATGATAGATGTCTAAATCTCTTAGGAGAAATTGATTATGGATTAGGGGATGCTTTAAGAAGCCCGTGGGTCCTTGTATTCTAATCCCAAGAGGAGGCTTTCCAAGGGTCATCGAGGGTCCTTGTATTGTAAGCCCATGAGAAGGCATTCCGAGGGTCATCGAGGGTCCTTGTATGATGCTCAAGAGGAAGCTATAGGGTATGGCTGGCTTTGTCTTTAAGAGTGGTTTCACCGGGAAACCACCCTCTTAGGATTCAAGAGTGATTTCACCGGGAAATCATACTCTCAGGGTTCTATCCTAGCGCGGGTGATTCTTTGTATTGGAAGCCCAATCAGAGGCTGTTAAGAGATTTTCAGGTCTCTTTCTTGTTTGATGCCCAAGAGAAGGCTAAATTCAACGAGGGAGTTCTTTTGAACGAAGCCCCAGAGGAGGCTAACTCAGCAGGGGAGTGTTGTCTTATATGAAGCCTAAGCGGAGGCTAAACTCAGTAAATGAGTTTTCTTATATGAAGCCTAAGAGGAGGCTAACTCAGATGAATGAGTTATCTTATACGAAGCCTAAGAGGAGGCTAAATGGGAGCCTATTTGTTAGGCTAATTGTTATGTTATAACTGAACAGTTATATAAACAAGTGTGTGATGTGTATTCACAGGAGTTTATGATGGAAATATAAACAAGTGTATAAAACAAGCGTTTAAAGCAAGTGTAACTTGAATATATACAAGGTTTTGGATGTGTACAAGGGAATGAATATGTACACGAAGGGGTGTTTATGTACAAGGAAATGAATATGTACATAGGAGGGTTGGGACTTACACCGTGAGGGAGGCCCATTGGTTCAAAGAGCAGTTTCACCGGGAATAATGCTTCTCTTAATACCAATGGAATCGGTGTATAAACAAGCGGATGAAAACAAACGAACGAAGTTTGTTATACTTGAATATTTACAAAGATGATTGGATATGTACAAGGAATTGAATATGTACATAAAAGGGTGAATATGTACAATGAAATAAATATGTACATAAAAAGGGTGAATATGTACAAGGAAATAAATATGTACATAAAAAGGGTTGAGACTTACACCGTGAGGGAGGCCCATTGGTTTTAAGAGCAGTTTCACCGGGAATAATGCTTCTCTTAATACCAATGGAATCGGTGTATAAACAAGCGGATGAAAACAAACGAACGAAGTTTGTTATACTTGAATATTTACAAAGATGATTGGATATGTACAAGGAATTGAATATATACATAAAAAGGGTGAATATGTACAAGGAAATAAATATGTACATAAAAAGGGTGAATATGTACAAGGAAATAAATATGTACATAAAAAGGGTTGGGACTTACACCGTGAGGGAGGCCCATGATCAATTAAGAAATTCGAGGAAAAACCTGGTTCGGTTTTATCTTTAAATCGAGTCGATCATGGAAAAAGGTGTGTAAGTTTGTTGAAATGTTTTTGAAATGGTTTTGAAAATGATTTTGAAAAGTGAAGGATATTCACAAGAAGTTTTGAAAAAGATTTAGTTTGAAAGTTGGAAAGAAAACATTTTTGAAAAGTATTAAGAAATAATTAAAATATTTCATTTTTAACTTAATAAAAATATAATCAAAGAAAATATTTATGGATTTTTTTGACATAATCATAAAATAGGTATATTAAATGACAAGTGTGCAAAAAATCATCTCAAAATGAGAAGTTTTGATTGGTTTTTGAAAATGTTGAAGTTTGATAGAAAATGTGAAGAAAACAAGTAGTAAAAATTTGATTTTGGTCCTAAGGAGGTTTGAACTCAGGACCTTTGTCTTAGAAGTGAAAAGCTTTACCACTGAGCCATGTGCTTGACTTGTCATTTACACGCCTCCATTTGATTATATTTAAAAACAAGTTTTGAAAATGTTTGAAAATAGTGAAAATGGAAGGTTTTGAAAAAAAAGGTCCCAGGGGGATTCAAACCCTGGACCTATGGCATGGAAAGGACATGAAAAGCGCGCTGACTACCACTGGGGTGGCTATACATCTGTTTATTTATTTCACTTTAATTAATAATATTATAAACGAATTATTTGAATTTGAAAAAACAAACAGAAAAACGCGCGCATGAACATCATCTTCTCCAACCTTCATCAATTCATGGATTCTTCATTTCTCAATGAAATTAAAAGTTGTAAACATCAAACTTGCTTGTTTTGAACCCAGGAATATGATGGTGGTGTTTAATTTCATTTATTTTGAACTTAAGATGATTAATTTTGAACGAGGACAGATGAACCCTAATTCTAAGAATCAATATGAAATCGTGATGGATCATGATTCGTGAAATTGATTGAGGGTTATCATTTAGTATGAGTGCAGAAACAAGATGGCCAAGCAATTTTTCATCTATAATGAACGAATCATAGAGTTCAAAGTTTGAGCAACTTACCTCTTCGAACTGAAATCGAATTCTCAGTTAGAGTGTTTATAGAAGTTGTTTGATGATTGTTATAGCTTCACTGGACCCTATGGAAGGTATCTGGATGCTTAGCTTGAATTGAAATGGCCTGGATTGTTCCACCCAAGTCCAACTGCAGCCACTTGGAGTGAGTTTTGAATTTGAAGTTGAAGATGTTACAGTTCAGTGATGAGTACTTGGATCACTCATATGAAGTGTATGGAAGGTATTTGAAGTGAAAAATTGAGATATGCACGAGTGGAATGGAAGTTTGGATGTTAAGGCTCAAAATTGCAATTTATGGAGTTTGGAGACAATTCTGAGTTTGGATAGTTTTTCTGGTGGTTTTAAGTTTTAAACAACTTCTAAATGATGTTTAGAACATGTTAGAAACTTAAGTTTGCTCAGATTTTGCAAGGTTTGAAGATTGCAAAATTTCCCTTTATGAACTTTGAAACATGGAATGTAAGAAAGAAAGAAGGAAAGCTTGATTATGATAGCTTTGGTGTAGTTTCAAGATGAATAAATGACCTCTATTTATAGGACAAAAAATCTGAATGACAAGGCAAGGTTATCATTGAGAGAGCTTTGCAACTTGCTTAAGT
Source organism: Vicia sativa (assembly GCA_021764765.1). Taxonomy (NCBI): domain Eukaryota; kingdom Viridiplantae; phylum Streptophyta; class Magnoliopsida; order Fabales; family Fabaceae; genus Vicia; species Vicia sativa. The sequence continues at coordinate 207,901,214 of CM038792.1, read as the reverse complement.
GGTAAGAAGGAATCTTTTGCATTTAATGCAAAAGTTACTTTCTAACCATGGTTAAAATTTTTCTTTGATTCAATCCTCTTCTTCAATCATGCCTAACTGATATTTATTAGTTATATCCTATCTCTAAGTGATGACAAGGCTTCTAGAAGAGAGATTTGTGAAAAATGACTTATAATTTTGATACATGATCTTAGAATTCCATGGTTTTGGAGCTCTATGTTTCAAAATCATAAGCCTAGCTAGACAAAGTATTTTTGCAAGTTCTTGGACATTTTGGGAAGCTTGTAACAAGACCTACAACTTTCATGTTTTGAGTTTTTCCTGGATCCAAATGGATCTAGGTGAAAAATGGCCATGAAAGTAAGGAAAAACCATGTTTCTTAACACTTGAAAATTTTTCTAAGTGTTAGAAAAAATTCAAATCTCGACTTTTTGTTGACTTTTTCACATTTCTTGATTTTTTATGATCATGATGGATTATTTGAAATTTTTTTATGATTGAAAAAGTTTAGTCTTGAAAAAGTTGACCAAAAGTCAAAGTTTGACTTTTTTGAGCTGATGAATTTTCATCAGATGGTTCAGAATTTGTCTGATGAAGAAACATGGATTTTGCAATGTTTTAAATCAAGAAGTTAGGTCAAGATGCTGCATTTAAGATGTTAAGATCAATCTTCAAGCAAATAGGTCATCCATTGAGCAGAAAGTCAATGATTCACTATCTTCGATCGAAACCCTAATTGGTCGATTCAAGGTAGATCATGAGAAAAAGTTGAGAATTTGAAGATCAAATGTTGATGATTGATTAAGATAGATCAATTGAGGTGAGTGAAAACTCAAATCCTAATTGATCATATCTTGAACAGATGAAATTTTGAAGAAACCCTAACTTTGACTTCTAAAGCCACGCACGATCTATTCTATTCTGAAACTGTTAGTGATGCGGTGATGCATATGTGGATAATGTAAGGTGGTATCTTAGGTCAAAAATTGGGGTATGACAGACGGAAGCATCATTAACATTATTTTTATGAATAAAGTTATATTATAGATATATAAAAAAGTTAATTATGTCGCTACTTGTAGAAATATGAATTTTTATATACTCAATTTTCAATCTGATTCATGTAACATTTATGCTTCCTTAGAGAAAGCATTACTCGTTCATATTCAAGAGTTTCACCTATCAATACTGAATACTAGTACTAACTATAGTATAACTATTTCAATAACAGAAATGAGCGCTATACATATAAAACAACATCCGGGATAAGTCATAATCGTGAGAGCCAGCAAAAAACTTAAGCCATAAAAACCCACCCAACGCATTGTTTCTTACTTTATCTTACTTTCTTAATCAAATCAGTAAGCCTATATTTTTAAATTATAATAATTTATCTTACTTTTTTAAATTCATTGATCTTGTACTTGGGAACCAATGTTCTGTTCTTAACCGGTGATTGTATCATGAAACAAACATAACAGTAAGTAACTTTAAAATTTGTGAAGGAAATAATTTTGGTGAACTCTATGCCTTACAAAAAAACACATGAATATTGGTAATCATTGTGTGCTAAAAAATTACTAACCTGATAAACCTTCGCTTCGTTGGTATCTTTCTTCTTTTTATGCCACTGTTTTGTAATAACAATTAGAAAAAGCACTTAGAACACAAAAAAAACAAATTCAAGTAGCAACATGAAAATCAACATTAACATTCTTAACATAATGTTAACATTAACATTCTTAACATAATGTTAACATTAACATTCTTAACATAATGTTAACATTAACATTAAATTGAAATTGAATTAGGCATAGCAAGAAAGAATAGCTTCTTAGAATAATCACTTATTTAAGCTAATTAAAACTATAAAGAAAACTAATTTAAGACAGTACAATGAATAGCTTATTAGAATAATCACTTATTTAAGCTAATTGAAACTATCAAGAAAACTGATTAATTTAAGACAATACAGTGAATAGCTTATTAGAATAATCACTTATTTAAGCTAATTGAAACTATGAAGAAAACTGATTTAAGACAGTACAAGGAATAAGCGCTGAGAGTACAAAAGAAGATGAAGGGACAATGTGAGTTACCTACGACGGTGGTGGCGGTGATGACGGTGGGTTGTGGTTACGTGGTTGAGGGTTGTGGTTACGCCGTCGATGTTAGAATAAGAACTGTAATAGAGAAGAAGAGCGCGAGCGAGGGTTATTTGAGAAGAAGAATAATACGTAAGAGCGAGAGCAAGGGTAATGAGAGTGAGGTCGTCGCCGTGTCGTCGTGGTTCCGTCGTGGGTTTCTGTTTGGAGGAATTCTAGAAGAAGAACAGTATGCGCGTAATAGAGAATAGAATAGTGAGAGCGAGGGTTTTCTGATTTTAGGAGTTTTAGAAATTTTTTAATCACCTAAGGCAGCGCTTTCTAAAAGCGGTGGCATAGCTCTGGTCTTTAGCAGCGCTTTGGTCTTTTATAGCGCTGTTAGAATAATGCCTTTAGCAACGCTTTTGGAAAGTGATGTCTAAAGTATAACCTTTAGCAGCGCTTTCTAGAATAATGCCTTTAGCAACGCTTTTAGAAAGCGATGTCTAAAGTAAGCCTTTAGCAGCGCTTATTCTAAAAAAAAATTTATTTTTAAACTAATAGCAACGCTTAGGGAAAAAAAGTGTTGCCTATGTATAAGGCCTATAGCAGTGCTTATATAAAGCACTGTCAAAAGTATACTTTTTGCAGCGCTTCTGTTTAAATTTTTAATTTTTTTTTTGAGAACATATAGCAGCGCTTTGGGCATAAGCGTTGTCTATGTGGCACTGTCTAAAGTCAATTTTGGCATAGTGAATTGGAAAAAGAGTAATCCTTACTTCATTGAAAAGTGAAAATGATAGTCATTTTAAAACACAATAAATTTGCTAAAGCGATAATTATTTTGAAATGGAGGGAGTACTTAATTATATTTGTCAAGTTCTCTTTAAGTCAATGCTTCTTTATTTTGGGAAGTAATGTATTGAACCTCATATTGTTTGGATCATATGATTCTCTTTCAAATTCAATGTTAATAGATCTTATAATTCTCTTATCAATTTTTATCTTGTGCAAGTTTATACTACCTCTGTTCTTAAATATAGGATTTTAAAGATTAAATTATTAATTAAAAAATTGGTTAGTGTACTAAATTTATTGATAATTTGTATAATTTTACAAGTGTATCCTTGTAAGAGAGAAATAATTAATGATATAAACATATTCCTTAGTAGGCATATTTCTTCTTTAGTTGATTCTGGTAATCTCATCACCATGAAGGTCACCAGGTTGCAAAGCATTCCAACCCATATCCTTTATGTGGACGATATTCTAATTTTCTGCAAAGGTAATTCTTATAACATTTTGGCTCTTAAGAATCTGTTTTAGGAGTATTCTCTTTACTCTAGCCAATGCATCAATGCTGCCAAGTCCACCATTTATAGCGATTCTATGTCAGATAGGAGAGCAAACATGCTTTCTCATATTTTAGGTTTCAACAGAGGTAGTTTACCGTTCAACTATCTAGGGGTCCTTATTTTCAAAGGTAGAGTCAAGCGCGCCCATTTCCAAGACTTAGCAGACAGGATGATCTCCAAGATGGAAGTTGGGAAGGTTATGTGATTCATATGATTTATCACTCTATTTCCACTTATTCTTGACCTATTTCTCTTCTAAGGGAGATTGAAGCCGCCTCTCGTAACTTTATTTGGAGCAAAATGTCAATAACAGTAAGTTAGTTATGGTGGCTTGGCGAAAAGCGTGTCTCCCTAAATCCTTTGGTGGCATCGATTTAAGATTTCACATGGTGCTAAATACTACTTCTAATCTCAAGTGATGTTGGTATAGCTTAAATAGTGAGGAAGATTGGGCTATTTTGATTAGTGCTAGAACTCAGAGAAGATTCAGTATTATTAAACATCATATTTTTCTTCCATTTGGAGCAGTATTCGCCCAAAATTTTCTTTTTTGTCTAATAATATCGCCTGGGTTCTTGGCAAAGAAAATAGAATTAGATTTTTGAGAGATGCTTGGAGTGGTGCTTCGTTGCTGGAACATACAGATCTGCATGTCCTTAGGTCAAATGGTATCAATGCTGATATTCGTATTTCTGAGTTGTTAATTAATGGCTCTTGTATAATTCCATCCTTTTGGTATATTTTATTCCAGTTTCTGCATTATGCACTTCCTCAGGTTGGCAGCTTGTTAAATGTGTCAGATTTGATGATTTGGAAAAACACTATTGGTGGCAAACTATCTTTGAATGATGCTTATAAATTCAAAGATCCTTATTATCTCAAGGTGGATTGGGCGAGAAGGATATGGAACGCGTATATTGCTCCATCAAAAGCTCTGTTGATTTGGAGAATTATTAATAATAAAATCCTAAGTGATGTAGAGTTGCAACTTCGGGGTTGCAATATTTGTTATAGGTGTAGCATTTGTAAAACCGATGGTGATTCGGCTGATCGGTTTTTTCTTTTACCTCGCTTACGCTTTTAAGCTGCGGAGTTGGCTAAGTAATCACTTAAACTCCCCCACTTTTTTTTCTTCAATGCATTCGGCTTGGGATTTGCAAAAAGGGGGAGTCCCCTCAAGGTTTTCTCATAATCTTGGCTACAATTGTGTATACGTTTTCTTTGATTTGGCAAGTTCTGAATGGAGCGAGATATCACAATAAAATTTCAAATTTTCATTCTAGCATTTCCTCTATTTTTGCCCAGGTTCGTCTGCTTGGTAATAATTTTGTTCATTGTGCCTCTTCTTCTATGTCGGAATTTAGTCTTATTAAATCATTCAAGATTAACATTAATTATCCTAAGGCCCCTAAGATTGTTGAGGTTCTTTGGTAACCACCTGTTTTAGATTGGATCAAGGGTAATTGTGATGGCTCGTTTGTGGGTAATTCGAGTGGTTGTGGCGGGAATTTTAGAAACTCTCTTGGAAGATTTCTTTTAGCTTTTACAGAGACTTATTTGGTGACTAATTCCTTACATGTGGAATTCTTTCCAATTTTTAGAGTGATTGAGCTTGATAGAGATAGAGCATGGTTGAACCTCTAGATCAAAAGCGACTCTTCTTTAGTGGTCCAAGCTTTTTCAAATGAGACTTTGGTTCCTTGGAAACTTAGGAATAGGTGATTAAGTTGTAAAAACATTATTGAAAATATGAATTTTGTTCTTTCTCATATTTTTAGGGAGGGTAATTCTTGCGCTGATTTTTTTGCTAACTTAGGCCGAAATGTTTCCTCCCTTACTCTTTTTGATGCCATCTCTGTAGTTATTAGATGTGATTTTGTAAAAAATAGATTGGGGATGTAATTTTACAGGTTTGTTAACTCTTGAGAGGGTCTTGGTCTAGTCTCCCTTTTCCTTTTTGTATCCCACCTTTTCTCTTTAATATATAGCCTTATTAAAAAAAAAATACAAATTAAAGAAAAAGATAAAATATAATAAGGGTATGTTTGAAGAAAGTAATGCAATTTGAAAGATGAAAAGGGTCTTATAAAAAGAGACAAGATTTTTTTAAAAAAAAGATCTTATAATTAGGAACAGAGGTAGTAAGATATAAATGTAGGAATTTCACTCAAGTTTCCTTTACGTTATTAACAGTTTCTTGATTTCTAAGTTGAGTTGTGGGATCTTTATTATGGTTTCTCTTTAGTGATGAGTTTCACCTTCTTCGTGCTCCTAATTTAAATTTCTCTCTTGCCTATATTTAAAAAGAAGTCTATAGTTTTAGTTCGATTCAAAATTAGAAATGATTTGTGAGATGATGATGTAATGTTTTGTTGCGATGGATTGATATTTTTGTTGTGGTACAGAAGGGTTAATCTGCAAGGTTAACAATATAATTATCAAGTCAGTGATAAACTAAAGAGTAATATGAAAGTGATAATGAATTTGATAAACTAAAATGAGGCGTTTTCTCTTTATATAGTGAGAGCGGTTAAAACCCCTCATATGAGGTGAGACGCGTTGTGCAGGTATCCGTTGGATCTAATCAAACGATGATTGACATATCTAGAGAGAAAAAATCCATGTTCTTGGAGGAATTTGGAATTACTCTCTCTATGCGCTTTACCTCTTACTTGTCCCTTTTGCTTTGGTCCTTATAAACGGTCTAGAATAGTTTCCTCTAAGCCCTTGTCTCTGCTTTGCAAAATAAGGGTTTGGAGTGTACTTTCGTTGGGAACATTCACATTCAATACTTTTCTTATAATTGGTACTCCCTCCGGTCCTTTTTAAGTTTCGTTTTAGAAGATTTTTTTTTTGTTTCTATTTAAGTGTCGTTTTATAGTTTAATGTCATAATTTGTCAATTATACCCTTACTTTCTTAATAAATTAGAGTGAGTATATGAGTGAATTTATTATGAAAGATAAAATAAATGAGGGTATAATAGAAAAATTAACTCTAACAATCCACTATCTTGGTTGAAGAGCTTTCTTCTAAAACGATACTTAAAAAGGAACGAAGGGAGTATCATTTTGCATAGAATATTTTATGTGTGTTCCTACATTAGTCATTAATAATATATCTTTAATCTTAGGGTACTCGAGTGCCTCGAACAACTCGCGGGGAGATCTATATGATTGGTGGTATTGTTTTAGCTTCCCCATATTGTAACATCCTTCTAATTCCCAAAGAATATTCATAATTATTTAGTAAATAGATCAGAGTAATTCAACAAAAGGGCGTTGCATTTTATTCATAAAACAACATACATGCAAGACTTACTCCGTAACACAGGTTTCCATAAATAAAAAAAGAATTATATCTTTAGTAACATCAATTTGATACTTTTAAACTTCGCAACAAAATCATAATCTCAACATAGTTTCATTATAATTCCTCAAAGAAAACATTGTCATACTCCATCATCCATAAGTCATGATTCATAATAACTTAAACAATTTAAAAACAACTTATACATCATAAAAGGAACACAAGGTTCAATTCATATGTTTCCCAAACCCCGATGTTACATATCAGAGAAAGACACCTTCTATTCGACGAAACTAAATAAATACTCCATAAAGCTATCCATCTAAGCTTCAATGTATTATTCCTAATCATCTGTGCATTACCCACGTGGAGGCAACATTCAAGCAGAAAGGGTGAGTAAATCATAATTATTATAAAAGACATAAGAAATAGACATAGTAGAATAAAGCAACAAGTATCACAACACCAACTCAACGAATATCATCATCTAGTACAACAACATAATACAACATCATCGAATCAACAACTATACAATGCCACATAAGATGTAGTGCAAGGACATCGACTCATGCACGTGGTACCAAATCATTTACTGGACACTGGGCTATCACCCTCCGAAAATCCCAATCATAAGATCGATTCCCTCTTGGAACTGGAGCAAATCATAGACATCCCAAATCCATACAATGGGATTGAGACAAAATCATTGGACAAATGTCCTAAATCATCACTAGACCGAAGTCCTAAACTATGCCATAAATGCATGATGCACAATAACGTAATAAAAACAATCACATCTAGTCAAAACACATCATCATTCATGACTTCATTATAAAATCATCATATCATCTTAATCAAACATGCATAATCATATATATACTCATGAGATCAAAACATTATCGTTACACCATCATATCATCATGTCATTATCAAAGAAATCACATCATCATCATAACATCATACATACATAACATCAACTAATCATCATATCATCTTAAAAAACGAGACATCGAAGTATTATCAACATAAAATCATACAAAAAAATATCATTGTAAGTCAACACGGGGAACCTAACTATACACTACGCAAAAAATGAGTTTTGGCAGCACATCAAAGAAAGCGCTTTTAGAAAAAAGCGTTGATATAGGTTTTAAAAAAAATTCGCTTAAAAAAAGCGCTTTCAAAGGGTACCTTATGAAAGCGCTTTTAAAAGCGCTGCTATAGGCCTATGATACGAAAACGCTTTCTAACGTGAAAGCGCTGTTATAGCTGGCCTTTAGAAGGCGCTTTTAAAAGCGCTTTCATCGGTAGTTTTATAATTAATATCAAAACACGATTCATTCTTAGTTTTCTATTCTCAGTTTTGTCTTCTCACGAAAACCCCTAAACCTCACGCTTCTTCTTCTTCTTTCGTTCCCACCATCGGAACCTCACTCTTTCTCGCCGTTCCTCCATCTTTCTCGCATTTCCGCCACCATCATTCATGTTGTTCCTCCATATTTCTCTTTGTTCCTCCATCTTTTTCTTGTTTTGCTAGAACTCCCTCCACCAACAACAGAAACACAACTATTTTCGATTTCAATTTCCTCTGTCAACATTGCCATCACCAGCGCCACGGTCCAAGCTATGAACAATCTCCACTCTCTGTTCGCCGTTTTGCAAATACTCAGTAACATGAATATTTTTTGTTGAAGGTAAATGTTAGAATTCCTCTTTATTTTCCTTATTTACTGTTATATTGTGTAAAATGTTTGTTAATAAGGTTGTGTTTAAGAGCTTATTGTCAAGTTTTAATCTGTTGAGATTCTACTGTTAAGATTCTAGGTAAATGTTAGATACCACATTTATGAGTGCATACATTCTTTGATGTTACTGGTTGTTTTTGTAATGTGATAAAGAATAGAGTTAGTAGAATAGGGAATTTGTGGAAAATGTTCATTGTTTTGGATGGTTGGTGAAAGGGTTTGATTACGTTTTTGGGTGAATCTACGATATACATTGTTGCCATAATATTCGTGTTTGAATATGAAGATTGAAGTATGGTTTTATGGTGACGTTGTGAATTCTGTTTGCGTTGAACACTAACTTGTGGTTTACCAATATGATTGAATGAGGAAATCATTTATAGCATAGTTTTTGTGGTTTACCAATATGATTGAACTTGTGATTCATAACATGTTATTGGTTTTAATTTTTTGGATGGATTTATTACATGTGATTGATAACATGTCATGGATGCAACTTACAAAATGAATTACATGAGTGCTTAATTGAAAATTACATGAGTTGAATAATTGAATTTGAGTAATTGATTTAATTGATTCTTAAATGACTGATTGATGATGAATGGATAGTGGTATTCGTCAAATGGATATGGATGAAGGTATCTTTGGTTTTCCTTGCACCGAAATAATTGGACAAGAGGACATGGAAGATATTTTTCTTCATAGAGAATTAGGCGTCGACGTTATGCACTCAAACATCCGGTAACCCGATCAATATATTATTTAATTAGTTGAACATTTTTTTAAGCATTTCAATGAAAATAGTCTAATATTAATTATGTTTTTATTTAAGGTTGTTATATGACAAATTGGTGCGCGGGAATCAATTGTCAAACAGATTTCATTTCGTGTCTTCCTCCCATGTCAGCGGAGCGACAATTGTTAGGGATACGAAGTCAGTAAGAGAGCACTTAGTCGAGAGATTCATGGTCATCGACAGTACATAACGCTTGTATCTTTGGGCGTATAATACTATTCCTACAGGGTTAGATTTTCATTATACGTTCATTTTAATATTTGTATTTTTTGCGTAGAAAATTTTCATCTAAACTGTTGTTTTAATTTATAGACGTCACTGATTGTTGGTTGCTATCGATCCTGTAAAAGAAGTGGTCTATTATCTGAATTCAGTTGACGGTGATTGGACAAATTATCTGGATATGAAGTTAATGATTGATACGTAAGTGAGATTTTATTCTAAATATTCGTGTGTATTTATATATTTAATTATTTCTATGACATTGTTCTAAATATATATTTTTATTTTGTTAGATCAATACAAGTATTCCGATGTCAAAGAGAAGCTCGGGTACGACGGTCTAAATCAAACAACATTAATTGGATCAAAGTGCAGGTATATTAATTTCCACAATTTTGCTTATAATATTTATGCTACTTGATAAAACAAGACAACTATATATTCTTATTTGTTTGGGTTAAATAGCTTTTACCCCCTGCCAAATAGGCGTGTTTTGATTTTGCCCCCCTTAAAAAAAATTGTTAGGCAGACCTTACCAAATAAAGATTCTCACTGTTTACCCCCTGACCACATAATTGACCTAATCACAACGCTTTTAATTCTAAGTCAAAAAAAATATATAATTCAATGGCATACATTGGATGAAATTACTTACCCCGACATTACGACACTTCTAGAACTTCCTATTTTTGTTTTGCACTGTATTTGCGACCCACATCTTCATAGGGAGACGACAACCACACTGGGGAACACTTGAAATATCAAAGGAATTGCTGCTTCCATGGTTGTTACTTCGATCCATGAGTCTGAGAGATGAAGAGGTAGCAGACGACGGAATGGAAGAAGATAACAATGGCGAAATCCAACCTTTGTGTATTCTGAAATCCAATTTGGGAACCGCGAGGAAGAAGAAGATGAATATTTTGTGTGAAAAAAACCCTATCTTTTCCAGGGGGCTAAAGCAAAATTTATAATTCAACCATATTGTAAAATCAGAGCCACGTGGAAATAAGCTAACTGACACGTAGGACAACTACTGGTGGTATTAGGTCAATTATGTGGTCAGGGGGTAAACAGTGAGAATCTTTATTTGGTAAGGTCTGCCCAACAATTTTTTTTTAAGGGGGGCAAAATCAAAACACGTCTATTTGGCAGGGGGTAAAAGCTATTTAAACCTATTTGTTTTTCTATGTAGTGTCCTCAACAGCAAAACAATATAGATTGCGGATACTTCATTTTGAGATTTATCAAAGAAATACTTCAAATGAATCAAATATAGATTTCAGTCACGATATGGATTTATAACTTAGGATTTGTTTTATTATTTATCGGATATTTCATATAATTTATTACTTTTAACTAAATCATGCATATTATGTTTTGTTATGTAGTACTTCGATGAACACAAGTGTGCATATTACACGAAACTTCAGTTGGAAGAAATCAAAGAGGAATTGTGTCAATATTTTATTGAGCAAAGAATCATATAAGGTATGAATACATTATTGTGTGAAAAATGTTATACATTATTGTGTGAGAAGTGTTATGAATACGTTATTATGTGAATACAATATTGGCCGTGTTATCATATTCATACCTTGTAGGACCAGGCCATTGAATACATAATTGACCGTGTTTTGTTCATACATTAGGGCTGATTTAGTTATTGTTAAGGATTATATTGTTAGGGTTGATTTTGTAAGGGTGATTTTGGTAATGTTAAAAACTATGTGAATCGAATTACAATGGTGTATATATATTTTGGATAACAATGGTATATAATGGTATTTGTATATAATCTCTTTGTTGAAATAGCGGGATTATGATTATAAATTACCAGTTTATAAATTACAGGTTTATGAAATAATGCTGCAAAAAATGCAGGTTTATGAATTATACAAATTATAGGTTTATTAAAACCCTAAGAAAGCGCTTTTTCATGAAAAGTGTTGCCTTAGGCCACATTTGAAAGCTCTTTTTGAGAAAAAGCGCTGCCTAAGGTATACATAAGACAACACTTTCAAAAGCGCTGTCTTATGTATACCTTAGGCAGCGGTTTTTCTTAAAAAGCGCTTTCATAGGTAGGCCTAAGGCAGCGTTTTTCCTGAAAAAGCACTTTCTAAAGATGCCTACAGAAAGCATAAAAGGCATTCTAAAGTAGGCCTAAGAAAGCGTTTTTCTAGAAAAAAGCGCTGCTAAAAGCCTACTTTAGAAATCACTATTTAGGAAAAAGCGTTGCCTTAGGTAGACCTACGAAAACGCTTTTTTCTAAATAAAAAGCGCTGCTAAAACCCATAGTAGCGCCACCTACGACAACACTTTTAAAGGCCAAAAAAAGCTTTTTCGTAGGTCTTTTTTGGCATAGTGATATCTCAGCTTAGTTAATGGGGAAATACTTATTTTATCTCATTTTATTCCATCTAACTAAAGTTTGTTGCATTAGCTACCCTAGACTTCGAACGATATCTCAATCAAAGTTATAAAAACTAAGTTATGGATCTTTTAATAACACTCAACACATCCAATCAAATCTGGACATCGTTATATCATTAAATCAACATTCATCACTAAACATAACTTAAGTCACAACAACATTAACATCATTTCATTTGTAATCATGTTTATTATCAAAATAGCACATTTGTAGTAATAACAACACATAACAAGTCATTCTTATAAACAAATAGGTATTGGAATAATGAATCAAAAAATTAATATAATTCAATCATAAAATAATTCATCATGTTAGCTTTCCAACGATTCGAACGGTGCACCAAACGGAGTTACGGTTCAAAAGTTATGGTCGTTACAAAAATCTGTCAAAAATTGAACTTCCTTTGGGTTTGCTTACGTCGACCCTTGTGTCGACCGCTCGCTGGTACTTTGCATCGACCTCTCACCTGTTTTTGTCGACCACTCCCCTGCTTTTTGTTTGCATCGACCGCTTCCCAGTTTGCGTCGACGCAAACTGCTCGTATGCTAAATTTTTCTGCACTTTTTCCTCCTGCGATTTTCAGCGGTTGGAGGCCTTCCGGACCTCCGAATTTGATTCCGTAAAAAGTTCCGATTTTAGAATTTGAAGTACTATGATTCTATAGCATTATCAATGACATATAAATATTATTTAAAGGTCCTAACATCATATATTCACCAAGGGTTCACTCATTCATTCATTAAACACATGGTTTTTCATCAATGTCATCACTCTTCATCCAAGATAATCAAACAAACGTAATCCTACAATTATATAAACCTTCGATAAATTATAATAATAATGATAAACACCCCTTACCGTAGATTCATATCTCTTGATATTTCTCTTTGCAATCTCTACGATGATTCCCAAATTCCTCATGCCCTAGCCTCTTCTTTGACCGTTCTTCCAAAAATACCATTGTTACAAGTGAATGCAAAAACCCCAAACTTATTTCTTTTGTCATTCTTACCCCTTGGACCCCTGTTATATTATTCCATTTTTGTCCTCACTTACTCCACACAACATTACCATTATGTCCTCAACATCTCTACACAAAACATTATCCCTATTCTAATATAAATAATAATTCTATATATTATTATTAAATCTAATAAATTCTAAACAATTATTAAATTTCTAAATAATTATTAACTAATCAAATACTCTCATATTTTCTTATTCCAACACTACCCCATAACATAATATCGCCAAACACCACTCTACATCATATAAATCACAATAATTCCCGAATAATCACAAATAACTAATTAAATAATTAATTACGATTTTTGGGGTGTTACACATATGGTAGACCGTACAATTATATATGGCCAATGCACATATAAATAATTCCAAAAGTATTATTTTCCCCCTCATTTGTCATTTGCGAACTGTAAAAGCTTTCCTTTTTTATTAACTTTCGTATTTCTTGCAAGCTCTTATGCATTGATTTTTCTAATTAAGTTCATCTGTGAAATCTTGTTTGGTCGTACCTATGGCACATATGTGATCGACTCATATAATCTATATCTCTCTTCATACTTTTTCCTTAATTATTAGGGTTTCTTGAGAATAAGTTTCTAGGCTCTCTAATGTTCAAATTTTTATTCTTTACATGTTTAAACAGAGCCCTAAATCTTTAGCTTTGCATGTGTATTGCGTCATTTATCAATATTTTCATTTTTGTGTTGACAGTATCCTTCAGAATGGAGATTCAACCTGTTATGCTTCATAGGGAAAATTGGACAACTTGTTAGTGTGGGTGAGTCAGGAGACGTTGGACACTGCCTTTACTTTCGTCTCTGAAGGTGGTTTGAATCAGGATTTCATTGAGGTTGGATCTTTATCTAACTTAGGAATTATTTTTCTCGATGAAAATAAGGGGGTCTGTAGCAAGTATGATTGGTATGCCATTCCTCTTCACAAATGTTTGTTTGCTTTGATAAGTTCCGGTCTCCTTTCAATAATTTTGAGGTGCATATTCTTAACCACTTGTTGATCGCTCATTCGTAATTGTACCGAGTGAGTTAGGATTATGTTAAAGTCATTCAATACTAGTACGAATATAAGAATAGTGTGCCAATGTTTACACTCATATTTCATCTTTTCATAGCTCATTGTAGCATAATTCCTTTAGTAAAGGGACGTGACTTAATATCTCTTCAACAATCCACCATGATGTTTGATGTTTATTCGTTTAATGTAAAGAACTTAATGGATCAATTTTTCTTAGTCATTTCCCTCAATAAATAAGCTCATGCAAAATATCATCCATAGACCCTAGGTCTTCTTACCAATGATCAAATTTTTTCTCTAAGTTCAGTTTCCAAAGTGACTCCTTGTCAGACTCTGGATCTTATAGTTATAAGATACACAATTTATCTCAAGAAGATGTTTTCTTGAAGAGGCAGTCGGTGTCCTTCTTCGAGGACTTAGGCTATGATGGCGGGTGTTATCCCTTCAGGAAGAAGTCATTATGTATTCCTTATTTGGTTCATACAAGAAAATATGAAGTATTGTTAAGGTTACATAGTCAAAAGTATTTAAATCAAGAGATACTCTAGGATCAAGCATTCAAGATGAGAGTTATTGTAAGATCAAGCAATCAAATCAAATTATAACTAATTACAGGTAATAACAATGAAGTAATTTCTAAGTGCATTTCAACACTAGCCACTAAGTTTTCCATCAAAGACTTAGGATCCATTCATTTTTTTCTTGGTGTTGAAGTCATTCCCACCACTCAAGGATTATTTTTGAGTCAACACAAATATATCCATGATCTGCTTGATCTTACAAAGATGAAAGATGCAAAGATGGGTCCGTTCATCTATGTCCACATCTTCTCCTCTTACCAAATCTGATGGCGCAAGTGCAGCAAATCTTACGGAATACAGAAGCATCATAGGGGCTCTACAATATCTGTCCATGACAAGGCCTGACATAGCCTACATCGTAAATAAGCTCGCACAGTTCATGCAACATCCATCATTCACACACTTCACACCCTTGAAAAGACTTCTTCGGCATCTCAAAGCCACCATTTTTCATGGACTGCACTTAATACGTTCATCTTTCTAAAATCTCTATGCATTTAGTGATGTCGATTGGGCTGGAAATCGGGATGACTATACATCCACCTCTGCATATGTTACTTTTTATGGTCGTAACTCCATTTCTTGGAAGTCTTTTAAACAAAAAGTTATTGCAAGATCATCCACCAAAGCCGAATACAGAGCTCTGGCATCTACATCCGCAGAAGTTCTTTGGTTGTCATCACTTCTCTCTGAACTACATGTCAGTATACCAACTATTCCTACCATTTACTGTGACAATCTTGGTGCCACTTATCTCACCGTCAATCCCGTATTCCATAGTCGCATGAAACACATTGCCATAAATATTCATTTTGTCAGAGATCATGTTCATAATAACAAGATTCGAGTTCAACATGTTTCAACTAAAGATCAACTCGCAGATTGCCTTACCAAACCCTTATCCAGGCAGCGTCATTAAGATCTTCGATTCAAGATAGAAGTATCTGACGGTACCCCTATCTTGTGGGGCGTGTTAAGGTTACAGAGTCAAAAGCATTTAAATCAAGAGAAATGAGATCATGGTGCTCCTTAGTGATTCTCTACTGTTGAAGAGTGTTATTAATATTAGACCTTACTATCCCATGGTTGTGAAGAAGTTTATTGTAAATCTTCCCAATGACTTAAAAAATGTAAAAAGTAGAGATTATCGAAAGGTTCATGTTAGAGGTCATTGTTTTGATTTCACTTTTAATATCATAAATGAGTATATGGGTCATGGAAGACTAGCAATATCATTGGAAATGTTCATGTAGACTGGCCTTTAAAGGATATTCAGGTGGATCATAACCTCAATGTGAAGTATTCCATTCTTTACAAAATTTGAGTGGCTAACTAGGCTCTTTCCACTCATGTATTAGGTATCACTTATAGTCTTACTGGTTTTGCTAGAGAGTACATTTTCGAACACATTGTGAAGCATGTTGAGTCTTATGTCGTGAGGATGGTCGTTGATTTTCTTTCTTTGATTTTTGTTGTTTTGCTTAATTAAAATAATTTCATTATGACTAGCGATGATTATGTTGGTGTTGTTCTTAGTGTTCTAAATTTTAGTTATAAGTTTTTTGTCGAGAAACATATTAATTGTTATACACTCAAAATTTACCCTCCTATTTTTGAGGTCAAGATACATCTCCATACTCAAGAGTTCTTCAAGGGTTGACCAGATGAACCCTCTCCTAAGCAATCAACCCACAACTAAGGTTTTGATTCTCTCAAGTAAAAAATGGTTTTTATTGCCTCAAGTGAGCATCATTCCTCCTCATATGTCTCAAGGTATCACCATGTCAAGTTTCAAGTCTCACAACTTAAGTTTGCTCAGTCAATTGCTCAGATGATTGAAAATCAATTATATTGGACAGAAAGTCAATTGAGGTCAACATACAGTCAAACTTTATCATTTTTGGTCAACATCAAGATTTTGAGATCACATTCATAATTTGATCAAGAGTTGATCATGATTCATAAAAAAATTCAAAGAATTGATTAAAAGTCAAAGTTTCTAAATTAGGGTTTTTGGTAAAAAAGTCAACAGAATTTTGACCAGGCATAACTTTCATATACTTCATCAGAAATTTTTCCGCCAAAGCTCATTTTGAAGGGAATTCAATTCTCTACAACTTTGTGTCTCACAAGCTTTTCCCAAAAATGCTTCATTTGAGAGATATAAGCTAAGACATTATAGGTCCTTCCAAAAGTCAACAAAAAGTCATCTTTTTCCAAAGAAGTGAACATGAGCATGGAAGCTTCATTGAGGATGAAAAAAAAGGAGCACTCAGAGGACATCTTAAGATTTCTAAAAAGTCCAAGAACACTCTCAAATGATAAAAATTGAGCAAGTTATGGCTTGGGTAAAATTGGAAATTTTAAAGAAAAACATGAAGAAAATATTGATCAAACTTGAAAACTTTCCAAATGGGCCTATATTTCTTTGGTTCAAACTTGTTTCTAATGTTGTCAAGAACCTCTAAGCCCATCCATACACCATATTTGTAATTATTTTATTTATTTTTGGATTAATTTACTTTAATTCAAATTTAATTAATATAAAATATGAAATTAAATAAAACAAGTGCAAGGCTGTAAATTCAGGTTGCTTGAGGTCCAAGATACTCATGGAAAGCTGGCAATTTTGAAATATCCTTGATTAGAATGAGATTGGTGCAACATTGAAGAGAAATAAATCAAGTTTTAATGCAAATTAGAAATCAAATATTTTTCTCATGAATGCAAGATATTCTCCACATTTGGTGACCTAAATTCTTCCTCTATAAGTACACAATAGATTCAAATCACAAGGACACGATTTTGCAGCCTCAAGAACCCTAACCAAGATTGAAAATACCGTGAAGAACAAGCAATTGGCAGCCCAGGATTTCCATTGATTCAAGCCATTCCAAGGGTGTCAATCAATTCCTCAGAGCCTCCTAAATTGTTCCAACCTATCGCCATCGATCAACACCTCCAGAATCGATCCAACCACAATCACGATTTGCACTTTCTTTTCCAAAATCGATTATCAAGTTTTACGCATTATAAACATGTTTTGATTGCATACTTATGTTTAAAATAATGTTTGCAAGCTTTCTAGGTGGTTCGATTTGAGATTTAGCGCAGGTACGAAGAAACACCATGGCTAGGGTTTCTGAGCTTCGATTTGGGGAAACATCAGTAAAATTGGACCAAATCGAAGGCACCATCATACTCAAAACAAAGTTCCCAATCAAACCATGGCCTCACCATTAATTTATGTTGCGTGTTCTTGATTTTTGAAATTTACAGGTGTTTTAGTGACAGATGAAGTCGTCACTATAGGTTTTAGCAATGAAACGTCCGTAGGTAAAAGTCCCAGAATTTCAAATCGGGGACGAAGACCCCCTTTGCGCGCGCGTTTTGTTTTAATATATATATATATATATATTAAAGTTAATTTTATTATATATATATATATTTCTTTCCATTCAACTAACACCATGTGTACACAGCTCAGATGGCAAGGCATTTGTGTGGCAATGATAACACGAAATCGTACCATATATTTACTATGAAATTAACCCGTTTTTACATCGCATTGACCCGTTTAACTCTCGAATATTCCGATTTTTCATGACTTTTTGCAGGTACCACATATCTCAGGTCAAATTATAAGAGAACATAAAACATACAAAGTTTGCAACAAAGATCAGAAGAGAAAAGATAAATCTGCCAAAAATCGAATTCTTTGCTATTACGGTCGTCACCCCCTTGCCACGACCGTAAGACAACTAAAAGCAGGTTACACTCGTCATGTTTCTGCCACGACCGTAACCCGAACAAGTGCCAATTAACGACGATTTTCCGTATGAACATCTGATAGCACAAATGATAACCGACCTAGCTCAATTGGACTTAAACAAACCAGAAGCTGAGGGAATCGTGGAAGCAGTCAATACGACCATGGGACTGCCATGGTATGCTGACATAGCCAACTATTTAGCTGCAGGTGCGCTTCCACCGGATTTAACTTACCAACAGAAAAAGAAATTCTTCCATGATCTCAAATATTACTATTGGGATGAACCACTTTTACTCAAAAGAGGACCTGATGGAATTTTCTGCCGATGTATACCCGAAGAAGAGATAGAAAACGTGATTTCTCACTGTCATTCATCTCCCTATGGCGGACATGCTAGCACTTCTAAAACCTATGCCAAGATTCTACAAGCCGGTCTTTTCTGGCCTAATCTTTGGAAGGATGTCCACATCGCTGTTAAAAATTGTGATCGCTGCCAATGCACCAGTAATATCTCAAGACGCAATGAAATGCCTCAGAAAGGAATTTTAGAAGTCGAAGTCTTTGATGTTTGGGGAATTGACTTCATGGGACCTTTCCCATCTTCTTTCAGAAACAAGTATATACTCGTAGCTGTCGATTATGTTTCAAAATGGATCGAGGCTATTGCCTCTCCCACAAATGACACACGAGTAGTGATTAAGCTCTTTAAGAATACAATTTTCCCACGATTTGGTGTACCTAGACTTGTCATTAGTGACGGTAGCTCTCATTTTATTTCGAAGATATTTGATAGATTACTATCTAAATATGGAGTCAAGCACCGCGTAGCAACACTTTATCATCCGCAAACTAGCGGACAAGTCGAAGTTTCGAACAGAGAAATTAAAAAAATCTTAGAGAAAACTGTCGCTATATCTAGGAAAGATTGTTCATCTAAGCTTAACGAAGCTTTATGGGCTTATAGGACAGCGTATAAAACTCCTATCGGAACTACACCCTTCAAGCTTGTGTACGGAAAATCCTGTCATCTCCCGGTAGAATTAGAGCACAAAGCTTATTGGGCAATAAAAACGCTCAATATTAACTACACTGCTGCTGGCGAGAAACGAATCCTCGACTTACATGAACTGGAAGAATTAAGATTAGACGCTTATGAAAACGCTAAAATATACAAAGAACGAACTAAAAAATGGCACGATAAGCGCTTATCCCGAAAAGAATTCAGTGTGGGAGACGTCGTACTCCTATTTAATTCTAGACTTAGGCTCTTTCCTGGAAAACTTAAATCTAGATGGTCTGGTCCTTTCGAAGTTACAAAAGTGTTCCCTAGCGGAGCAATAGAAATTAAGGATAGGAATAGTGCCCCGTTTATTGTTAACGGACAACGTTTAAAACAATATCATCATATTGAGAATAGGGATTATACAAATAGTCTAAAACTTGTAGAACTGCCCACTATTTCTCCCGAATAATTTTTCACTAGGCACTTCGTCAGGCTTATGACGTTAAAAACAACACTTCATGGGAGGCAACCCATTTATTTGTTTTTGTTTGCTATTTTCTCTTTAGTTTCTGTTTTATTTCTTTTACAATTCGTTATTTTCTTTTTCAAACTTTTGTAAAACTGATGCTGATTTCAAAACAACTTTACTTGCCACAGGATTTCTGAAAAAGTCTTTTTATCTCTTACTTTCTCCTCTACTTTGTTTCCCCATTTTACTTTTGCTATGGATCCTCCACAAAACTTTATGGAAACCACCTTTAGAGGAAGAAACCAAAGTAGACGGTTTGAGGCTCTGTCTCAACGAGACATCGGTTTGACCCTGTATCATGATGAACCCACTATAGATGCTTTAGGCATGAGGGATAGTGTCCTTTATCTGTTTAACCAATTGGGATGGGAGAAAGCTCACCTTAAGTCTAAGTTTAACACGTACCGAGAGCTTACCCTTGAATTCCTGAGTTCCCTAGTCTATATACCTGAACACGGTGTCGGAGCCAAAAAAGGAATAATCTCCTTCAGACTTTTCGGTATTGAGTTTACTTACAACCATAGGGATTTAGCTGATTTACTAGGATTCCCTAGCAGACCCTTTGCTTTTACTACCACTCAGGCGGATTTAATGGATTTTGAGCTGGATTACTTTTGGGGTTCCTTAACTGGAAACTATCACCCTGACCCGGATAGCATGGATAACAATGAGATACATAACCCCGCTATTCGCTATTTCCACAAGATTCTAGCCCACACTTTATTTGGAAAAGAACAGAATCAAACTGCTGTATCCAAGGATGAGGTATTTTTGCTTTACTGTATGAACCAAGGACACCCCGTTAATGTTGTCCCATTCCTGATGAAAACCTTTACTCGTATTAGTGAGGACCCTAATGAACTTGTCAGTGTGGGAGGATTAGTTACCATGATTGCAAATGCCCTCGGACTTCGTAACAAATTGAATAATTGTGCACCGTACGGGTCAATTAGGCCTATGAATATTGACTTCTGTTTTAACCACCGGATAATAGGAAATCTAGGTCCTGCGCCCTATGAATACCTGATAAGGAATGAAGTTGTCACTCTATTTACCCTTCCCAACCATGCCAAAGCAAGTGCCCACAACCGAGATAACTGGCTATATGAACTGACTCCTCCTGACCATCCTTCGACACCAGAAACACCACAGTCCTATTATGTTCGATAACATCATATGCGAAAAGCGGATCCGAAACCCGTCCTGGTTACCATGATTTTACCAATTTGGCTGAAGAACCAGAAGCCCCTGACATAACCCAAGGAGAGTACACTACACACTTGAATACCATTTTAACCACTTTGGATGCTTATAAGACCGACATTGATGGAATCAAGGATGAATTGAAGAGTATGCGTCTGGATATCGTCGGTTTGACTGACATTACTGTGGAACAATTTTATAACATCACCAAGGATTTAGAAGAATTAAAATCAAAGATTGGATGAAGTAGCAGTTTTAAGTTTTTTTTTTTAGCTTTAGTATTTTTCCATGTTGTTTTGTTTCTAGGTAGTTTCCTTTTCTGTTAGACTATTTAATTTCATTTTTCAGTTTTGCAAAATTTCCTTCCTGTCAAAAGAACAAGTATTCAGTTTAATATCAATTCCATTGTTTGTTTTTCCATTTCAATTTACATTCATTTTTTCTTTACAATGCAATTTTTGTTTTTCTGTTATTCGGATTATGTGATGACTTGATTATTGGATTATATGCTAAAAGGATTAATATCACATTTACATTGGACTGTTTTTGGTATACTTAATATGCTGTGTTTTTATAATTGTTTCATTCTGTGCAAGTATGTCTCTGTTCTGCTAGATTATGCAAATTTTGTTGCTGTTACGACCGTCACCCCACCCTTACGATCGTCACACGCACTTCAGCGTGTTATGCTCGTCACCCAGGCGTTACGAACGTAACACGAGTTATATCAGTAACCCCTGTAGCAGACAACGTTCTTTTCTTCTTTTTCAACCTTTACCTCTTCTTCTTCCATTACCTCCAAAACCGTCCCACTACCTCCTTTATTCCCCCCACTCACTCCACTTAACTCACCATTAATCCCCTCTCATTTTCCAACATCCCAAAATTTTCCCACATTATATATTTCTCACATCATCCTTATCCTTTCCTCATTCCAACCCACACCCCACTTTCACTCTAACTCTTGCATGCAAATGGCAAACATCAACCAGCAAATCCCAGGTATCAACCTACGTGAGGGTGACTAAGGTGAAACCCAACGAACCAAGTTCTTGAAGTTTCAACGTCGAGGTCTCCATCCTACTAGGTACGTCGACATTGACTACCTGAGAGACCTTGGATTGCTTGAAGGTGTCCAACATCTTCTCCAGAATGTCAACCTTTGGACCCTTTGTAGCCAGCCCCAGCCCACATATGAAAACCTCACTCTTGAGTTCCTGAGCTCCTTCTGCTACATAACTCTTAATGGTCCAACTAATCAGCTTTCTGGTGTGGCGAAGTTCCGCATTTTCGGTACCGAGTATGAGTTCTCTCAGAATGCATTCGCACAATTGCTCGACTTCTGTACTGATGAAGGTGCCCACCTTCGTGTGCCTAAAAACTTCGGCGAGGAATCCTTTAATCTGTGGCACAGCTTAACCAACAACCGTGCCAACTCCTACGATCACCTCAATGCCACGCAAATCCATAATCCTGCCATTCTCTACTTCCATCGAATCCTTTGCAACACCATTTTCGCAAGAGACAGTAACCATAAGCTCAACTCCAAAGAGATATTTTTCATGCACTGCGCGTTCACCGGCCAGAAAATCAACGCCGCGCCCTTTCTCTTGGCCCATATTCATCTCATTTGCACTAGAGGCGGCAAACCTTTCTACTTCGGAGGGCTTGTCACTTCTCTTGCCTTGGCTCTGAACCATGGAGACACCCTTGCTCATCTACCCTCCCGAGCACCGGTTTTTCTCACCTTGGACCATTGCAAATCTGCTCATCTTATCCACGAGCGGGATGACGACAAGTTCCATCCGGTGATATGGAACATTGTCTATTCTAACATTGTTCTGCCTTGCAGGGACCGTATTGATCCACAAAACCGAGCCAATTGGCTGTTTGACCTTGAAGCCCCCAAAGGCCATGCTCCTGTGCATGACGAACCACCTGTCGCTCCTGCGGATGATATGCAAGAAGAGTTGGATCGAGCTGCAGCAATCTTGGACATCCCTAAGTCTTCCTCCGCTCCACCTCCTCTCACTTATGAAGAAATTCTCCGAGCCATTCATCAGCAAAATCTTATGAATGTCGCAGCTGAGAGGAAGCATCAGGAGCGTTTCGACAGCTTATTCGCCCAAAATGCCCAAATCCTGAGTGGTCAGCGCTCCATGAACGAAAAGCTGGATGAAACCCTGTGTGAGCTGAATGCTTTGCGAATGGATGTCACATCTCTTGGTCCACAGAGTAATGACTCTGAAGCCACGCCATCCAGAAGATCTCGTACCAGAAGTCGAGGCCGTGGTCATCAGTAGTTTCTATTTTCTTTTTCCTTTCGCATTACATTGTTTTCGATGTATTTTGAATTTTTCCTTGATATATCATAACATTGGGACAATGTTTGATATAGTGTGGGAGGAGTACCGCATTTTCAATTTAAACGAGTAATTTCCATTTCCTATGTTTAGTAATTTTTCATTGTTTCATCTTCTCCCTGTTTTATTTAGCCATACCAAAAATTTTCGCTTTATTTTCGCATAGCCATTAATTACATACCTTAAACGAAATCCTAGTTAAGGAAGCCGAGAACGATTCAATAAGAACAATACGATTATGACACCTTTGACTCCCCACTTACGCGATCCGTTTCAATAACTGTTATACTGCTATTTTGAGTTTTAAGTCCTAAAATAACCCCTAGTAGTTTATACTAGCAGTCGGCACCGTCTGAACACAAACCACGTGGAGAACCGATGAATATAAGTGGATGATCTCAGTTATTTATTTAGAAAAATGTTACATGCTTTAAGGAAATAGGTAATGCACCAATTAAATTAGGCGATCCTCACCCGATCGTTTAATCCAACGGATGCAAAAACCTTACTTAGTAACATAAGAGTCCATTGTTAGGTGGTTTAGAAGCATCTGGTACTAAACTTGGTAGGGCAGACTACGGTTTGATCCCCCGCATCTTGCAATTGGATAGAAAAGGTTGCCACATTATTGTGCCATAAACCATTGTGCTAAAAAGATCAGAACCACTAACCGGCTACTCCACTACGTGCGTGCTAAGGCAATGGGCTTAATGTGATTGCGCGAGAACGAAACCGAGTGAAATAGGTACAAGAAATTTCAAGTTGAATTATAACGGAATAATTGAACGTTTTGTTTAAAATGGAAAGTCAACGACTATCTTGTTGCTTGTGTCATTAGTGTATCGTTGGTGTTTTACTTGATTATCGGCCGAACTAGCTTAAGGTTTCTTATAATATCTTGAAAAATAAAAAGGTATACTAGGCATGTGCGTCTATAAAAACTTGTCCGACTTTTCTAATTGTTTATTTTGCTTGAGGACAAGCAAAGGTTTAAGCATGGGGAAATTTGATAACACGAAATCGTATCATATATTTACTATTAAATTAACCCGTTTTTACATCGCATTGACCCGTTTAACTCCCGAATATTCTGAGTTTTCATGACTTTTTGCAGGTACCACATATCTCAGGTCAAACTATAAGAGAACATAAAACATACAAAGTTTGCAACAAAGATCAGAAGAGAAAAGATAAATTTTCCAAAAAAATCAGAATTTGCTACTATTACGGTCGTCACCCCCTTGCCACGACCGTAAGACAACTCAAAGCAGGTTACACTCATCATGTTTCTGCCGCGACCGTAACACGCTACTTTATGAAATGCGTCCGTAACACAGTTTCCACGACCGTAACACGCTATATATCAGTTTATGAAATACGTGGAGAACGTGGGCAAAGCAGAAGAGAAGAGTCTTCAGTGACTCCTGATTTCACTCAACCCACGATTCAACCCACTTTCCGATTCTTTCTGAAGATTTGAAGTGAAGCCCACGTAATTGTTTTCAACTGCCAGTGCATTCCTTCTCTATAAATAGCATGGATTACAAAGAGAAAGACACAGAGCATTATTGAGTTTAACCGTGCGGAAGCTCTGCCGAAATTGAAAACCAGTCTTTTCCAGTTACTGCATTTCCAGATTTCAGTTCAGTTACTACATTCTTATTTCCTTCATTTATTTTCCCTGCCCGATAACAATTTCCAACATTAGGAAATTGTTATTTTAGTTAGAATTTATTTTCAAGCCACGACATTCGTTTATTTTCCCGATTCCGAAGGTCCGAGTTTCCGATTTGTGGAAGAAGGACATAGGAGTTCTGATTTATTTCAGGTTTTCATTACATTTGATTTACAGCATAATTTAATTGTTAATTTTAAGTTTTATTAATTATTCATAATGTTTGTTTTACAATTCTTTTATTCTGTTTACTGTGAGTTTATTTTAATTACAATGGGTAGCTAGATCCTTTGTGTTGGTATCTGATAGTTAAAGACAATAGGCATTTAATAGATCCTAAGCTAAAACCTCAATCAACTTAAACTCTGGTTATAACTTTTTAAAAATAAAACCTTTTTGTTACGAAAGTAAGAAAAGTAAATAGGTTAGGATCGAGACCACGAAAGTGTGAGATTTTTACCAGATAGCTAAAGTTAAGCATTCAATTTAAATACAGCGAGAGCGCTTTAAAACGAATTAGAATTAATTAAGTTTTCAAAGAGTATTTTCTAAACACTTATGGGCTAGCGAGAGCAGGCATAGGGCTTTAGACGTATAATCCGAGATAAGACCACGAAAGTGTGAGTTGAGGGTTTTTAAACTGATTATTTCTACAGAACAATCAAGTTAACCATCCTTATACGCTTAGGTTCGATTAGATCCTATTAGGTCCACTCTATTACATACCGACCGCTATTATCATTATTCATCTAAAATCAATTAGTTTTACTTTCCCTTACCTCCCTAAAAACCAAACGTGACATTATCCGCCTTAGCTAAATTAGCAAACTTTAATAGCACTAGAGTGATTACAAAGTCCCTGTGGATTCGACATTTTTTTATTACTACCGCGATAGACTGTGCACTTGCAGTTAAGATACCGTTAGACACATTAGGTCGATTGCACATCAGGCAACCCTATGGTCTTGTGTTCGATCCTCCCAGGGGCCTTTTTTCCATAATTTTCCTGATTTTTCACTCTTCTTTATTAGGGTTAGCACATAATTAATTAATTTTAATTTTTTCTTAATTAATTTAATTAGTTTAATTTAGGTTAATTTAATTTAAATTAAATTTCTTTTATTAATTAAAAACAATTAGAATTAGGGTTTCCGATTCACCCGATTTTCACATAGTAATTAGGTTAACTTAATTAGGACTCAATTAACGGTAAACTCATATTTTCACTAACTTTTTCAACTTCTCCCGACTTTATTTATTTATCATGACTAATTCTTTTTTGCGCATATTATTGTAACTGCTTCCTGGATGTATAATTTCTCACGCATGTTTCTTTTATTATTATTGTAACTGCTCACAAGATGTAATAGTATTTATGACCTTTTATATTCCGCATTTACTTTTCGCGCCTCCAATAATGTAACTTCCCCAAAGTCTTGTAATAGCGTAGGGTTTTATTTTCCGCACTTTTACTTTCAGCACTCTCTTATAAACTGTATATACACTGCTTAGATGTATGGATAATAGGATTATATGGCAAGATTAAAATCAACCGTTAGATAATTCTAAATTCAAAAATAACATATCTAAATTGAACACACTTTTTGCACCCCCTTAGGGTAACCTCTCTTGTTTCCTTTCGGATAAACAATGGTCATGTCCGTCGAGTGTAGGGGTACCATTAGCAAACGTTCCTCGATTCAAAATCATCACAAAGATCATAGTCCCTTGATGACCCTCGATGTTGCCTACGAATATATGATCTCATCCCTCGGTTGTTGCCTATGAATAAGTGATGATCGTTGTAACGCCTGAATTTAATTAATTGGTTAATTAAATTATTTAAGAATTTGATTATTGGATTTACTCGAAGTTCGAGAATCAATCGGATTTGTCTGTATTATTTTGGGAAACATATTTGGATTATTAAGTTGAAGTCGAATTTTATTCGGTTAGTCGGAGAATTAATTAAGTTGATACGTTGAAGAAATAATATTAGAAATAGTATTATTATTATTATTATTAATAATGGGCTATTTACTAAATTGAATTGGGCTTTAATTGTGGTATCACAAAGTAATAAGGAGGTGTTATTTTCTAGGCACATTAAGATGAGTTAGTAAGATTAATAAATAGAATAGTATTATCATTATTATGGGTAAGATTATAAAAGAAAGGAAAGGAGTTGTTTTATGAGTAGAAGAGAAGAGAAATAGAGAGGAGAAGAGAAAGAGGGCTAGGGTTTGGAGAAGAGGCAAGAACAAGGAAAATTGCTAGAGCCAAGTTCCGGAAAGCCAATCAAAGTTTAGAGTTGTCATCAAAGAGGTAAGGGTGGGGTTCTAACTCTATAACATGATACATGATGAATGATATGTGGGATGGGGTTTATAGTTTTTTCATTGTTTTGGTGTTTTGTTGTTGTTGTTGTTTAAATTCCAAATTGAAGCTTGAAAATCCATGAAACTTGTGGAATGATTTGGTAAATATTGTCTTTGTTTGATTCCCCATGTTGATAGTACCTTAGGATGTTTCGTTTTGGGTTGTGTGGGTGTTGGGTGCCAAAAAGTTTGGAAAATAGCAAGAGGAAGATGCTGGCAGCGCTGAAAACCCAATATGTTATGTTCAGTTCACAGCGCTAACGGGTTGACGCGTCGTGAACTGAGTCCTTCTAAGGTCACGAAGGAGGGTTCGCGACACGTACTGAGTAGTTTTTGACATATTCTTCTAATTTTGAATTCTGCCCATGGTGATTTGTTGGTATAGTTGACTTTTAGTAGGCTACTTTGAGTGAGATAATGCTAGTAATTAATAAGGAATGATACCCGAATTGATTGGAAATAGTTTCGATTAGTATGTTAGTAGTTGTAAACGATATAGCCAATTAATCGGAATTTGAAGGAATTGAAGTAGTGTGCCATTATAATCAACTAAGATAAGTAATTATATTGGTAGAAATTTTGTTAATGAAGTGACAATATGGTCGTATGGTGTTTTATTATATTAAGTTGATTTAGTTGGATTATGTATATTATATGAATAACGACAAGAACAAAATGGTTGAAGATAACAGCTGGTGTTTTGGTTAGCCGAGGTATTGTATTAGCGTTGAAATAGTAGAAGTCGGTTAGTTTTCGTATTGTGGACTAGTAGTATACTTAATGACTAGAATCGATATACTAATTCAATAGTGAATGAATAGTAGCGGGATGGTTGTTGATAGCAGTGCAGAATCGAAATACTAGCAATCCCAACCGATGAGTAGTTGACTAGAATTAGATGAAAACAATCCGAATGACTGTAAGTTGAATTATAGAATACGTTACTCAGAGATTAATGTAGTAACTAATAGTGGATTATTGAATGGGTGGAAGTAGTATACGTTGATATTAAGTTGTAGGCTTTTTAGCCAGTGATGAGTTGTTGTTAATTACGTTGATTTCGTTGTAGGCTTTTAACTGATGTAGAATTGTCGTTGATGTGTTGATTACGTTGTAGGATAAAGGCCAATGTTGAATTGGGATTACGTTGATGTGTTGATTAAGTTGTAGGCTTTTATCCAGTGTTGATTTGTTACTAAGTTGCAGGCCTATGTCCAATGTTGAATTGCGATTGACTAAGTTATTATGTTGTCGTGTCGTGTGTTGTTGTTGTCGCGTTGTCGTGATTTTATTGATTTGAGGTTGAGGTCGCGTGGCATACATTGCATTATTAAGTTGGCCTTGATGGCAAACTAGTTGGCCGTTGGGGGCAAAGTTGATTATGTTGAAGGCTTATGCCTTGGCCTTGATGCAAACACGTTGGCCGTTGGGGGAAAAGATGATTACGTTGAAGGCTTACGCCTTGATGCCTTAGAATTACTGGCAGTTGATTACGTTGGGAGTTTTACACCAATGATACCACATGCATATGCATAGTTGAGTCACATTTCAAAGTCGCATAATTATAGTTGTTATGTTGATGTGTCGGTTGATGTAGGTTGTTGTTGTTGTTCACAAGTTGTGAAATAGTTGTTATGTTGCGTTGGAAATGTTGTTGTGATATAATTGTTATAATTGTTGTCGTTGCTAATTGTTAGTATATATGTTGCTGTAATCTTTGTTGGTATTGTCGATATAAATGTTGTTTGGATTATGTGAAACGGTGAATTATATGATCTGCATTATAATATATTATTTATCATGAATTCAATTATATTGGTAAATATATCACCCCTTTCATTTGTTTCTCCGTTGCCTTTATACTAGTAACATGCAGGTATTCGAGATTGAAGAATTTAATTGATGTTAGTCCAAGTCGGTTTAGTTGCTTTGATACGTAGCACTCGAGGGGATGTTTAGTTTATGTCGTTTACATTGTTGACTCTTGTTGTTCTTATTATGTTGTTAAAAACTGACTCATCTTGTTGAATAAATATGGTTATGTTAATGATTCCGTTGCATATTAAATAAAAGGTTATTTTGTTTTAAAAGCTGAAGCAAGTGTTATGTGATTCCCTGATAATAAAGGTGTTATGTATCTGTTATGTTTATGTTGTTAAAGTTGAAATGTGGCATCCCATGTGTTGTATGAAAAATTAAAAATACTCTGATTTTCTTTGTATTTTCTGGGTAGAATTTGGGGTATTACAATCGTCCCTTTGAATTGCTAAGGTATCCTTAAAATGTTTCCTTCAATGACCATACGATGACCCTACGATCCTCCCTTCACATCCAACGAATAGAGTTACCTACCAACTAATGGTATGGATAGTGTCGTCCTAAAGGAGAAGGAAAATAACAAGAACGACTCTTTCTGAGTAGGTAATAAGACTCTAAATTGCTTACTCAATCAAAATACTTTTTACACCTCACACTCTTTTCAAAACTATTTTTGAAACAAACACTTTGTATACATTCCAACGAGAATCATTACAAAGCTTTACATTTTCAAAGAAACATTTCCAAACACTTCGCATACATTCTTGAGGACTGGTACAAGAATCATTACGATGTCAAAGCGAAATACTTTTCAACTAATTTTCAAATACTTTCCAAATCATACATACACAGAAAGAGTTTTTTTATAAAAAAGTGAGCTAAAGCAATTAAGAACTTGTAGATAACTACGGATGGAAAGGGTTTTAATACCTTCCCTTTTCATAATTACCTCCCGAACTCATAATCGATAAAAGATTTTTCCTATTCTTTTCACCTTTCCTTTATTGGATAAAGGAAAAGTCGGTGGCGACTCTTGCTATCAGCAACATTTACGATAAAACGCAAAACAAACAATTCAGTTCTTCCACCGTGTTACAGAACTGGTGACTCTGTTGGGGAGAACACACCCAAAAAGAGGTCACCCTAGGGCTATAGATCACTTTTATCATTTTCTGTTTGCTTTGTATATTTTATTTTTAATGGTTACTTGGGTATTACATCTGTGGAGGATCCTACACCTGGATCCAGGTTTCCTTAGGAAAGTAGCAATAGATCATCGTGATTGTCCGGTGTAGGCCGAAATGGTTAAAATGATGGCTATGGTTAGTGTGACACTTTGGATGTTCTGATGTTCCTCATGTTCAGTTGAGGAAATATTTGGCGTTTGTGTGGTGTCATCAAGCACTAACTAAACTTTTAGAACCCTAATTGATCCATCTTAGCCATTAGAAGGTAGTGAGATAGTCGACTTTGGTGCTGACTGAGGTTGGTTGATACTCGATGCTACTCTCATTGAGATTCGACTTTCGTGATGTTTCGGTCGACCATTTGGTAGCCGTACTAAAATAAAGCCTGCAAGACTCTGGTAGGGTAGATACCTATACCTCATGCAAACCTTAAACCTAGGGTTATTGTGTGAATTGTTCGTGCTTGCTATTTAAACATGATATCATAAAATCATATCATCATAGCATTTCTAATAATTTCAAGGACCTAGGGATTTATCTTTGTTCTTTTTTGTAGGGTTATGGCTTCCAGGAAGACTATCGGAATCAACTTTGTGGGAATATCTTCTCAACTCAAGGAGTTAGTCTCAAAAGTTCCCGATCAATCTCAGTTCATAAAGAGGCATGGTTATCTACTCGACTTGGTTACCTCCGGTTTCGAAGAAGATATGATGAGCATCGTATTCCAGTTCTTTGATCCGAAACATCACTGTTTTACTTTCCCAGATTATCACTTGGTACCTACCATGGAAGAGTTATCTAAGCTACTTAGGATACCCATTCTTGATCAGATACCTTTCACCGGTTCAGAAAAAGTTCCTAAGTTTGAAGACATTGTAGCATCTTTACATCTAAAACGTTCAGACATTAAAGCTAGTTGGGAAATAAGAAGTGAAGTTAAGGGTTTGCTTGCTAAATTTCTGATAAAGAAGGCTCTAGAATTCTTGAAGGCCATGAGTTTTCACGCTTTCGAAGACGTTTTGGACTTGCTAATCTATTTTTTGGTACTATTCCCTAATCTGGATCATTTCATAGACGTGAACGCCATCAAAATATTCCTCACTCATAATCCTGTGCCTACCTTGCTCAAAGATATTCTGCATTATCTTCAGACTCGTACTATCAAAAGACAAGGAACTCTCATGTGTTGCATACCTTTATTATCTAGGTGGTTTATTTTGAACCTTTCTTGATCTGCGATGAAGAATGAAAAAGGCTTGAAGTGGTCTCAAAGGTTGATGTCACTTTCTCATTCAGATATCCATTGGTGTCTCTACTCTCAAAAAGACTTCACTTTCATTGAGCGTTGTGGGGAATTCCCTAATGTGCCACTCCTTGGCATAAGCGAAGGTATCACTTACAACCCTTCTCTAGCACTACATCAGTTTGGTTATGCTTGAAGAGATAGTCCTCATGATATACTCATCCAAGGCATTGTATTTGACTACGACAATAATCTCCAAGGTTACCGTCGAAGATTTGTGCAAGCTTAGGGCATGGTAAAGAAAACTGATACCTTACCTCAAATGGGTGCGGGCTCGCGCTCAATATCTCATGATGCCATATGATTCTATTCTACCAATAATTATGGAACCTGTTGCCGAAGGCGAGGAATCTTACACCAATCTTCATCCAGACATGCCTACTGATTTTGAAGAATTAAAGTGATCCTAGATTCAACTTAAAGAATAAAGGGATACATTCGAAGCTCAGTGATATGCAAGCAAGAAAAGAGTATTGGAGGTGACGAAGCTACTTCACGAGGAACATAGCATTAACACCTATGTCAACACAAAGAGGAAGCATCCATGGGAGGCCTAAACACTAGGAGTTTCCCTTTTGTACTTGAACTTTATTTTGTATTCACTAATCAAACTAATAAAAAGTTTGTTCTTGCTTGTTTACCAAATTTAAATTCCTAAGGTCCTTGAAAACATTGCATTGCATAACATTGCATATCATAGCATTTTATTTCATAATAGGCACTCTGAAGACTGGTTTTCTTATTCTCTCGCTATTTATTTCAGCAGAAATGGCTCTCGAACAAACTGCCAAAGATCTCCAAGCTCAAAACGCTCAATTCCAAGAGATGTTCACCAACTTGGCCCAAGGACAGAAACATGTGAAAGAGATCATCACCAAGAAGAAGAAGAAGAATATGAAGAAGAAGAAAGTACATGGCGTTCTCAAATTGGGAAGAAGGTTCAGAGGTCCAGTCAAAGTGGTCCGACAGCTTGAGTTCTTAGAGATGAGCGGCGAAATTGAAGGAAGTGTCAAGGCCGATGAAGGAAGCCATCATGAGTCTCAAGAGGAAGAAGACTATATGAGCGAGCAGTATCCTCCTGACAACGAGAAGTATAAGCAACTTGAAGACCGTCTGAATGTTGTGGAAAATCTAAAAATGTCAGGATTGAACTTTGATAACTTAAGTTTGGTTCCTGGAGTGGTGATTCCTCGCAAGTTCAAAGTTCTTACTTTTGCTAAGTACGATGGAATTTCTTGTCTGAAGCTTCATCTGAAGTCCTATGTTCAGAATATTTAATCGCACACTACTGACAAGAAATTATGAATGTATTTCTTTCAAGAGAGTCTGTCCGGAGCACAGTTAGAATGGTATTATCAACTAGAAAATACTCACATTCATACCTGGAATGATTTAATAGATGCTTTTTACAAACAGTACCAGCATAACGCTGAATTAGCACCAACCTGCATGTAACTGCAGAGTATGTCCATGGGCCGTGATGAGAAGTTCAAAGAATAAGCCCAGAAATTGAGAGATCTAGCAGGCAGAGTCCAACACCCCATGTATAATAGGGAGTTGGTTGAAATGTTCATGGGAACACTGACAAGCCCATTCTTCAATCATCTGAATGGAAACTCTTCAAGAGTGGAAAGATTCAAGTCGAGACATCTTAAAATACTACGAAAAGATCTTTTGGTGGGAAGAAAGAAGCCAATGTTGTATATGGTAAGAAGAATCGTGACAAAGGTGATCACCATCAATCTGTAGGGGAAGTCCTAATCTCCAATCCCATGCCAGTGCAACCTCAACAAGACAACATGCGCAAGCAGAACGTGCCAAGGATATAATTTACGGAGATCAACATGCCATTATCTCAAGAATTACAACACATGTTGAAAGCACAACTGATTACTTTGAGAGATCCGCCTCAACATGTCAACACATTCTCTCCGAAGTACAACCCTAATGCAAGGTGTGTATACCACTCCAATAGCCTAGGGAATGACACCAAAAACTGTTGGGCCCTAAAGAACAAGACCCAAGACATGATTGAAGCTCAATAAATTGAATTTGACCCTCTTGTCGAAACTCCGAATGTGATCAACGAACCAATGCCTGATCATGGCAAGAGCACCAACGCCATTAATAACTACTCTTATGTCTTTGTTGTGAATGAGTAAACCACTCCCTTGATGACTGTTAAGAAGAATTTGCTACAAGTTGGTTTATTTCCAGGATGTTTTGACAACTCCTATTACTAAGCATCCGAACCCAATGGATGTTCCTGGTTGAAGAGACGTGTTCAACGCCTGATGGACAACCGAGAAGTGCTATTCATGAAAACTCCGTCTGTGGAGAGTTTGTGTGAATATGTTTCTAAAAGCTTGAAAATCAAAGACGTTATAGTAGAAGAAGCCATACCAAAAGTCTGGGATACCTTGGGGAAGCCAAGTAGTAAATTTGATTTCATGGTGAAATATATCGCCCCTGAAAGCTACAAGATTGCAATTGAAGAAATCAAAGCAACCGTATGGGGAGATGACGACTATCCTGAAGAATATGCAAATGTGAACACAATAAGGATCACTTTTGCCGATCCTACACCTAGGGTGGCGCCTCTGATTATTACCTCACCAAGACAAGTTCCATATTCCTTTGACAAAGCTATACCTTGGAATTATGGAGCCGAAATTTACTACTATGGCATCAAACAAGAGTCATTAACCATTAAAGACTGTACAGTTGAAGCTACTAATCTCGATGTCGACAATATTACTGGGTCAAGCAAAGTAACTAGAACCGGAAGAGTTTTTTCTCCAGATATCTCTCCTCCAAAAGCCACTACTGCACTAGTCCACATCCCTGCTGTTAAACCAACTCCCGAGGCTCCGAGAAAAGAGAAAGAGACTCAACCTGCTCAGATAGAAGTACCAGAGGAAGTTGCTGAAGATACATCTAGGCAAGAGATTGAGGAAATTTCAAAGATCATTAAGAAGAGCGATTACAATGTAGTGGAGTAGTTGGGACAAACCCCATCCCAGATTTCCATGTTAGCTCTGTTGTTGTGATCCGAGGCTCATGCTAAAGCCTTGGTGAGGTTTCTGAAGAATGCCCACATACCGCAAGACACTTCTGTTGATCAATTCAAAATTTGTATTGCTAGCCTGACCGTAGACAATGGTTTGGGTTTTTCTGATGCTAATCTAACTCCTGCTGGAAGGAAACACAACAAAGTCTTGCACATTTCTATAGGGTGTAAGGGCACTACGTTGTCTCACGTGTTGGTGGATACTGGCTCTAATCTGAATTTCCTACCGAAGAGTAGGTAATAAGACTCTAAATTGCTTGCTCAATCAAAATAATTTTTACACCTCACAGTATTTTCAAAACTATTTTCGAAACAAACACTTTGTATACATTCCAACGAGAATCATTACAAAGCTTTACATTTTTAAAGAAACATTTCCAAACACTTCGCATACATTCTTGAGGACTGATATAAGAATCATGGCAAATTCAAAGCAAAATACTTTTCAACTACTTTTCAAATACTTTCCAAATTACACATACACAGAAAGAAAATTTTCAAAAAAAGTGAGCTAAAGCAATTAAGAGCCCGTAGATAACTACTGATGGAAAGGGTGTTAATACATTCCCTTTTCATAATTACCTCCCAAATTCATAATCGATAAAAGGTCTTTCCTATTCTTTTCACCTTTCCTTTATTGGATAAAAGAAAAGTTGGTGGCGACTCTTGCTATCCGCAACATTTGCGATAAAACGCAAAACAAACAAGTCAGTTCTCCCACCGTGTTACATTAATGATATTATGTTTCCCTTTATTACTTGTGTTATTGAACCTGATATAAGTTTTTATTAAAAATGATATATGTTTCTCCTCTTTTAGGGCTTGTTAGAAGTCACATTCCTAAGGAATTGATTCATGGTGCAAATGCCTTATAAGAGACCATGATTACATCCTATGTTAAGAAGATTGTGTATGAAGGGATTATCAAGATGTTCACTCCTCACTCTGATGGAGCTTCCACTTCTCAACCTTCGATTCATAGTGATGACAATGCTGCGAATTTTTTAGTCCAGCCTCGTGAAGTGTCAAAGTCAAGCTATGATGATGTGTTTAACACCAACAATTATGATGATAATTGTTCTTACTAAAAAATAAATAGGTGACTTCCCCTCTAATTAAGGGATTTCAGGGAGAGTCTTAAGTCAGTGGGAATGAATTGTTTGTGATATTAAGGGATTCTGACGCTCATACAAGTGCGTATGAACTCCAAGCCATGAGTCTAGCTTACCCATCAGTCGGGAGACCTTAGGTATGACATTTGATACCTCTCTTGCAGATATTGCTGAGAGAGGTAATGAGAGAGATAGAGAGATGCTGTCGAGAGAGGTCGTCCCCTTTCCACTCTCCAAGGACTCCTTATATAGGAAATTCATTGGTCTAATGGTCATTTAAGTCATATCATAACGCTCATAACCGCTTACTTAATGACTTGTAACGTCTGTAATCGACCCATAAGTATTGTAATGTTCATAACTGCTCTCTATTGGGTTCTGTAACTGCAACCCAGCCAGGTGCAATCCCGGCCAGGAAGCTAGGCCACATGCATATGACTAGCATTGATCGATATATCCAATTACGATACTCGCCTAAGAGAATTATGGGATGTAGGAACAATAATGTTATTGAAGAGGTCTATGAGAGTGTCTCTCTTACTTTGTTGCCCTAATTTAGTTTTTTGGATTGTTGATTTTTTGTTGGATTTTTGAATTTTTTTGGTTGGTTTGTTAGCTTTGTACTCACCTTCTGTTCTGGTTGCTAGTTCTTGTTTGATTTTTGTCCTTTTGAGGAAAATGAGGGATAAAAGGAACTTTTGTGGTTGTGACTTTTGTTTGGTACCATTGATTGAATGCATGAACCACATTTTAGTCTATTTATCTTAGAGTTAGTCTTATTTGATGTTTGATGTGCTAAAAGTGTTTACATTATTGTTTTTCCTAAAAACAATCAAAGGATGAGTTTGTTATTTCATATGGATTGACTTATTTTTGTTGGAAAAATGCTGAGTAAATATGTCACATAAGTTGTTGAGACATATTGACTCTGATATGTGATATCCATTGGTGTAGTATATTTAAAACGATTTTGTGGTTCTAGAATCTATGCGATCTTTTATGATCAAATTATATCTAGATTGTAAGTTATTTTGTTCTAGATTCAACATGATTTATTTTAGAAAGATTTAATTTGTCATAGAATCTAGACGATTTTTTTTGGAAATACTATCATCTCCAAGATTTATGTCGGAAAGATTTCTTTTATTCAAGGTTAAATATTGTTCGTGCATAAAATCTACTACCCGAGGTATAGAGGTTAACTAAGATATAAGGACAGTCAGTCAGGTAGAAACAAGGGTGTTCCACTGGGCATATACCCTGGCTAATAAAGGTTGGGTATCTCCGAGCTATGTGGCTGGAGGCGCCGGTGACACAAACCTAACAGAAGGTGAAGAGATAGTTGTTGAGCTCATATCCCGAACCCAGGGATTACGTGAAGCCCGACAATTATGAATGTGTTATGACAAAGCCGGTTCTTCAAAGATGTAACTTCTCTATTACACCTGACGACACGCGTTACTTTTTTAGCCATCATTGGCAGCGGCGGACATTACAAGGCTTTAAGGCAACTCAGTTACGCATGATGAAGGGTGATGAAGGCTTTAAGGCAACTCAGTTACGCATAATTTAAAACCGGAAGTATACTTCCAGTTTACACTCAATCCTATTCAACGTGATTTTCATGATATAGGATGCAAATCGAAAATATATTTTCGATTTTTAGAAGCATTTTAGAAAATTCATGTGATGCACAAAAAAGTTATGGGGTGGAATAAGAAACTCACATTTCATTTTATTCATTTATTTACGGTTTTCAATAAGAAAAAATAGTTACAAATTTATTCAATTATTTCATTTTTATGACCGATTTAATAGACAAATATTTATATCAAATTGTGGTAATAAATTTTGTAGCCTAAACTTTAATTTTTTTTTGACAGAATGAGTAACTAAACTGTTTGTGTGAGATCTTAGTGCATCGCATGAATTTAAGTGACTCCAAAATAATGGGACACACATATAGTATGGACTATGGAGAAGAAAGATTGAAGGAGATTATAGATTGTGCTTCTCAAAGTTATCAAATAGCCTATCATTTATAAGATGCCAAATTTATCAATACTATAGTTTTGGCGTGCAACGTTTGAAATGATGAAGAGTGGGAAAAAAATGTGAAGAAGCTGGCTTTTTGGCAAACAGGAAAAAAGATTTACAAAGTGCAATTGAAAAGCACGTTTACTAAGTTGGTAGTAATTGATTAACATATGACTAGAGAGGGAGTGTACTCCTTGTCAGCACTTGCTTAATTTGTGGAATTTAAGTTGTTAGAATGTCAAATAGTCAATATGAGTCTACTGCAAGTTGTGCATCTTTCATTCAACCACTACAACAATTGCACTTTCGTTATCTACTCTCATGTGCTACAATTCTAAACCCTTTCACTTCTTCTGAGTTGAGATTAATTAAAATAGATCATTTTCAAATCTCTTGCAATGATAACCGTGTTAAAATAGCGTGCTCAAAAGTAGATATAGTGAGAATTTAGTAATAAAGTTGAGAATCTCAAAAACCTCTAAATTTGGTTTTAAATAATCTAAATTCAAAGATATTACACATGTTTTAAAAATGTAAGTGAAAGTATTTGAAGAGAGTACAACATCGTAGGGATGAAGCAAAAATAGTAATGGAGGTCAAAGATATTATTATGTTGAAGCATTTTCAGAAAGAAAAGAAACAAATGGAAATCAAGAAAATCTGTTATGCTTCATTGTTCCGCAAATTACAAGAAGTGAGTATTTATGCTCACAAATTCAAACTACAAAAGAGAAGGAACTTTCCCTTTGCCAACTAATCATAATAGCATAAAATAAAAACCAACAAAACAGTGATAACTGTATATTTATAACTAATTCTAATTAGAAATCAACTAATATTTCAACAGTCCCCCTCAAACTAAGCATGACGAATGTTGATCATGCCAAGTTTGGAAACAAATT
Source organism: Vicia sativa (assembly GCA_021764765.1). Classification (NCBI taxonomy): domain Eukaryota; kingdom Viridiplantae; phylum Streptophyta; class Magnoliopsida; order Fabales; family Fabaceae; genus Vicia; species Vicia sativa. The sequence continues at coordinate 207,862,278 of CM038792.1, read as the reverse complement.
TGTTGAATGTCGAAACTGGCAAGGCCTTTGTGAGAAAATCCGCGAGCTGTTCATGAGTAGATATAGGTAAAAGATGAAGCATTCCCTTTTGAAGCTTTTCACAAACCAAGTGACAATCGATCTCGAGATGGTTTGTTCGTTCGTGAAACACCGGATTAGAGGCAATGTGCATTGCACTCTAGTTGCTACAGTAGAGAACATGAAGTTTACCACATGTAACATGCAATTCCTTTAGTAAAACAGTTAGCAATAGCAGCTCACACGTAGCAACAGATAATGCCTGATACTCTGCTTCTTTGCACACCATGAAATAAGAGAAGATCCAAGGAAAAAATAATATCTCTTGGAATCAAGGCACCCGGCCCAATCAGTATTTTTAAGTGTTGCTTTGTTGTATGATTTCAAGAAAACAAAAAATATTTTAAATTGTGTGGATTCAAGCATCTCTTATATTTTCGAAATTTTAAGAATATATATTTAGTTCGAGTAATTATTATGTTGTTAAGAAATTTAGTTAAAAATGGTCAAGAATCTCTTTCTTTCAAATATTATTTAAAATAAGGATGAATTATTATAAAGGATTGAACCCAAAATTATTTATCAATATACAAGAAAATAATATATGTATTATGTCATATTTGAATTTTTACAATGTGGTTTTAAAATTAGACAGTAAATCTAATACAGTCTTTAGATGATAGTATTATTTATTGTAAAATATATGACGAAGAAGTATTATCTCATTTATATTTAAAAAATTGAAAGATTCAAAAGTTATTTTAGAGAAACTAAATAAATCATTGTATCAAAATAACTTTTCTTTCATTTTTTATAATTAAGAAATTATTGTTATATGAGAAATGTAGATATGAAATATATAGATTCGATAAGAGTATGATATTTTTTAATATGATTCTAGATCAATTAAGAGTAATTTAATTCTGAAAAATTGTGGAATATATTTTTTTTATATTAAAAGTATTTTTTAAAGTTTTTGTTGCTTTGATTTCAAGAAAACAAAAATTATTTAAAAGTGTGTGGATCAGAGTATCTCTTTTATTTTCCAAAAATTTAAAAATATATATAGTTACATTGGATTAATTATTGTGTTGTTAGGATATTTAATTAAAAATGATCAAAAATCTCTTTATTTTAAATATTTTTTAAATAACGATAATTATTGTAAAGGATGGAACTCCAAACTATTTATCAATATACAAGAAAATAATATATATATATATATATATATATATATATATATATATATATATATATATATATATATATATATATATAAAATATGGTTTTAAAATTAAATTTTAAACCAATACCTTCTTTAAATAATAGTACTATTTATTTAAAATATATGATGAATAAGTATCATCTCATTAATTTTTTTTAAATTAACAAATTCTAAAATTATATTAGAAATACTAAGTAACAAAATATATCAAAATATTTTTCTTTCATTTTTATAATTAAGAAATTATTTTAAGATAAATATGAAAAATATTCTATAAAATTTATGAAAATAATGTATATGAGCAAATTAGGTGTATGTTGAAAAACGATTTGTTGAGATTTAATTAAAATTTAATTATATTTGTCTAATAATTTTTTACATTAAAATGATAAGAGAATAATATTCATACACTATCAGAGTAAAGTTTTTGATCTGAACTGTTGATCAGAACTGGAGACAACCGGACAGTTGATGATCTTTTGAGCAAGTTGGTTAGAAAAAAGGGGGTGGTGTACTTGCAAGGCACTCCGATGCTGAGGTAAGCAAGTGTTCGAATGAGAAGGTAGAAAGTATTTGGGTTTTAGAATGTAAGAAAGTGATACCTTGCCCTCAAAGATATGAGGGTTTATATAATAACATGAGAGGATTCTCATTGGCTGTTATATTTGGGTCGAGATGTGCGGATCCACAAATATAGCCATCCGGGCTGACTAGGTCATTACCGGGCAGATCTGCTCACAACTAGCCATTATGTCGGGAACATAGCGCATAACGGGCACAGGTGGTGGTAAGTAGGGTCGTCGTTTGGCTAGACACATGTTGAGCGTAGCATTCCCGAAACGCGCATATGGGCGTCATGACGACGTTGTCGGGCTGAACCGGTTGTTGCATTTAAAGGAAGAATGACCCACCTGAATGCTTTCGGGTGATCCAGAACAGTATCCCTCCAAATCGTTGTGTCTGCTCGTAGACGTGATGACCTGATATCGAAGGAGAAGCCAAAGTCGATAAGCTCGAAGATGCAAGGGAATGTCGAGGAAGCGAGGAGTTAGAATTTATAACATTTTGCCTATGTAGCCTTGAGCCGCGTGAAGTGACTGCTGGCAGATCTTGGGACTAGGGTATAATGATGATTTCCTTAGGTCCCCGGCCTAGGCCCAGAACCACACGTGCACAAGGGGCTATAAAAGCCGGAGGTTTACATAATTCATAACTTTTCGATCCTTACACCATTTGATTATTTGCCCTTGCTTTCGCTTGCTTACTCGTTCATCAATCCGAGGACTACTTTCACGGTGGTCGACGTCATCTTCTGCTTACCAAATCTTCTGTTTGTTCAAATTTCGAGTCCACTCCACTTGTAAACGATACGTTTTTGATCCATTCATAGGAATTTTACTTGTTTGAACCTTGCATGTAGAGATACATATGGTTAGGGGTTATGTTTGTAGAGTTTTTCCTGGTGTTAAGCGGCTGTTCCGCCTCTCATTGGCGGTTTATGCCACCGGAAAAGCTATTTGTCCTTGGTGATCTAGGTCTGAGTATTCCTCATTCTAGGGAGGGCTTTTGGTCAGGGATATGATCCTTGTTCATCAAAGCCCTTTCACTTGATTAGTGGTGGAAGAGTGGTTTTGACGTTGATGTCGAGCTCACCTGTTCCCTCTACTTTTCAGGTGACACGATGAGCGACAGCGAGGATATTCGCGAGGGTTCTGCAAATTCGGGGCAATCACCTTCTGGATCCACCTCTATCGAACGGAGTAGTGATAATCTACCCATGCCTGAGGTCGAGGAGAGCCCCCCAATGGTGGACGTCGATAAGGTTGATGAGGATGACCCAGAGGTCTAGTCCTCTTCCGACGTGGTGAAGCGTGCCACCCAATTTTTGAACAATCCCAACGAGGCGTTTTCCTAGGTGAGCTCATATGCTTTGACCAGGGCTCCCGGGGAGGACCAGGCGACTATAGAAGATTGGTCTGTGCATATACCGACCGAAGATGGTCGAATATGTTTGAGATATGAGGCTCGTTACATACCAATCTATGACGTATGGTTTTGGGAGTTGGGTTTTCGGGTACCCTTCACCGATTTTCAAGTGGTCATCTTTCGTCACCTTTGATTGGCTCCTTCATAGCTTCATCCGAATGCCATAGGGTTTATACGGGCGTTCGAGATTGTTTGTGAATACTTGGAGGTGGGGGCCACCCTTGAGCTGTTCTTCTATATCTTTTTCCTTCAAGAAGCTCGACGAAGATGGAGGGGAAAGTCTGATGGGGACTGATATCGTTGAAGCATCAAAATGGGATGCTCTTCAAGGTGTTCCAGGAGTCTGTTCGCTTTTTCAAGGATAGATTAATGCTTATTCATCCGTCTCTAAACGGGCGATTTGTAACGTGTTTCGGGCAGTACCAGGCCTGCGAAGAGACGGGACCCCGTGTTACAATGAGAAGGGAAAGCGGAAGTATGCGCTCATCAGGAAGTTCAAGTTCTGGTGGTTGAAGAAACACTTTGACAAGGCCCCAGACTTTTAGTTGTGGGCTCGGAGCGAGTTTTAGTATATTTGATGAATCAAGTATTTTCAATTATCGTCTCCATAGGGATTAATGTGATATTGTCGTCGTTCAATAGTTAACGCGTATTTTAAGATGAGGTAACACAAGGGTTTTGTTTCCTAACTACAAGTATCATAAATTTCACTCAAACAACTTTAGTTTCCTTTTTCAAAGAGAGATATGTTTGGATTCAAGAGAGTTTTGAGTTGTTTTCAAATGATAGAAGCATGTCAAGTTAGTTTCATTAACCTATTTTCATATATATTCAATTAATCAAGCGAATGAACTAGTTGATGATCGATATAATTACGTATCCTCTCAATCTTGTTAATTTCAAACCAAGATTGTGAGTTTTATCATGTAAATTTTTAAATGATTTCTCACTACAACTATTTACATGATAACAATGAAGTTTAATACAAGTAAACACTAACTCACAAATCTATTTATAGCATTTGTTCATTAGTGGAAGAATATCCTAGGTCAACTTTGACACATACTTTTTCAATCATGATTCAAAGCATCAAGAGATAGTAGAACAAAGATATTCAACATATATATATATATATATATATATATATATATATATATATATATATATATATATATATATATATATATATATATATCAACCAAGTTCATACACCAAGAGATTAAAAAAAATACATAAAAGTTAGGTCAACTACCTCTAATCTTGACACAAAAGGAGTTTAGCCACTCATTCTCATGGTAGCTTCACTTGCAAGATTTTTAGAGAAGATGATGAACATGGAAGAAAAATCAAGAAGAACAAGATTCAAGTTCCTAATTCCAATTCCCTAGTTTACAATGATGATGAATAATGAAGAAGAAGTGTGGTTCTGGTTTTCTAGCACAGAATAGTGGTTCACATCAGAGAGTTGGTGAGAAAAAGATATAGGCATGGGTCACTGTCCTTTTTCTGATATCGCAGACCGTGCTAAGCCCTCTCATCCGCGCTAAGTGCGCTCTTGCTGCAACCGCGCTGAGCGCGACCTGTAGCATGCTTCTTCTTCCAAAAATTGCTTCAAACAGTCCCAATAGCTCTTCAAGCTTCCTTGAATCCAAGCTCGAGGGAATCAATACCAAAAAACCTACAATTTAAATGTAAACTAAGTTAAATAATATATTATAAACAAAAACTAAATAAAAACATAATTAAACCAAAATACTATATTAAATACTACTAATTAATCAAAAGACATTGTAAAGGACCACAAAATGAGCTACAAAATATCTACATTTTGGTCCTTAACAGCAAGCTAAGCGATGAGGACTTTGCTGGTTTTGAAAGGTTATCCTCGTTTGTTGCGGGCTTCCCCCGCGTTCAATGCATGGGAAAAGGGGGGAAACTGCTTCTAGATAAAGACGGGGATGAAATCTCCAACCCCGGTCTCATAAATGTCAGAGAGCTCATTGCTTGCGGGGATCCCAGGGAGTATTTGGGTAGCTGTTTTGTCCCTATTATCTTGCTTTGTCATACGAGTGTTTAATCTTTATTCTAATCTGTTTCTTTGTTATGCAGATAGGATGAATCAGGCCATGGAGCGTGTAGCCCGACAACATATGAGGAAGAAGGGAACCTCTCCGACGGAACCAAGAACGGTCGGTGCGACCGGATTTGGGAAATCATCTATCGGCCTGGTGGCAAGGACTTTGTCTCCTTAGCAGGTGACGTCGATGTTGATGAGGACAAGGGCTAAAATAGATCTGACCAGGGAGAGGGAGAAGGGGAATTTTACCCTTCCTCCCTATTGGCATGACAGGAAATATTTTGAGGCCTCTAGTGTGGTCCTTCCTCACGTCGAGAAGCTCATGCTCGAGGGTCTGGATCGTCGTCTAAAAGGGCTTCTTTAGCTAAGGACGCGGGGGTGTTGATGAGGATCCTTGAAATGGCCGCCACTTTTTCCGAGCAAAATCAAGTCCCAGATGCTGAATTACTTCAACTTAGGACCAAGTTGAAGGAAGTCGATAGGAAGGGGGAGGAAGATCGGAAGAAGTGGTCGGAGGAATGCGGGGCCATGGTCGAGCGATACGACACAGCCGTGAAAGATGGCCGTGAGGCCAAGGAGGAGCTTGTCCGTCTGAAGAAAGAGATGACCCCGGGGGAAGGTGAGCCCGCAGAGTTTTCGGATGTGAGGACTCGGGCAGAGTTTATAAGTCGGGTCCATCAGGCTTATGACGATGTTGCGGTCGCCTCTACGGCTAGCTTCGACAATGTCGTGTTGCAAATTCGTGTCTTGAACCCCATAGTGGAGCTGAGGATGGATGGAATGGGGGTTCACTACTTCTTCGATAGGGGTGAGATAAAGAAGTCTGACTTCCTCATTGACGATATGGTCGTTGACGAGACTCCTCCGCAACCGACTCTTGGAAATGCCTCTGGTTAGCCTTTTGAGTAATTCTGATTATTTGTTCTTAACATGTTTGTTTGGGCGAGGCCCATTTATGTAATGATAATTTCCGACCTGTGCTGGTCGTTTTTTGATTAATTTTCTTTTGTTGGGGTGGAGCCCCCACTTCAACTCCTAGAAAAATATGGTCCTCGTGGCCGTAATTTATTCAAAGAAGTGTTTTATGTTGTTTATTTGATTATGTGTGTAAGTATTGTTTGCTATTTTTGGGGGAGGAACGCTTGTTATTTGTGCATGGTTTTTTGACTGTTGGGATACTAGTCAAAATGGGCCAGCTCGTTGTTGGGCTTGGTCCGGAACTCAAGCTTCGATTAAAGGCCTGAGAACGGTGGCGTGAACGTCCCATCACGAGTAAGGTGTTCTTCCGGGTGAGGTACTTAGACATCGGGGCTCGTTTGAGTCCCCCGCGTTGGGGCGAGGACCCAGTTCGTTATGACGGATCCAGTCTCCCTTTATGCGCCATCATTCCACGCAACATTGGTACCGAGGCGAGCGTGTGGTGTCGAGCTTTAGGTGTCGTGCGACTTCCTGATGTGTGTCGACCGTTAGTATTTTAACTATAGTATTGTTTAAGTTTTTCAGCGTTCCATGATCGAGTGAGTTGTTCCCTTTGCAGGTTTTCCAGGTAGTATGCCCCCGTTCCTGTTTTGGCACGGACTCGGTAAGGGCCTTCCACGTTTTCCGCGAGCTTCCCTTCGGTGGAGCTCTTCAGGTTTCTCTTAAGGACTAAGCTTCCGACGTCGAATTCCCGGGGAATGACTTTGGCGTCGTATCAGAGGACTATTCTTTGTTTGAGCGATGCTTCTCTAAGGGCAGCCCCCGTTCTTATCTCTTCAACCAAGTCGAGCTCTTCTCTTAGAGATTGGTCGTTCATCTCCACATCGAGGGGAGATACAGTTCTTTGTGAAGGTTCGGTCATATCTATTGGAATAACTGCTCCGGTTCCATATGCGAGTCAAAATGGGGTTTCCCTAGTAGACGAGTAGGGAGTCGTCCAACCTTCTCCTGAGTCCGCACAATATAACTTTGTTGGCCGACTCGGCCTGCCCGTTTTGCTGAGGGTGTTCGAACGAGGCGAAGTGTTGCACGGTTCCCAGATAGGCTACGAAGTCGTGGAAATTTTTGTCCGTGAACTGCGTCCCATTATCAGTGACAATGGCTTGTGGGATGCCGAATCGGGCTAGTATGTTCCTCTTGTAGAAATGCAGGTTGTTCTGGGTAGTGATTCTGGCCAATGTTTCGGCCTCTATCCACTTAGTGAAGTAGACGACACCTACTATTAGATACTTATTTTGGTAGGCCCCCAAGACGAATGGTCCGAGGATGTCGAGCCCCCACCAAGAGAATGGCCATGGGGAGGAAAAGGACATGAGCTCGTTTGGTGGGGCCAGGTGCATGTGTCCATGTCATTGGCATTTATCACATTTCTTGACTTGCTCCTTGACGTTGTTCTGCATGGTCGGCCAATAATAACCAACTCGAAGAGCTTTGCGAGCGAGTGATTTTCCTCCTAGGTGTTGGGCGCATATGCCTTCGTGTATTTCTTTGAGTATGTGCGGTACTATGGCTTCTTCGACGCATTTGATGAGGGGAATAGAGAACCCTCTCCTGTAGAGTTTTTCCTCGAGTATGACGTATGAGCAGGTTCTTCGTCTGACGACGGCTGCTTCCTTGGGGTCGTCAGGAATAGACGGGGGTCATCCAGGAAATGTTCTCTTCGATTAAAAATATGTTGTGGCCAGGGAGACTTTTGTCTATGCTTGGTCGAGGGAGTATTTCCTGGATCACCAACTTGTTTCCTCCCTTAGCCCTCGTGCTGGCGAGTTTGGACAGAATGTTTGCGCGAGCATTATGCTCCCGAGGAATGTGTTGTATATCCATTGAAGTGAACTTTTTTAGGTGGTTCCGGACGAGGGTCCAATATTAAGCTAACTGGTCATTTTTACCTAATACTCTCCTCGAACTTGGGAAGCTACGAGTTGTGAGTCTGTGAGGATTTTGACTTCTCTTGCTCCCATGTCCTCGGCGAGCCGGAGGCCGGCGAGGAAAGCTTCGTACTCCTCTTGATTGTTTGAAGTAGGGAATGAGAGGGCGAGGGATATCTCGATGACGATTCCTTCTTCGCTCTTTAGGATTATCTCTGCTCTGCTTCCTGACGAGCTAGAGGTACCGTCGACGTATATGGTCCATCGGTTGGTTCCTTCCTAGAGTGTTGGGAAAGTCATTTCGGCCACAAAGTCCGCTAGAACTTTTTCTTTGAGGGCCTTCCTGCTCTCGCACCTGATATCGAATTTGGATAGTTCTAACAACCATTTGAGCATCCTATCGGCCATGTCTGATCGGCCTAGCAGTTGTTTGATGGGTTGATCCGTTCGAACTACCATGGTGTGAGCTAAGAAGTAGTGACAGAGTCTTCTGACGGTGTTGACTAGTGCGAGGTCGATTTTATCAATCTGTTGATATCTTAGCTCGGGGCCCTGTAAGGCCTTTCTCGTGAAATAGATGGGTTTTTGACCCTCTCGCGTTTCTCGAACAAGCGCGACACTAACGGACTCGGCAGTCACAACCAGATATATGTATAATACTTCTTCCTTGTCCGGTCGAGATAACACGAGCAGTTGGGCTAGCATTTGTTTTAAGTGGTTTAGGGCCCGCTCGCGTTCCTCGGTCCATTCGAACACGACTTCTTTTCTCAACAGCTTGAAGAAAGGAAGTGCATGTTGGGCCGATTTTGCGACGAACTGGGACAGAGAGGTCAGCATCCTGTTGAGGACTTGGACTAATTTTTTGGATTTTGGAGTGGGAAATTTAAAAAATGCCCGACATTTGTCGGGGTTAGCTTCTATTCCTCGCTCGCTGAGATAGAAATCGAGGAATTTTCCTGCCCAAACTCCGAAGGTCCACTTCTCAGGGTTGAACCTCATTTTGAAACTTATGGCTTGGTCGAAGACCTTTGTTAGATGTCGAGCATGATCGACATCCCCTTGGGATTTCACGATCATGTCCCCGATTTCACTTTTAAAGACTTTGTTCATCATTTGTTTGTAGGTTGCTGATAACGAGAAATCGTATCGTATATTTGCTATGAAACCAGCCCGTTTTAACATCGCACTGATCCATTTAACTCCCGAATATTCCGAGTTTTCATGTCTTTTTGCAGGTACTACATATCTCAGGTCAAATTAGCAGAGAGGATCAAATAAACAAAGTCAACATGCAAGATCAGAAGGAAAAGAATCAATCTGTCAAAATCTACAGATTTTGCTGCTATGACGGTCGTCACATACGTGCCACGGTCGTAATGCATAGTCAAGCCGTGTTACGCTCGTCACCTTCCTGTAACGACTGTAACACGCTAATTCTCAAAGAAGGGCCGTCACACACCCTCCACGACCGTAACACGCTTACATTTCAACTTATGGTGAACAAGGAGACCACCTTATCCACGTTGAGACCCACGTCTCAGGATGGTTCTCTTAAGTGAGACCCACGTCTCACACTTCCTCTCTTCAAGTGGAGGCGTCCGTCTCTCATGTTCTGGCAGTTATATTTTCTCCACGATCACATTTTCTTACAAACGGAAGTTACGAAAGAAGCTATAAATACAAGTTCAAGTTTCAGAGGAAGGGTCGGCATTTTTACCGAACACTGCTATAGTCTTTCAGCATTCTTCTTTTATTTTTAGTCTTAGATTTTCCTTTCTTTTTAGTTTTTTTAGGCAGTTATATTTCTTTTGTTTTTCTTGTCGTATTTTCCTTTCGATTCAAGAAGTCTTCGAGCAGATCCAGCCGACTTGTGGTGGAGTGTTCGTTTATTTCGAAGAACAAGATTATTTCCAGTATTCTTATTTTCAGGTTTTTAATCTAATTATTTTATTTTATTTAAAGTATTGTTGCTTGGCATTTATTTAGTTGATTATGGAGATGTTTAAATATATTGAACCTTATTATTTATGCAAGTCCGAATTAATAAATATGTCCGGCTAAACCGAGTAGGTATCGGTATGTAATAGTAGTAAGAGTTGGAATTAAATCGTTCTCAAGCTAAAATATAAATTAACTTAATTTCTGGTTATGACTTTTTGTAATTAGAATCAATCTTTTCGTTACGAAAGTAAGAAAAGTAGAATAGGTTGGAATCGAGACCACGAAAGTGTGAGGTTTTAACCGGATAGCTAAAGTTAGGCATTCGATTTAAATACAACGAGAGCGCTTTAAAACGAATTAGATTTTATTAAGTTTTCAAATAATATTTTCTAAACACTTATGGGCTAGCTAGAGCAGGCATAGGGCTTTAGGAGTATAATCCGAGATAAGACCACAAAAGTGTGAGTTAAGGGTTTTTAAACTAATAGTTTCTACAGAACAATTACGTTAACCATCTTTATACGCTTAGGTTCGATTAAATCCGCATAGGTTCACTACATTACGTACCGATATCCGTTTTATTTATATTTTTCTTTAACCATTATCTAAAAGAATTATTCGCCTTAGTTATTTACAGTAACTTAGGATAACAATAGATCGATTTATAGTCTCTGTGGGTTTGATATCTTTTAAAACTACGCGATAGGACTGTGCACTTGCAGTCTCCCGATTAATAGACGATAAAGTCGCGATTAGTTGCACCGACGTTTTTCAGGCCGAAGGGCATCACGTTGTAGTGATAATTGCCCGATTCGGTCATGAAGACCGTATAGATTTTATCTGTCTTAGCCATTTTAATTTGATTATAACCCGAATAGACGTCCATAAAAGATAGTAATTTAAAACCAGCGAAATTGTCGACGAACATTCTCCATTTTCCATTATTTTTCTTAACTAGTACAGTGTTGGACAGCCACGTAATGTATCGGGCTTCCGTTATAAAATTAGCCTCTAGAAGCTCTCTAACATCTTGCTCGACAGCCTCGGTTTTCTTCGGGGACTACTTTCGCCTACGCTGTGCTACTGCCTTAAGGGTCGAATCAATAGTGAGGTGGTTGCAAGCGACCTCGAGGTCGAGTCCGGACATCTCAGCAGCGCTCCATTCGAAGTGGTTGGCATTATCCTTTAGGCATGCCTTGAGTGTCTCTCGAGCCAATTCTGGGAGGTCAGCTCTGATCGTCACGCCTTTGTTGGGGTCATCGCCCAATGGCACCAGTTCGAACTCTCCATCCGGGATCGGGCACATGTGTTGCCCTGATGGTGTTCCTGAAGTCTCGCCATCAGAATGGTCCTCCTCGACCATAGGGATCTTTCCCTTCCTTCTTCTTTCGGCCAAGTCCTCTAGCTCGAGACGGCTATCAAGGTCGATAACATCGACTTGAGGGAGAGGCTCGGGTTTGTGAGAGCTTTCCGGAAGGTTGACTTTGTCCTTGGTTAGGGGTTGGAGGTTGATGGACTTTGGGCCTTTCGCTGATGCCTCGAAGCATCTCCAAGCTACCTGGATGTCTCCATGCAATGTCGCCACCTTCCCGTTGGCAGTATAGTACTTCATCTTCAGATGCACGGTGGAGGGTACATCGATCAGCTCGGAAAGAGTGTGCCTACCAAAGATGCATTGGTACAGGGACGGGAAATCCACGACCATGAATTGCATCTTAATCGACCTTCCTGTTTCTTCGGACCCAAACGTGACAATCAGCTCTACGTATCCCCATGGCTTAGCTGTTGAGCCATTGAATCCCTGCAGATCCGTACCGAGGTAAGGAGCCAGGTGGGTTTCGTTGAGCTGCAAGGTTCTGAACAGCTGTGTGTACATGATATCTGCCGAACTTCCTTGGCCGACGAGTATGCGTCTGACGTCGAAGTTGGCCATCCTGGCACGTACAAGCAGGGGAATGTAAGAGTTGGGGGCGCCTCCCGGTAACTCCTCTTTGTAGAAGGCAAGTGGATGAGACTTGCCTTGGTTCTTGTCTAGGGTGGCACCCAGGTCCGAGCTCGTCCTGACGAGGTCATCGAACCTTCTTTTGATGGATCTGATGGAGTTTTTGGTGAATCTTCCACCGGAGATGACCATGGTTGTCGGGAAGGATTCCCAAGGGCTGTGGGTGGCGAAATAGGTCAGGAGGGTATCCAGGTCGGGGAAAAATAAATCTTCCGGCCTTGATATGCTCAAAGTTACCGGCATCAAAGAATTTCCTACGTGCTTTTCCTCTTTGACTTTTCTAGTAGAGGGTGTTTCTTATTTCGCGGACTCCTTCTTCTTATACTGCTTGAGGTGCCTGTATCTTATTAGGATTTCAATTGCATCCTGGAGATGGATGCAGTGCTCCGTCACATGTCTGTGACTTCGGTGGAACCTACAATATTTGCTTTTATCTACCCCAATTTGGTCGGGGTCTGGCGGGGGAAGCGCACTCCTCCTTGCTTGAAGTCAGAGTTCGTGCAGTCTGTCAGGATGTGTTCCCTAGAAGTGGTTAGGGGGGTGTAGTCATTGAACCGACCCGCCGACCCCTTGCTATCTCTTGAGTCGCGGGGTTTATCCTCCCGCCTTCATTCTCCTCCCTGACGAGATGTCGAGGGTTCTTCATTTTTAGAGCTTTTGACATTCTCCATGTGCCGGGTGTCACGAGCAGAATTTGCGGCTTCTTTTTCTTCATATTGGATGTATGCTTGAGCCTTCAAGAGGAAAGCATCCAACGTGGAAGGTGTCTCAATACCTACTGCCTTCGCAAAGTCGCTGCGAGGGCGCAGTCCTTTCTCGATGAGGTATTTCTTCATGTCGTCCATAGTCGAGACTTGGACGGCATCTTGATTGAACCTCTCGATATATGCTTGGAGAGATTCATCTTTCCCTTGGATGATGGCTTCTAGGGATGCTTCAGATTTTGGATGGTGCCGAGATGCGGTGAAGTGCCTAGAGAACAGTCTCCCCAAGTGCTTCCAGGAGGTGCCGGATCAGTCGAGAAAACTCTTGTACCACGTCATGGCCCCTTTCCTTAGAGTTGTAGGAAACAGGCGGAACTTGATGGACCCACGTACTCCTCTATAGTCGAGCAAAGCATCGATGTTCTCGATGTGATCGTCAGGGTCGGTAGTGTTGTCGTATTGGCCAAACTGGGGAGGTTTTTCCAGCCCAGACGGAATAGGAATTTCCATGATGGGACGGCAGAGTGGACCGTGATGTTCGTCTTCGTCACTCTGGTTGGGAGAGAGGGAGATGGATCGAATGTATCTTTTGTGATGGGGGGAGAGCTTTCTCTCCTCCTTTGATCTTGGTGACGAAGATCGATCGCGTGGGCGATGAGATTAGTTCTTCATCTTTTTGTGGGATGGCGACCCCCGATTCTCTCGAGGAGGGGTATGTCCCCTTTTTTTCAGAATCTGGCGGTCGGGGCGATCTCCCTTCCGAGCAAGCTTTCTCGGCGAGGGACTTCGGGAAATAGTCGCTTCGGGTCTCTAAGGTGGAGACGAGGGGCGGTTTCTTTCCAAAGCCTCGATATGTTGGCCCTGCTGGAGGAGGAGATTGTTGGTCTGGTTGAGGGCGGAAAGGATGGCAGCAAGTGTTAGGTCCGCATTGGTCGACAATAAAGTCGGGGATAGGGGGACGATGGGGTCAGTGACTTGATTCTTGGATTTCGGGTTGTCCAAGAAGAAGTCTTGATCTGGAGTATCTTCGGGATCCGGGGATGTGGCCCTACCATCTCTGCGATCGATGGAGTCCTCGCGATGAGGAGAGGGAATAACCCTATCTGTTTTCTTGACAAGTGAGAAAATAGAATTGTTGGGAAGAGACAGATCGTTGAATTCGGCCATCTCGTGAGGTTGAGATTATCTTTGATCTTTAGGTATGATTAAAGAAGATGGGGAAGAATCCTTCCGACATACGGCGCCACTGATTTGAACTGTTGATTAGAACTGGAGACAATCGGGCAGTTGATGATCTTCCGAGCAAGTTGGTGAGGAGAAAGGGGGTGGTGTACCTGCAAGACACTTCGATGCTAAAGTAAGCAAGTGTTCGAATGAGAAGGTAGAAAGTATTTGGGTTTTAGAATGTAAGAAAGTGATACCTTTCCCTCAAAGATATGAGAGTTTATATAATGACATGGGAGGATTCCCATTGGCTGCTATATTTGGGCCGAGATGTGCGGATCCACAAATATAGCCATCTGGGCTGACTAGGTCAAGACCAGGAAGATCTTCTCGCAACTAGCCGTTATGTCGGGCACATAGCGCATAACATGCACAAGTGGCGGTAAGTAGGATCGTCGTTTGGCTCGATGCATGTCGAGCGTAGCATGCCCGAAACGCGCATATGGGCGTCATGACGATGTTGTCGGGCTGAATCGGTTGCTGCGTTTAAGGGAAGAATGACCCGTCCGAATGCTTTCGGGCGATCCAGAACCGTTTTTTTACACAATCAACCAATGGAAAATCACAAACTTCCATGTCATTAAATTTTTAAAAAAGTAAAAGTGGGGCATAATTGAATTCATGGTTGTGATTGGTTGACAGTGTTAAACTATTTTACACTGTCAGTGCATTACTTCTTTTCTCAAATAATAATAATAAGTTTATTGCGAGTAAATTAGAATGATTTTTTTATATGATAAAAGTTAAAAAGTAATTGAGTATTAGAATATTGTATTTTTGCATTTGTGAGGATTTGAACTCATAATCTTCTATGGAGATTAATATTATGTTTTAATCTTTAAAAATTGAAGATGGATTTTGAAAAATGTCATATAAGAAAATAGATTATGTGGCAAAAAAAAGAGTTGACATGTTGCAAGACAAAAGTTAAATTGTGGTAAGATAATTAATGCAGACGCTGGATAAAACCATCCCTAACTACACATTAAAAATATGTCATGACACTCTGACCAAAAAGAAAGGTAAAATCTAAGCTCTTACCCAGAGAAATGTAGGAGAATACCTATGTTTTTTAAACATCGCTTGAACGAGTCCCGATAACGAGGCTTGTTTAACGATATTGATGATTTATGAGTTCAAGTAGTTCTTCACAAAATTGAAGTAGTTTTTCTTTCCTTTTATTTTTTTAATACACCAAAGAGTTATTTTTAAAGTTTTGATTTTTTTTTTTTGGAAAAATCCAAGAGCATTATATTAAAAGTTAGCATAAGTAGTGACATATAAATCCTTACATCAGTAAAAAGAAGCCATGAAATATCAGTACCGAAAACAACCCCTCTTCTCTAATTATTCAAAAAAAATTATATTATTAAAACCTCACCCAATTCCCCCTCTGAATTCTCTGATTTGTATCAAAATTGTAGGCTGCAAACCTGCTATGACAGAATATAAAATCTTCCGTTCAACAGTAGCTTCTTTGAGTAGACTGAATCACTTAATTACCGCGGCTGAATAAAACTGAGAGCTCCTAATCTGACCTCTCAACTGCTCACGCTATACCGATAATTGACCGGGGATTATTGTACCACGCTGGGGGATTGCATCGGGTAATTAAACTATTGTTGCTCATCCAAAACCACGACAACCTCTAAATATGTTCGAGCATTTGATCTTTTGCCCAAAATTTGTTTTTGAATATCACCTCATTTCTTGATTTCCAAATAGTCCAAATGATGGCAAACCATACAATTTTGAAACTTTGAATTGAGGTCCTATCGTTACCTCCTAGCGAGCTGAATTGTTCGAGATGTTCCCAGCTTCCACTTGGCAGGGCTGACTGCACTCCAAGCCACCTCATAACCATGGCCCGAATTCCTGCAGAAGTATTACACTCAAAGAAAATATGGTTTACCGTTTCTTCTACCCCACACTCGCCGTTACACGTTGAATTTTCTTGACCAAAAGCTTCTCTTTTATCTAAATTATCTTTGGTTGGGAGCCTATTATAGAGTAACTGTCATACTAAACTCGATACTTTTGATGGAACACTTTTCAGCCAAGCCTCCGACCACGTTTCCTGTGACTCAGATCTAGACTCTTCTTGCAGTAACTTATAACTTTCCTTTACCAAGTATGTCTATGAATTTTTCATGTCTCCTAAATCTAAGCTAGAGACATCTCTCCACCATAGCGAGTTATTATTGTCTTTGACACCTAAAGTGACATTTTCTTCGCCATATCTATCTAACATAACTTTATACCACAACCCTTGACTTTCTTGTCTATTTTTCCATAACCACTTACCTAGCAGCGCCTGATTGAAATCCCTCGAATTTTTAATACCCAACCCTCCCTCTTCTATGGGCCTAAATATTTTATCCCATTTGATCCACGTGATTTTTCTATGTTCCTCACTACCCTCTATAAAAAAAATTTAAACAGAGAGTCAAGTTTACGGATGATACCTGCGGGAGCTCTGAAAAAAAGAGAGAAAGACAATAATAGCTCGCTATGATTTAAAGCTTTGATTTGATTTTGGGTAAGAAACTCAACTAATTTAAAAATAAATAAAAAAAGGAAGAAAAAAAAGAAAGAAAGAAAGAAAGAAGCATTTAGTGCATGTATCTACCTATCTATTATCGAAACCAAAAGACCACGCCTCTTTTCAAATATCTCCGACCATACAACATATGAAAAAAAATGTCAATCCCTATTGTAAACTTGACGGTGGACACACCTATCCAAACAATTCACTCCTTTTTTGTTGAAGTATTCACATTGTTGGTAGACAACCCCTAGACACTTTCCATAGAACCAACCACCTTCACCTTTTCAACAGTTATTTTCTTCCAAATATTCAACAAATTTTCTTCCACTTGCTATTCTCAATTTTCTATCAAATTCTTCATAATATAGTAAACAGATTTTACACTATACTCATCATGCCGATTTAACTTTCATTTATACACATATCCTCTTGAACATCTTCACGATATGATATGGATAAAATACTCATATCTTCCCTTTCAATAAACAAATTACTTGTATGCTATAATCTCATTATTGGTAGCAAAGTTCCAACTTTAGATACAAACTTGATATCCAAACAAATTAACCGAAGACACATACTAATCAATCAAACAAAGGACAAACACCAAGAGATATCTTTAAAATCTTAATATAAATACATTCAATAATTAAAAGTTATAAAGTCAATAATAAACTGTTTGCTTATGTTTTTTTCCATCTACAATGTATCAAAATATGACGTGTTAAGTACGTGTATATACGTACCTAAGAATTTATCCAGATAAGGACACTATACCAAGCCATCACCACAAAAATATGTAGTATAGAGTGATGCAGACCCATCCATATTCCCATTCTTCTCATCACATTATAAATTCATGTATTCTCTTCTTATATTCACACACCCTTACCAATTTATCCTCCAACCTTTCTCTCTAACTCTTTAACCATGGAGGTAAAATCTCCCACCAAGAACCACAACAATAATGATAAAGGGTCCTCTTTTGAAGTGGATGGTGTCCAGCCTACCCCGAGCCCAATCCGTAAAATGATCGCCGTAGCATCCATCGCTACTGGCGTTCAGTTCGGATGGGCTCTTCAGCTCTCCCTTTTAACACCATACTCGCAAACTCTCGGAGTTCCGCATGTATGGTCCTCCTTCATCTGGCTCTGTGGCCCAATCTCCGGACTTCTAGTCCAGCCTATAGTAGGTTACTATAGCGACCGAAGCACTTCCCGCTTTGGTCGCAGACGTCCCTTCATTTTAAGTGGAGCCTTAGCCGTCGCTGTTTCTGTTTTCCTCATCGGTTACGCAGCTGACCTTGGCCACTCCATGGGCGACGACTTGTCGAAAAAAACCCGACCGAGGGCCGTCACTATCTTCGTCATTGGCTTCTGGATCCTCGACGTTGCCAACAACATGCTCCAGGGACCATGTCGAGCTTTCCTCGCGGATCTTGCAGCCGGCGACGAAAAGAAGACAAGAACAGCAATGAGTTTCTTTTCCTTCTTCATGGCCGTCGGTAGTATCCTCGGATACGCCGCGGGTTCCTTCGGCAAACTTCATAAAATCTTCCCTTTCACAGAAACCGTAGCATGTAATGTCTTCTGCCAAAATCTTAAGAGTTGTTTCTTTTTCTCCATCCTCCTCTTAATCGTCCTCTCCAGCTTCGCTCTCATCTACGTCAAGGAAACACCTAAGACAAAGCTTGAGTTGGACGACGACGACAAACAGGTTTCTTGTTTCGGAGAATTGTTCCATGCACTCAAAGAATTGAAGAGACCAATGTGGATATTGATGTTAGTAACCGCCGTGAACTGGATCGCATGGTTCCCGTTTTTCTTATTCGATACCGACTGGATGGGCCGTGAGGTATACGGAGGAGAGCCTGGAGAGAAAGCATATGCCACTGGAGTGAGAGTTGGTTCTTTAGGACTCATGCTTAATTCCATTGTTCTTGGATTAATGTCTCTAGCTGTGGAGCCATTGGGGAGATTGGTTGGAGGAATCAAGAGACTCTGGGGGATAGTTAATTTCATTCTAGCTATTTGTTTGGCAATGACTGTCGTCATCACAAAAATTGCTGAGCATGATCGTCATATGACAGGCGGTGCCACCGTTGGACATCCTTCCGACGGTGTCAAGGCCGGTTCCATGATCTTTTTCGCAGTTCTTGGAATCCCTTTAGCTGTAAGTAACATTTTTTCCTCTCTATTTGATGGATATAATACTAGTACATCTATAGTATATATACTAATATGAAGTATTTGATGTGTATCCATACAGATTACTTTTAGTGTTCCTTTTGCTCTAGCATCAATATACTCAAGTGCTTCAGGAGCTGGACAAGGTAAATTAATATTTTTCTGTCAGTGTCAAAAATGCATACAGATATTTATTTTTGCGTTAAATTTATGAAATTTTCAAATTATTATTGTTGTCAGAATTTTTAGTGTCTGTGTTTCATAAGTTATAACAAAAGATACTAAATCCATTTTTCTTTCATTCAAAATATTCAGGTTTATCTCTGGGAGTCTTGAACCTTGCAATTGTGATACCACAGGTTTGAATATATTTCCATTATTCATTTTTATTTGATAATAAATTTAAATTTATTTGACTTGTAGAAAGCAATATTCTAAATTTGACATCATTTTTTTTGTATATATAGATGTTGGTGTCAGCACTAAATGGACCATGGGATGCTATATTTGGTGGTGGTAATTTGCCGGCGTTTGTGGTGGGTGCGGTGGCTGCGGCCGTCAGTGCTATATTGGCGATAGTGTTGCTGCCGTCGGTGAAACCAGATGATGAGGCCAAGGTGAAACTTGCTGCTGGCGGTTTTCATTAGTATAAGGGGACTTACATAGGTTTCATTTTCATTTTTGCTTCCATCAATGTGGAAAATATTAAGTTTGTAGCATTTTGATTTGAAACTTGTGTGTGTAATAGAAATACTTTTAGTAAGAATGAATCAATAGTATAATGTTTCCTATGATTTTTGGTTAAATGTAAAGTGTGATAAACCGATTATGAATAAATATTTAATTAGTGCAATCATGAGATTTTAGACAATTTAATGTGAAGTTCGAGACATTTTAGGTGTATTGTGCCAAACCCATACTTATTGATTCAAGAGTTAGATATGTTCATGCTCTCAAATATCTCACTATTAGGTTTTAGTCTCTAAGTTTTATTTTTGTAGGAATATTAATCACTTTACAAAAAAAAAATATAATGGATTGGATTTTTTTTTTTTTTATAAAAGATGAGAGTTATATTAAAAAAAAAAACAACGTGAAACAAACATCATAAGGGATCAAGCCAAGAGTCCTAATAAGTCTAAATTTAGGGGTATCAGCCTTGTCAAGAAGAAAGTCCTAAAGGAAATCAGTATGCACAAAATTAAACCAAGAATAACGTTTGAGAAGTACCCATTAACTCATATCCCTCAGCATGCTTTGCGAAGTACCCATCAACTGTCTTTATTGTCATCCAGTTACGAATAACGTTTGAGCAGCAATAAAGCACTTAACTCTACATCTAGGGTCCATAGTGGTTTTAGGTCGAAGGGTGGTATACACCACATATCACCATGAGAATAACTTATGACACTTTGCATAACATTCTATGTAGTATTCTCATAGCGGGTCAATCCAATATAAATATTACCCTAATATTCATACCTACGTCAAGGCTTAATAACTCCTTATCCATGATCCATGATCCATGAGATGTGATCATCAGTCTATCTTCATAATAATCTCAATGCTTTAATGTTATCTCACTTCACAATAAAGCTCGATTACAAATACTTTAAGAATAATGTCTTTATGTTTAATGGGATCTCACGATTAAGTCACACTTAATATTTCATTAAACAGACTAACTATTTTAGGGACTTTATTATTTTGGAAAAGCAAACATAACAAAGAAATTCCTTTTATTATTAATAAATAATTCGATACAAGTACCGAAAGTATTTGTGTCTAGGCTTACACCAACATTAGCACCCCTCATGTCTGTGGTACTCCACATGACCCACTCAAGTTGTTCTAATCAAAGGGTGTATCTATAAGTCTAAAGCTTAATGCTAAGGCAATGCATCAAATTTATTGTAAAAAAAGAAAATATTTTTATCATTATGCTTGCAGCGGTTTCGAACCTTTGTGCCTATATACCCCATTCATGCAATAGACGATCAAGGCACTCGTAGTTTACCTAAAAGGGTGTTTTAGTTTATTGTGCGTTTTTCATGAACAATGTTGGCAAATCATGTCATTTTTTGAAAGTTTTCAAAAGAAAAAAATCCCCAGGGAGAGGAAAAAGTTCGTTTAATTTATTGTTTTTATTTAGAGAATACCTTAGATGGTCCTCCAAAGCAATAGGTGTTTGAGTATTTCTTCCTTAATTTTGAACGTGTTTGAGGTAAGCACAATACTAAAGTATATGATATGAGATACTTTGAATGACGAGTTAGGTTCCTTGGATCCAAAGTCCTCTACACATGCTTAAGGCTCATGGCTTATTGTACATACAACATTTATTAAGTGTTTTAGAAGTTTGAAGAAGAAAAGAAGTTTTAGTTTTATAATGGAGGCAAAAGAGAAAGACTAATCAAAAGGGAATCTCAGTCCTACTTGTTGTCATGCTTGTGGACCTAAAGTTGAGATAAAAGGATATCTACATGATATGGTCATACATGGATTCCAAACGTAAGGTTTATTTAGTTCAATCTTAACCAAGAATGAAATAAAGGGTCTTATGGGGAGCATGCAATCTCACAAGAAGAAGAAGAAGAAGAAGAAGAAGAAGGAGAAGGAGAAGGAGAAGGCAAGCAATCCTATACTTAGACAAGATGATAAAAGCAAGCAAACATCACATGATAAGTAACCCCTTACTCACAAATTAGGCACTTATACAAAGATTCCTAAAACATACCTACTTAGATAAGCAAGTAACACACATACACTCATGTTATTAGGTAGACACCTAAGAAATATCAAACTATGATAAAAGATAACACAAAGACTAAACTTAGACAAGTATAATTAATGACATGTATATTGAACTTACAACTATATGTTAGAATCTTGTAGAGGAAGGTCAAGCTAGGTACAACTAATTCAACATAACCAAGAGCAAATCAAGAACCTGCAGAAACTGGAGCAAATCTGGAAACAGCAAAAATTGGAGCAACTGATGGGCATGCACAAACTAGAGTGAAGCAACTCGATTTTCAAAAATCTTTTAAATTCTCGAAAACAGGTGAAATCGCCACCTAATTTTATTCGTTCTAAAAAGAACGGGGAAATATAGATAAAACCCCAAACAAGCGGATAAGGCGGTCTACGTGACCAAAAACTGGGATCGGGAGTCGGTTATGTAAGGGGAAAGTATTAGCACCCCTTACATCCATCGTACTCGACGGGACCCATTTAATTCTACGCGTTTGTGTGTGTGTTTACTAAGTTATGAATACCAAAAGGAAAAAGAAATTGTTTGTTATTATTTTGAGTTTGGCACGGTTTCGGAACCGTGTGCCTACATATTCCCTCGTGCAATGGGAAAGTCAAAACTCTGTAGTTCCTCTTAAAAAGGTTTTAAGTTTGTTGTATTGATTTTATAAGAAAAATCGTGCATTTAGACATTTCAAATACTTTGAACTAGGACTTGTTTTGTTTGTTTGAAAAGCTTAAGTCCTCGTTCGTATTTGAAACGACTATTACACTCTCTTTATCCGAAAAGAGTTTTTTATGATCGCGTATGAGCGATAAAAGAATTTGAATGAGTTGAATTGTTTTTTATGTGGATGAAAAAGTACCGAACAACGAGGCTAGCGTCTCACGATTCAAATACTAGAAACCCGAGGAACGAATGCTCACACGAGTCATCTATCACCCAAAAAGTTTTCTTGAGAAAAAGTGAAGTGAAACGAGTTCACGTTATTTAGGAGTCTTTAAGCCACAGGTCTAGCGTCCAACGACTTAAAGACTAAAGTTTATTTGGGGGACAAGTTTTTTAGCAACTGGTCTAACGTCCAACGACTTAAAAACTTGTACTTTATTATGGAAAAGATTTTGAAAATGCACTCGACGTTGGATCGAGGTTTGAGAAGAAGACTCGACGTTGGATTGAGTTTTATTGAAAGTGTTTTTGAGATACGTGCTGAGATGAAATATGGAATCGGATTGATTTTAAATTTAATTGTGTGCACAGTGTACATTGGTGAATAAGTACTGAATGAGTAAATAAACAGACAAAAATATCATACAATACAATCGGAAATTTAAATAATTATTAGAGATGATTTTTTCTGTTTGATGAAAAATCGGCTAATAGTTTAATCGATAAATCATCAGACAAAAACTATCATATCCAATAGTTATTTAGTACATCGCAATGAAATTATTTACGACAAAATAAATTAATTGAAATAGAATAAGTTCAGAAATAGCCTGGAATGTCGTGATTCTGGACGGTGTGAAAAGAAATCCATCTGAACTTTTGATTATTCCGCCAAAACTCGTCATATTGCTGGCGATTTGGGTGCGTCAGATCTTTCTTCGTCGAAAATACCCCAATGGTCCAAGTGACATATTATCATATATATATATATATATATATATATATATATATATATATATATATATATATATATATATATATATATATATATATATATATATATATCTTTTTACCAACTTTCTACTTAACATATTTTTCTCTTATAAATTAAACAATCAAAATAAAATGAAGAAAAATAAAAAATAAAATAAAGAAAAGAAAATTTGTTTAACAAAGTTGTCACCACCAGACACACCCACATGAAAAACAAATAAACAAAATATATATTTATTTTAAAAAGAAAAGAAAAAGGAAAAGGGAAATTTGGAAAAAAAACAACTGTCTTCTCTCTCTCTCACGCATCTCTCACGCGTTTTCTCCTTCTCACTCTCTCTCAAACCCTCGCCGCTCTCTCCTCACGGAAACGGTTTCTCACCGCCGCTCATCCTCACAGTTCTCTGTCTCTTTCTCTCACCGCGATCGCAATCGTCCCTCTCTCTCTCACCGATCGTATTGCATGTTGATTCCGATCGTTTGATTTCTGATTTTCTGAATGTTTGATTCGATTGTGTTTTCTGATACAGGTTGGAAAAGGAAAGGAAGAAGGATGGCGATGGAACTCGCAACCTCTTCGTCAACACAAAACTCGGTATTACCTTTCTTAAACTCTTCTTCTTTCTCAACTGACAGAATAAGATTTCTGAAAAATTAACACTGAAGGCTGTTGGTTAGGGAAGATGATGTTTATGCCATGCTTTACTTGCGTTTTCTGTTGGTTTTCATTTGGGTTCGAACTGCTTTCTTTTCTGGGATTTTCGTGTTTTTTGAACAAGATACTATACTGTTTGGTTTTGGAAAAGGTTCCTTTGGAAAACAGAGTTCTCTCTTTTGTGTGTTGTGAATGAACTGGCTTCTGAAAATGTTAGAACATATGCTACGATTTTTTGGTCTTTGAATTGGTTTGGGTTTGGAATAGTTAGAACAGATACTTCTTTTTTTTTGGTTGTGGCCTTTGGAGGGTTTTTTATTTGAACTGGTATTTTGAACAGATGTTATGCTGGTATGTTAAGAACAGTTGCTCTATCTTCTTTTTTGAACAGATGTTATACTCTTTTTTCCTTAGATTCATTTATGTGGTCTCCTACACTGATACTTTTTGTTTTTTCTCCTCTTTAAAACTGGTAGAGCAGATATTATACTTGTTGTTTTGGTTTTGCTCAGAAACTTTCACCCTCAGTGCTGTTTTTTTGCTTTTACTTTAGGTGAAAAACTTTGAACTCACTCTTTTTCCTTTTCTATGTTACTGCTGTTGCACATTGCTTGCATGAGTTGGCTTGCTCTTTTTGGCTCTGCTATACCCTGCTGCAGCATGCTTTTGTTGATAACCAAAACCTCTTTTGTCCCTTGTTTGACACTGCTGCCTGTTGCTTCTAAGTTTTGCCATGCTGTCTCTGTTGACTTTTGGGTTTTATATTGACTGTTGGGATTTATGCTGCCTTGATACATGCTTGTTGTGGCCTTTTTGGGATTAAAATGTTGCCTGTGGGATTACTTGTATGCTTATTGTTGGGATTAAAACCGTGAACTAATAACTGATATGTATGCTGCCCGGAATTTAGAATTGTCGCTTCGTATGCTTGCTCGTTGTATGCTTGTGGAAATCGAATCTGTTGCCTCTTTTTCTTGTTGCTCGGGATTAACACTGTGATGAATATTCTGAGTAAATTTTGTTTGTGAACTGAGTTGAATCACGATTTGCAAACAAAATTGATTCCCGCCGATGATTAATCTTTTTTACAAGATTCTGAGGCTTAGCGTTCAAAACCTGATTCCCGCCAACGCCTAATGATGAATCCCTCGACAAAAAGAATAATACAACACTTTTCCTTGATTTACTTTGATATTCAAATACAGTTACTAATCATTCTTTTCTTGTGTTTCATGCGACGTTGGAAGACGACAATGGTCGAGTGGTTAGGCGCGAAGATGAAGAGGAAGCAAGATGACCGCGACGTTGAAAAGCTTGCAACTCGAAGAAAAAGGCCAAGAAACTTCAAGACTTTTTGTAGACATTGTAGAAATTGGTTTAGAAACTTATGAATTTGTAACAACAAAAAAACAACTCTTATGTAGTTTGGAATTGATACCAATGTGAACCGTTTGAGTTTGAATAAATATTGAATAATTCTATCATTACTTGTAACAAATCTTGAATTATTTTTGAATCGATACTTGCAAATGTCGTACTTTGTATAGCTCACAACATTGAATTGGTTCGAAACAAATATATTCAAACTTCCCTTTTGTACCCTTGAATCTTGTAACATAATCGTTCTATACTTGCAATAACATCACAATCGTTTGAAATTGGTTTGAATGGTGCAGAACTTGCAAATTCTAAACAACTTTCTTGGAATCTAAGTTGGACTTAAAAAGGGTGAATTTTGAATGCCTCTTGAATTTGAATGAGATTTGAACGTTGAATGAATAGTATTTCCCTTGCACCTTAAATCTCTCGCCATGGTATCTGTAAGAACAAATTTCTTTTAAAATGAACTTCCATAGAACAAATGACATTATTCCATCCTCACTTCGAAATTCTAAACGAAACTAGAATGAAGTTATTCTTGAAATTTGAGTTAAAAAATAACCTTCTGGACTTCCTTTTCGAACTTGAGTTAGAAATGCCCACCATTCTAAACAAAACGACAAAGCCAACAGTAGCCACTTTTAAAATCCAAACCTTGCCAATGATGCCTTTGAGGAAGCGATATTCATCCTGATTCTCAATCAAACTCCCATTGGTAGATAAAACATCAACAAAAATGCGCACATATGAGAAACTTTTAATCATAAACCAACGGATGATTTTGCTCCAAACTTTTTAATCTGATGCAAGCGAAACACACGAGGACGCATCCGAGAATTACCAGGTCATTCACATCCCTGAATCCGTGCATCTTTTATTTTCAAAGAAACCCACAACAGTGATGATGACAAGCACATGACGAACGTCTGAGTGTACAATCTTAAAGTCCGACAGAGGAAATCACAGTGACCAAGAAACCCAACCTCGAATGAATACGAGAGCCCCTTATACTAATTGTCAACATAACTAAATTCCATATTTTTGAAAAGTTTGACAACTGAAATGAGCCACACAAATTTATAAAAATAAACGAAGGGTAAATTTTGGGGTGCGACATAGAGCAACTAAGGATCATGCAAAAATTGGAGCATTTGAGGATCATGCACAAATTGAGGAAACTCATGATCCTGCACAAACTAAAGCAAGCCATGATCCTGCACAAACTAAAGCAAGCCATGATCTTGCACAAAATGCCCAGACTGGCTCAAATGTTGCACCAACTGAAAGTGAAATTGCGGCAAATGATACAAATGACTATTTTGGAGACATTACTGATGATTTAATTTCAAGAATTCCTGACATTAACACAACACAATGTTCTGTTGTGGTTGGTAAAGCACATGGAAACTGCAAGAAAAAAGTGACACCTTCCAAGCCAATAAGAAAGAGATATAGTGAAAGGCAAAAACTCATGTGGTTTAAAAAACCAATCACAGGGTCAGGTTCAAACCAATACTAGCCTATGTCTTTGACAAATGAAGAGAATGGTTGTGGTTCTAAGCGTGCAAAGAATAAATCTAAGAATGAGAATTAAGTTATGTATTGCTTATAAGTTATGCATTTTGTTGGATCCTTTGATTATGTACTGCCTAAGACTTATGCATTTTGTTAACCTACTAGTTATGTATTTTGTTAAGTTGTAATGACTTTGGATTTTGAAATACTTATGCCTTAATGTAATACTTAATGACTTTGGCCTTCATTACTACTTATGCCTTCATTATGGTTAAGCTATGAATTCATCTGATAATACTTATGCTTCACCTGTCATTATATCATTATGGTTTCATCTTATAATACAATTGATAAGACAAAATTCTAAGAAAAATGTAACACTTTTATTCATTCAACTTGAAATTACATAAACATCATATTGCCTTTTTAAACCAACACGTCATAATGCAAATTCATTACAATGATACATTACACATGAAATTACAAATAACTGTACAAGACTGCAAGTGTAATCAAAGATATCAACAATGCCATATTCAATTAGAATATTTTCCTCTTCAACCCAACTTTCTTCAGCTTTGATTTTTCCAGTTTTCTTTCTATCAAATCATACTTCACCATTTCCAAATCACACTATTTACAATAACTTTCAGAATTTGATATTTCATCATCCCAAACAAATAGCTCACAGCTATTGTCCATCTGCAAAGAGAGTAAAAAATAACCCTAGAAAATAGTAAACATATTTAACAAAACTCAAATAATCAAGCACTTACCCTTGCATTGCTACACTTCCAGAATTTCCTATTACGATTTTTTACAGCGTTAACAACCCACATCTTCATCGGACGACAACATCCACAGCTAGAAACCTTTGATTTGTCGTACGAATTGCAGCTTCCCACGCTCTTGCTAGCATCCATTTGAACATAATTAGGGTTACAATAATTAATTACAATGAAAAATTGAGGGAACAAGATGAGGACGAAAGTAGGGAAAAAAGATTTTGAAGAGAAGGTACATCAATTTGAAGAGAGGACACGGACAAAGGAAACCCTAAAAATTAGGAAAAAGTATTCGTGAGGGTAATGAATCCTTAATTCATAATTATAACTAGTGTCGAACCAGCATGGAAACCATTGCCCAATCAACAAATGGATTCTGGCCACATAATCAAATCAAATGGAATCTGGCACTAGAAGGTTTTTCATTCTGGAATCTTTCTTTTTTAAGGGGCGAAAAAAAAAATTTTAAAAGGTGGGTAAACTAAATCTCACTACTATTGCAAGGGTAAAAGGTATTTAACCTAAACAAATATTTATTGGATAAATTTAGTTGATTTATCTAAAAGCCAATAATCGTTTGGCTTTGTCTGTTTCTCATACTCGGCCCAAAACTAACACCCTGAAGCACTAAGCCGAGCTTCTACGTTGACGAGACTATACTCGGCTGAATCAATCCTTCTAGAATCAACAAAAGCATTGAGTGTATTACAAATAATACAATAGAAATAATGTTTTCAAATGCTTCAGGAAGAGGTCAACCTATCCAACAAGTAATTGAAAAGTTGGAGGACAGAGTAGGATGAATGATCTTTAATGGAAAACATTTATGTGAAGGGAGCTTGACCTCCCCCACTCTTCATCAATCCTTTCATGAGCTGCAAAAAGGCTCTCTCATTCACCTAAGAGAATTCAAATTTACTAAACAATTTATCAAGTAGCTAAGTTTTTTTAGATTAAGTCTTTTTGAGACGACGTTACTATTACATTGTTGAATAATATGTCTGTTTGAGATTTATTACACATTTTTTATTTATTTAAGTTTTTCTTGAGTTTAATGACCTAATTAACATAAAAGACCTAATCAATTTTCTCATTTTGAATTTTATTCTCTTAGTTTTCTCGTTCTTGTTTTGGAACTAAATAAAATAAATAAAAAACCCAAGTGTGATATTAAGCGTCTCATATGTGACACCCCGAAAATAATTCGGTAATTAAATAATTATGATTTTAATTATTAAATTAATTGAGAGCATAGTTGATTTAATATATTGAATTATTGAGATTAATTAGGGAATTAATTGGAGAATGAAAAATAAATAATTATTTTATTTATGTTAAAAAGGAATAAAAGGAATTAAATAAGGAAAAAGAGGAAAAATAGAATCATTTGGAGAAAACAAGACTACGTAGAAGTGAGAAGAGGAGAAAGAAGAAGGAAAACCTAGAAGCGTCAGAATCTCGAAGAGCCCACAAGGTAAGGGGTGATTTCGACTGATTAATGCTTATTATAGGTTTTGATGTTGATTCTATATATCATAGCATGTTAGGAAATTGTGTTTGTGAAATTCTAGGGTTCCATGAATGTATACCTAATAGTGTCAGTTGGTGTCAGATTGAGTCTGATTGTGTCAGAACATGTATGGAATAAGATTAGAGTGTCAATAGATGAAAATAGATTATGGAAATATGTTGTTTGATGAAATAGATGATGAAAAATGATGTGTTTTAGTGTTCCCATGATTGAAGTTCGTATGGGTATGATTGAGTTTGGATGGAAATGGATGAATGCTGTCAAAAATGCAGGAAATGGCTTTTTAACACGTGGGAACCGGTTCCTGTATAGGAGGAACCGGGTTGCCCTTTGAAAATTTACAAAGGACTGAAAAATACACGTGGGAACCGGTTCCTGTATGTGACGGAACCGGGTTCCCTTTGAAAAATTTGGTAAAAATTGGAAAATTTCACTTAGGAACCGGTTCCTGTATGTGACGGAACTGGGTTCCCATACATTTTTCCAGCAACGAGGTTTTGGAACTTTTTAGGAACCGGTTCCTGTATATGTAGGAACCGGGTTCCAACTTAAATTTTTGAAAAATGTCAAACTTTGAAAATTCATAACTTTCAAACCGTAAGTCCGTTTTGAGCGCCGTTTTGGACGTTATTTTCTAAATTTAAAGCTCTATTTTATGAAATGAAAATATTTTCCAAAACTTGAAATTATTTTGAAAATGGGCCAAATTCCGGAATAGATGACTATTGACTGACGCATATTGATGTGTATGCCGTAGAGATCCTGTGGTGATGGATATATTGATACAGAGTGAATGTAAAGCGTGTTAAGCTGTTGTTATTTGTGTGCATGATGGCTGGATCATCATGTTTTTGAGTCTGATTCGGTTTATGATAATTGGTGTAGTCATGATTGTATTGATATCATGTGTTTGTTGGTGTTGTATATGATTGATGGCTTTTGACCTTAATTGTCGATGTTGTGATGAATTGTTCATGATAGGAGATTGTATCATGTTGTGGGTGATGAGGGTGTATGATGTCTGAGGTGGTCATAACCTGTGTTGATGTATGCATGATTGGTTGATATATCATGTTGATTTGTTTGCATGTTTACACTGATGTTAGATGTATGCATGATAGATTGATATATCATGTTGATTGTTTTGCATGTTTATGCTGATGTTGATGTATGCATGATTGGTTGAGATATCATGTTGGATGGTTGTTTCAGTTATGTTGAGTTGATGTATTACATAGACTGATTAATGTTGCATGCTATTGATGTGCGTGCATATGCATTGTTTTGGTGAAGCTAATTCCCATTGTGCGGAATTTGGCTTGGATTGCCGATAACCGATACCCGAGTGAGGATGGGTGGTTAGGCTGGATTCGTGTCCGAGTGGTTATGGACGAATCGATGGTACTGTATCCGGTTGATGAATGGATCAGTGTTGGGTGACTTGGTCACGAGTCGGTACCGCATGCATTGAGTCTGCATTATATTTGTATGGAATAGTAACATGTTAGGATGTCTTCCAGTGTTACTATTCCCTGATTGATGATTGTTGTGCATGATGATTATATGGTTGTAATTGTGTATTGAATCTGGAGTTATGTTAAAATGGGTGGAGTAATATGCTTGAAATATATTGTTAATTGAGAAGCTTATAATATGCTTTAATTATGAGAAGTCTCACCCTTACTTTACCATTTCAGATTAAAGTTAGCAGCTGAAGAGTCGGTGAGGATGGCTCTAGAGCTCATCGTTTAGTCCGCGTGTCAGTGTCATGCTCTGATTAGATTGTAACACTGGGGAACGTTAGATGAGGAATTAGACTTGGTCTATTATTTATTTAAAACTTAGTGGGAATAATGTTGATTGAATTTATTCCGTTTTTCTTTTGGTTATGGTATCTTTCCGCTGTGTAAGACATGGTCTTAGCTTGATTGAAATTAATTGGAAATTGTTGATCCTCAGTGTAGCATGGCTACTGTTTGAATGAAGGTTTATTCTATTTATTAATTGTGACATCCCGTGATTACCGTGTTGAACTCTGATTAAAGATGATTTAAATGTTAATTTAATTAATATATTCGGGGTATTTAGATGGGGTGTTACATCATACGTAAAATTGTGACAGTTCAAATCGATTTTTTATAAACCTTTTGAGTGTGTTTGGATGAAGCATTTGAACAAAGGAAAGTAATTTTTTGAGGGGACTTAAAATGATTTGATCAAAATCTATTGTTTGGATAAAAAAAATAGAGAATTGTTAAAATGATGTAAATTTTATGAAGCATTTTATTCAAGCCAAATTTAAGGAATTTCAAATGACACCAAAAAGTAAAGAATTTGTGATTGCTCCATAATTTAAAAGTTAAATTGTTTATTAATAATTTTTTAAATTTTGTAAAATAGTCCTTATATTTTGAAAATGAAGCAATTCAAATACTCCATCCAATCAATAAATTTTAAAAATGAAAGGAATTCAAATGAAACATTTGAATTCTATAAAATTTCAAAATTCCTTAAATTTTAAAAAATTGATTCATCCAAACACTTTTATATATGTTTAGTAACAATTTAAATTGATGCCAAATTTTAGTTTTATTTTTTTACAACAGTTTTAAATGTCAATAAAAGTAATAGGTGTTTTTATTTTCATATTCTGTTATTCAATACTTTTGGAAACTATTTGTTTAAACTAATTTTAGTATTTCTACTAGAAGCCTTCTTTTGAAAATAAATAAATATTTGTACGTTAAACTTATATACGTAAAAAAATTTTAACTAAAATTAATTAAAACACTAAGGGCATGTTGAAAGGTTTTTTAAAAACTCTATTTTAATTATTGAAAATTTAAAAATTAAAAATTTGTTTGAATACACTATTTTGCAAATGTGTTTTTAAGAACTCTTCACTATTTTTTAATTTTTAAAAACAAACAATTGAAATAGCTAAATTATATTTTAATTTTTAATTTTTTAATTTTAAAAATTAAAAACAAAAACTATTTCAAACATACCCTAAATGTCAACGCAGTTTCTTTAAGTAATATTTGGAGAACCATCTAACTTGAGGGATAATTTATTTTTCTTCTTTTTTACCTTTTCCAACCATCACCTAAAAGACCCCAGTTATGATCTTTACTCTAAATTACACTATCATTGACAATCTGTAGATGTTTCTTATCTCAATCAACAATCCTTGATGGCCTAATTAGAAAAATCGAACCCTACATTCATCTTAAATTTATCAAACATAAGTTTTTCACACACCATATCAATCGATATATGTTAAAGAAGACTTTAGACGACAAATGTTTATCTTAGTTAGCACTTTAAAATGTTGCCTATTATAACATTGTTGTATGTATAGGTAGCATTTTTTAATGAAAAAGTATTAGTCTAAATTCACTTTAGACATTTTTTTTATTTAAAGTGGAGGTGTAAGTTCGTATTTAAGTAACACTTTCTAATTAAAATTTTTGGCTGGAACATTATTCAACGGTGCTGTTTTTTAAAAGCGTTGGCGCAAGTCATTGTTACACAGCGTTTTTTTTATCTTAGACAACATTGGTATAAATATTTAAAGAGTGATGTCTAAGATCATATATACACAATGTTTTCTTTTAAAAGTGTTGGTATAAGTTATGTTTTACTAATTCTTTAAACAACACTTGATATAAAAAGTGTTGTTTTATATATTCATTAAGCTGCACTTTCAGGTAATAAGTGTCTACTTATGTCAGAATTACACATAATTCATTATAATTTAATATTTTTAAAATTGAATTTTTTATATTTAAATTAAACATCTTAAATACTACCATTCTCATAATCATAGATAAATAATATATTGTGATCAATAAAAAATATATGTTATACCAAAATATTAAGAAAAGAAAATAGTTCAGAATTATAATAAAATTCACAATTTCTCTAATACAAATTCAGAATGTTAATTCCTCCTTTGGATAGCATAGGCCCAATAGGTACACCAGGAGTAAAATCAGATTTCTTTTGAAGGTCCCATACACCTCCCATAAGTAGTGCATACACAATTTTGTCATAGTGGAAAAGAATGAAATGGACTTTTTTTAACAATTTCAGCAGCCTGGTGAAAAATGAAGTTAGAAGTCATAGACATGTATCATCATCATAATGTCTTAGCAGTAGCTACCAATTTCAAACTTTTGTGTTGGTGCACCCCTCAAGGTTTTATACCAAAGCATATATCACCAGTCACAACACTTCATTAAAATTAACTCACATCTTCAAAAGGAGACACAATTCTAAGAAGCAGTTTAGAACGTTTTCCAGAGTACAGTGCATCATGGCCTAAGAGAGTTTGCTCAACATTTTCAATTTGCAATTTTGATTGGAAAATGTCCAAGTAATTGACATGGTAAAGTAAAGACACCATATTGTTTGAATAAATAATGAATAGAAAACTTTAGCAAACATATTATGTATAGAGATTCACAGTCAATTACATCAACAACAAGTGACTTAATGTGATTCTTTTTCTTCTCTTGATTGTCTTTTCCAGAATTCCTATTAACAGTCATAAGGAAATCAGTAATAAACTCTAAATCTCAAAATATTCAAATTTTCTTATTGTATTGTATAGGATAAAGACCATGCATCAATGTTTTAAAACCCAGACCGGTGATCGACTCACTGGGTCATTGGGTTACTGGTCGGATCAGTGGGTCACTGGTCAGACCGCATGGCTTTTGACCCGGTTTCTATAAAAAAATATATTCATTATATGAAATTTGCAACTATAATAATATAGAAAATTATAAATTCAAATAATTTAGAATAAACAAAGTATTAATAACAATCAAAATAAGTGATAGAAATTTAATGTAGCAAATTATAAATTCAAATAAGTGATAGAAACTTAACAATTCATAAGTTATAGTATTATAATAAGTCACAGAAATCCACACTCAACAATCCATAATTTTTTTATGTCCATGAAGTCAAATTGTCATAATCTTGATATTCATATTCATGTTCAGCTTCATTGTCTTCTCCACCAACTTTATCTTCTCCGGTGTTGCTATTTTCTTGATTCACAATATCAACAATAGTATCTTGTGCATTATCTATGTCTCCATCTTCATCCTCATCTAAATCTATTTGATCTATAACAATATTTTTAAAAATAATTAACAAAAAAAAAGTCAAACCCGTCGGTTCAGTCAAAACCGCCGGTTCACTGGTTTAACCGGTGAACCGGCCGGTTCACATCGATTTCATCTGATCTAAATGTAATTCCAGTCTTATCCCTTAATCGGACCGCCTGAACCACCGATTCTCGATCCGACCGATCCGATCGGTCGGATCGGGCTGGGTTTTAAAACACTGCCATGCATATAAACTTTAACATATACACAAACACATAACAACAAATTTAAACCAGAAAAAACTAACAACCACTGAAAATATTAGTCTTTGTCTTTAGCAAAATGCATATATGCCTATAACAAATAAAATTCTCTTAAACATATTATTTTGGTAATGTAAAAAAACCCAAGAGTAAATCAAAAAACTCATCGTAAGAAAATCAAAGAGAAAGCTATGAGAAGCTCATTATAAAAAAGTCAAGAATAAGTTAAGAAGAAACTCATTGTAAGAATACTCAAAGATAAACTAAGAAGAAACTCATTGTGAAAAAGTCAGTGTTTTAAAATTCAGCCCGATTCGGCCGGTCGAACCGGTCTGACCGAGAACCGGTGGTCCAGGCGGTCCGATTAAGGGATAAGACCGGAATTACATTTAGACCGGATGAAACCGGTGTGAACCGGCGTTCACCGGTTAAACCGGTGAACCGGCGGTTTTGACTGAACCGACGGGTTTGACTATTTTTTTTTGTTAATTATTTTTAAAAATATTGTTATAGATCAAATAGATTTAGATGAGGATGAAGATGGAGACATAGATAATGCACAAGATACTATTGTTGATATTGTGAATCAAGAAAAAAGCAACACCGGAGAAGATAAAGTTGGTGAAGAAGACAATGAAGCTGAAGATGAATATGAATATCAAGATTATGACAATTTGACTTCATGGACATAAAAAAATTATGAATTGTTGAGTGTGGATTTTTGTGACTTATTATAATACTATAACTTATGAATTGTTAAGTTTCTATCACTTATTTGAATTTATAATTTGCTACGTTAAGTTTCTATCACTTATTTTGATTGTTACTAATACTTTTGTTTATTTTAAATTATTTGAATTTATAATTTTCTATATTATTATAGTTACAAATTTTATATAATGAATTTTTTTTTTTATAGAAACTGGGTCAAAAGCCATGCGGTGACCCACTGGTCCGACCAGTAACCCAGTGACCCAATAACTTTACCGAGTCGATCACCGGTCCGAGTTTTAAAACATTAGAAAAAGTTCAAAAGGAAGTTAAGGTCACTTAAATATATCATTTGAATTGATAGAGAGAAGTGACATTTTATCTTAGCAAAATTTTATATGCAAAAGTTTAATTAAAATTTAATTTAATTTAATTAATTAATTAATTAATTAGGCAAAAATGATAATAGAAAGGAGGGTGGAATTTTAAATGCCTATAACAGATAAAATTTGTTAGGCTTGTAAATCATATTTAAGAACCGTTTGTTTTGTCTTTTAAAAAATATATATTATTTACAGTATTACATAATTTTATAAAAAGAATTAGATATATTTTTAAATAACTATCTACTATAGTACATCATATATACTAGAAATTTTGTGTACTACTATAAATTATAATTTGTAATCTAATAAATTTATAATTTTGTGTACATCATATTTTAGAATATTAAAATTTTAAAAAATTTTAAAATTATTTTAAATAATTTTTTATAAAGATTAGTTTTGAATTTTTTTTTTAAATTGCAATTTCAATCTTTAATAATATATGATTATGTTATTCAACATCAAAATAAATTTTTAAATTTAAAAAAAAAATGAATATAAAAAGTTTATAATATTTTGAAAAACAATTTTATAAAATTTATTTTTAAAAATATAAAAAAAAAAACGTTTTTTAAAATTAATACAAACAGAGCCTTAAGCAAACAAATCTAGGCTTTGTATTTTCTAGCAATCAAACACATAACTGATGAAGGGTTTTTTTTTCTTAAGGAGGGCCGAAGCCCAAAAGAGAAAAAAAAAACTATAAGAAAACTATCCTAGAAGAAGGATAACCATTCAAATCCTGCTCAAAAACATGAATAAAAAAGGAAGGCATCTCTCGGTGAATCACCAATTCATCTTGCAAATCATTACTAGCAACAGCTAATAAATGGGCGCATCCATTAATTTCTCTAAAGGAATGCACCAACTCCACCTTCTCTAACTTAGTCATGAGCAAGCAAATATTACCAATTAGATTGGCAACACCGAACCACTTCTTAGACTTATGCACTATAGTGTCTACAACAACCTTCAAGTTCGTGCTTATTTCCACCTTTTTATAACCTTTCTCAACAGCCACCCTCAAACCCTCCAGGGTACCCACAACTCAGCTACTAACACGCTACAATGGAAACAAACTTCAAAAAGCCTCCCAACCAAGAACCATTAGCATCTCTAACAATCCCTCCACACCCAGATCTACGACTATCCTCATGTGAACCATCCACATTTAATTTAACAAGTCCAACTCTTGGCCTTTGCCAAATCAACTCCTTAATCTCTATCTGCTTATCTACGATAACTTTCCTCAACCTCAAGGCCTCCCCATAATCCATAACCATACCATAAATTAACTTCACCGCTTGCAACGGTCTTTTGAAACTCTGGTCATGCAACTCCTTATTTCTCCAAGCCCATAAGGTATGACACCTAATAGCCCAATAGTTACACCAGACAATAGCTTATATATTCTTACCATCAACATTAAGAGCAATCCACTCTTTCAAATCTGTCTGAAAAAATTGTTGCGCAATATTATCCAGAATCCTTCTCTCCCACATACATCTAACAATTCTACAATCTCTAACCGCATGAAGTGAAGTTTTGATGACATGACCACAAAGCTTACACCCAACTTATCCCAAACCAAACACATTCTTCCTACTACTAGTAAGAAGCCTGTCATGATTTAAAAGCCAAATGAAACTCTTAACCCGCTCAGGAACATTTAACAACCATATCTACTCCCAACTACTACCATCATCATTATCCTTCTCATTGGCCAGAAACTTATACATATTTCTAATCGAAAATGTACCATCCACTTCATTAGCCACAATCACTTTATCATTACCACTGTCATGAACAGGAGGAATCATTGCATTAATTTTCCAACTAATATTTATATGAAGCCAATCCAATTTATTCCAATCCCATAAACCATCCGCAGCAGTAAACTCGCAAACCGTAGCATGGGGCAGATAATGGGGAATATTTAAATTCAAATCCTTAATGCTTCTATCCCTTTCCACCCATATATCCTCCCATGCCTTTATAATCTCACAATCACCAATATTACAAACACCAAACACCATCAAAGGCTGATGGAACTTAACAATCGCCTTCCATAAGCTAGAATCCACGGGTTTAACAGTAAGAGTACCATTTCCAGCATTATAGTTATATTTACTACGGAGCACCTTACACCACAGCTCGTCCTCCATATTTATCATACTACATCCCAACTTCAAAATGCAAGCTTCATTCATAACGTGCAAGTCACACAAACCCAATCCTCCTACACTTTTATTCGTGATCATCGTTTCCCACTTAACAGCATGATAATTCTTCTTATTATTCGTATCACCCCAAATAAAATTTCGTTGAAGCTTTTGAATATCATTAATACAAGACTGAGGAAGCAGGCTGGTCATCATATGATACATCATAATAGCCTCTATAACACTTTTCGTTAGCGTTACTCGCCCAACAAAAGAAAGTTGTGTCGCCTTCCAACTATTAAGCCTTTGCGTAATTTGATCCGTAGTATAATTGAAATCCTGCTTCTTTAACGCCTTTACAAATAACGGGGGACCCAAATACTTACCAAAACTATTGGTTTCTCGGAAATTCAAAATATTTTCCAGCTTAGTTCTTACACTTCTCGAAACATTTGAAGAGAACAAAATGTTGGATTTATCTCTTGTATACAAACTGTCTGACTATAGGCCACTTTTCAAATTAATGCAATTCCTCTTTTCCTTTTCCAATTTCAATTTTTATTGTTTTGATTGCATAAAGTCCAATGATTGCTTTGAATGATTATATGCATCTGACAATAAACATTTGTTCACAAACATATGAAAAGTGAACAGAAACAGTAGTTACTACAGACTCCAGGAATTGAGATGACAACTAAAGTCACCAATACATCCCCACAGAGTCATTTTCACAAGAAATAAATTCGCAGGATCATCAATCCCCACAGAACCACCGCTCTCCCTACAAATGCAAATCTTCTCCAATGAAGTAATACATTATCATCTCCTCCCAACAATATTCTAATACTTCAAACTTCATCACATTAGTCCCCGAGCAATGACCCTATCAACTATATTAGCTTCACCTTATCACGTTAGTCCCCGAGCAGTGATCCTATTAGTGCTCCAACACTTCAGCATTCATCACATTAGTCCCTGAGCAGTGATCCTATCAGCTTCACCATAGTACGTCAGTCTCCAAGCAGTAACAGGTTATTCATCACATTAGTCCCCGAGCAGTGATCCTATCAGCTACATCAGCTTCAGCAGCCTCAAACTTCATCGTGTTAGTCCCCGAGCAGTGGTCCTATCAGCTTCACCTCAGTACGTCAGTCTCCAAGCAGTAAGTTATTCCATATCACATTATCCCCCAGCAGGGTCTATGGACAATGTAATCACCCATAGCAAGGTCTATACACAAGATCTCCAACGGAGCATCCTCCAACGACGGCAATATCCAGACTTGAAACTTGGTCAGATTGTGCATCAGAGGAATTCACATTTCTCTTATTCCCCAGCCAGGGTTTTCAACAACCTCATCCCCAAGCATACATCAAAGAACTCCAGCAGAATGTTCCTATCTTCTTCAAGATGGATATGTTTTGAAATACCATAACATCTACATTCATACATCTCATAAAAATCATAACATGTGCATGTATCATAACACTGTCATATACTCGCATGCATCATAATCTGCATAGGACTAACCATATCCTGTCAAGATTTATTTCCCCAGCAGGGGAAAGCTATTTTCAAACAGAAGGTCAAAGATTAATACCGAAACAAGACGGGAGAACTATCTAAATGACCATACAAATTATTCCCAGGCAACAAATCATAGATTAACATCCGAAACAAGACGAGAAAACTATCTACATTCTGACAAATATTCATCTCAGAAATATCCAAGACGAAGGTTTATTCTGACTCTCTCTTATTATCAACCGCCCCGGATGACATCTTAAGTGCATCTCCGATTTCTCTTTCATCCAAAAGACGAATACAGATTCTAGCGTACGACTCACTCTCCAACATCAACTTCTCCAAATGGCATCTATAAGCCCATTTCAGCGCGTTGTCAATTGACGATCTTATTCCATATAATAGCGAGTGCAAATTTTCAGGTGTACTCGAGTGTTCAATCATCTTCTACCTTCAGGTCACGAAAGGCAAGCATACCAATCTAACCCTTCAGGTACAAGAAGATTGAACAGGGGCAACTGTCATACCCCAAAATTTGCCCTCCTACTTCTCAAGATAATTCTCATCTCCATACTTGAGGATTTCACAAGAGTTGATCAGACAAACCCTCTCCTAAGCAATCAATCCAGACTATGGTTTTGCTCCTCTCAAGTCAAAATGGATTTCCAATGCTTCAAGGGATTACCATGTCAAGTTTCAAGCCCTACAAGTCAAATTTACTCATCCAGTTGCTCAGATGGTTGAAAATCAGTTGTATTGGACAAAAAGTCAATTGTGGCCAACATGCAGTCAAACTTCATATGTTTTGTCAACATAAATATTTTGAAGTGATATTCATCATTTGATCAAGGGTTGATCATGATTCATCAAGAAAAGCCAAGATTTGATCAAAAGTCAAAGTTTCTAAATTAGGGTTTTTGAACAAAAAGTCAACAGAACTTTGACCAGGCATAACTTTCACATGATTTATTAGAAATTTTTCCACTGAAGCTCATCTTTAAGAGAATTCAATTCTCTACAACTTCATGTCTCACAAGCTTGGGCTGGAAATGCTTCATTTGAAAGTTATGGATCAAAATATTACAGGTCCTTTTAAAAAGTCAATAAAAAGTCATCTTTTTGCAAAGAAGTGTTAATGAGCATGAAAACTTCAATGAATATGAAACCAAAATTTATGTTTAGAAGACATCTTGAGATTTCTAAAATGTCTAAGAACACCCAAAAATGTTAAAAATTGAGCAAGATACAAGTTGTGCAAGTTGAGCATTTTTGAGGAGGTGCATAAAGAAAAATACCTAGCAAAAGCAAATATTTTTCAAATTGACCTAAGATTTTATGATCCAAACTTGATTATGAGATTATCCATGACTTCTATACCTCATGCCACGCCTCTTGTCTTTTTATTTATTTATTTTTGAATTAAATGGCTTAAATTCAAATTTAATTAAATAAAATACAAAGATGATTATTAATACAAGGTGGGCTTGATTTGTACATGTCTTGAGGACCAAGGAAGCCCAGAAGAGCTGACATTTTCGTGCAAGAAGATTTGAGGAAAGATTGAGCCAAGTATGGAAATATTTCATACAAATTTCAAATCAAATATTCTCCATTGAAAGAATATATTTTCTCTTAAAGTCTTGACCTATTTCCACTCCTCTATATATACTTAACACCTTCACAAGGCAAAGACACGGATTTCTAGCCTCTTACAAACCCTAGAAATCTCTCAATTTTTTTTACAAACTTGCAAAATCGTGTTTCAATTTCCAGGCAGTTTCAAGCCATTCTAGCCATATATTCGTTTTCCTGAAGTTCCCAGGGATCGATTCACATCATTACACAAAGCCAAAGCACTCCAGATCAAGCTTTCCAAGCCTCTCCGATTTGGTAAATGTCTTAAAATTGTTTCTCTTAATCCATGCATTACTAACTATTTTTGTTTGTTTGTATGATCTCAGGATGTTATTTAGAACAGGTACAATGTGTTACTTGTGAGCTTTAAGGCTTAGATCTTGTGATGTCATTGTTAGGGCATAAGAAGTTGTGAGCTTCGAACCCATCAATACAGGGACTTTCAGGTTGCCAAAACACCACCATTGGATTTCCAGGGTTCGAATTAGGAGTAGGGTCCTCTATTTGCATTTATCTCGTTTATTTTGTAGGATCGGATCTCCAGAAGGCCAGAGAAGATGACTGGAGCTTTGCTCCGACGCCTCTGACTCAGGTTGACTCCAGCAGGGCAGGAACACACATATATTTATACCTTCACTTTGATACACGGATGCATCACCGCCCCAGCGGTCAACCCTGTGCGCGCTATGTCACTTTCCTCTCTAAGGGTTTGGGTTCGAACCCCACCTTTTGCTATTTTTTTAAAATTTTTCTAATTAACACAGGTTTCAGAGTTTCCAGAAGGAACACCTCCAGAAGCTCCGGGCGCCAGATAGAACCCCAAGCTCCACCGGACCTCCTCGAAGCGGAACCTCTAGAAGCTCCAGCTTCTGGACCTCCTCAGTAGCAGAACCTCTAGAAGCTCTAGCTTCTGGACCCTTTCAGATGATTCACGTCCAGAAGCTCCAGCTTCTAGACCCTTTCAGAAGTTTCACCTCCATAAGCTCCAACTTCTGGAAGCCCAAGGAGTAACGCCCACAGAAGGAGCATCTTCCGTGCCAGTTTCTGTCAGAAGCTCTAATGGAAACCCTCACCCCTTTTTATTTTCCTGCTGATTATTTTCTTATTTTCTTTATTAACTAATTAATTAGTAATTAGGTTAAACAATTAGCTTAATTAGGATTAACTTCACAAATAATTTTCTCTATATTTTTCTTAATTAATTAATTTAATTTGTTTAATTTAGGTTAATCATTTAATTTAAATTAAATTTCTTTCATTAATTAAAATCAATTAAAATTAGGATTTTTATATTAAAATCAATCTTCAAAAATATCAAAAATATTTTCCTTTTGCAATTAGGATTTAGGTATTCACTTTAACCATTAGACATTTTTCTTCTATTTATTTCTTTTGCATTTAAATTCTAGAAAGGATGTATAGGTCGCAAAGTTTTATTCTGTAATAGCGTAGATTTACATTTCTACTTTTACTTTCCGCACCTCTCATTATGTATCTGCCCCAAAGTCATGTAATAGCGTAGGATTTACTTTTCCGCACTTTACATTTTTGCAATTTATTTTCCGCACCTATTAAACTACTGTAACTAGGCGTGTATGGCAAGATAAAAATCAATCTAGACCACTAATACAAGATAAAATATCTGAATACAACACATTCTTCATGTAACGCCCGTTTTTAATTAATATTATATTATATTAATATTTTCAAATTACCGATCGATATTTATCTTGCGACGAGAATATTCATATTAATTAATATATCTATTAATTTATCTGGCGACGTTGTGTTCGGATCCGATATTTAATTCCCCGGAATTAATTTAATTGATTGAATTAATAATATTGGTAGATATAATTAGTGTGTTAAATTATAAGAATTGGTTAGGGGTGTGAGGAGTAATTGATGAGATTTGGATTTTCACCCTTGGCTTACTAATTAAGGAAAATACCATTATTAGAACAATTTCTCCTCATTTTCCTTCCATTCATAACACACCAAGCCAATCAAGAGCCAGAGAGGAAACTAGTAGAAACATAACTTATAAAACCAAATTTCCTCATTTTCTTTCCATTTGGAAAAACAAACCAAGAATAGAAACTTGGGAACTTGAGAGAGAGTGAGGGTTTGAAGAAGAAGAAGGTGAGGAAGAGCATGAGCAAGCATGAGGTTGGGGCTTTGATGGAGCATCTTGCAATCATCCAAGCTTGTGAGGTAAGGGGTTTGATTTTCTACTTCCTATAGTTAGGGTTTTGATACATATATGGTAAATTTGTGATGAAAATTGGTGTTGAGGTTTTGAGTTGGGTGTTTGATGGTTTTATTTTCATTTCATGTTGTTAGGGTTGGTGGATTTAGTTTGGGATTGAAGAAAAAAATTGATAGTTGGTTTATAGGATTTTGGTGAGTGATTGTTGAAATGTTTAGAAGAGTTGATTTTGGGGTAGAGACTATAGGAGTT
Source organism: Vicia sativa (assembly GCA_021764765.1). NCBI lineage: Eukaryota > Viridiplantae > Streptophyta > Magnoliopsida > Fabales > Fabaceae > Vicia > Vicia sativa. The sequence continues at coordinate 207,818,976 of CM038792.1, read as the reverse complement.
GTTATTTGTAGTATGGTATATGAAATGTAGTAATGGAAATGGAAATGGAAGAGAAAAATAATGACAGTAAAACAAGAAAAGAAAACCAGAAAAAATGGTTGTATATTGAAGAAGATGAGACGGAACACACCAAGGGGGGGAGGCGCCCACCCCACAAGGGGAGGCAACCGTCCCCAGCCCTAGGGCGGACGCCCCCTAACACACATACCACTTGGGACGTTCGTCCCCTTAAGATAGGGAAGGAGATGGAATTTTCGTGATTTTCCAGTTTGCTGTTTATTTGTTTTTCCATTTTTCTGTTTTCTGGTTTTCTAGTTCCTGCATAATTTTACAGATAGGTTCTGTTTGTTTCAATTTCTTTATTTCCATATACAACTAGTTAGTATTAATAAAATATAACTAGGACATAAGTTAGCCGATTAAATTTGGAACCCGATTATGTTCCAATTTTCCGATTCCGGTAAATTCGGCGATGAAGCAAGTTGCTCCGAATTCAACGAAAATTGACGTGCTAGCTAAGTTTGACGTGTAGAACGTAGTGGTGAGGTTAGTTTTTAGAAATTACGAGTTTTTACAAAGTGACCCGAAATAGGCCAATTTACGGTAAATTGAACCGGATTGTGTTTTAGTGGATTTAAGGCACGTATGGACAATCCGATTTCGATGTTGACGATTATGATTAATGCCGGTTATTAGGAATGGCTTTCGCGACGATTATAGGTGTTTGACTATTTTCCGTTTTCGGAAATTAGTGAATTAATTGATAATGATGCGGTGTGAATAAACGTAAGTTTTGCGACGGTGTATTTATTAATGAATACTTGTTGATATGCAAAGCGATGATATATGTTTTTGTACACGATGATGTGATGATTAAATTGCTGTTGTTAATAATGCTTCCGATTTGTGAATGCATGACTTTTGATGAATTTATTAACGATGTTTGCGTAATGCAATTATGTTGTGATGATATATTTATCTTGTTTTGGATAAATTATGGTGATGTGGGCTTTATGCCAATTTGGATGAGCGATGATGATGTTTTTGTGTTTGTGTTGTTTTATTGTCGAGTCACATACATTTCATAAGCGAAGAGGGCTTTTATGCCAAGCGATGACGGCTTTTATGCCAAGCGATGATGGCTTTTATGCCGAGCGAAGATGGGCTTTATGCCTTGTGTCCCTAATTTTGGACAAAGCGATGGGTACCACATGCATAACATAGTCGTGTCTCATGGAGTCGGTTATGTTTACGTTTGAGTCGTTCGGCGTTGAGTGTTTGTTGATTGATGAATGATATTGAATTGCGATGATATATGATGTGATGATGTTTGTGCCGATGAGCTTTTATGCCAAAAGCGATGATGGGCTTTAGCCAATTGGAGATGATATTATTTATGTTGCTTATGTGATTAACATTGTTTGGTATTGTTGTTTGATGTCGTTGTTGATAATTGTTGTGATAATTTCGTGGTGATGAACGTTTATGTGTTGTTGTGACGTTTTATGTCGATGAGGTTATGGTGATAAAATGTAGATTATACACATTAGGATGACGAGTGAAGTAAGTGAGTTTTGATTATGTGTTGGAATTACATTTACTAACTTGTATCCTTTATAATTCCAAATATATATATATATATATATATATATATATATATATATATATATTCTATCGTGCCTTTAACTATATGTTTTGGACTATCTCACCCTTTACTTGTTTCGCCGTTACCTATATATTGGTAACGTGCAGGTTTAAGACGGAGTTTATAGCTGCTGTTAGTCGAGTCGGTGTCGCTCTGATACGTAGCACTCGGGGGGGTTATTTATGTTGTCTTGTTGTTGTTATGTTGGTGTTATTCCTTTATGTATAAGAATCATACTTTATGAAAACCTTATTTATTAAGGAAATTTAATAAAGAAGATGTTTTGATGTTACGAATCCATTTATGTTTTCCGATGATGCTATGTATCCAAGGTGTAGACTTTAAAACAAACTGTTTAAAGTAATTTGGTTTTAAAGGTGTGATGCCTCAGTATTGAATGTATGGAATTTTAATTTACTCTGATTTTCATATTTAAAACTTTGGGTAATATTGGGGTGTTACACTTCACACATGCACATCCCTTAGGGTATCCTCTCTTGTTGCCTTACGAGTACAATGGTCATGTCCCTCGAATATGGGGATATCTTAGCACAGTTGCCTACAAACATATCATCATAGTCCATTCGAATTAAAGATTATAGTCCCTCGATGACCCTCGATGTTGCCTATGAATACATGATCTAGTCCCTCGATTGTTGCCTACGAAAAGTGATGATCGTCCCTACGGATATGCTAAGATATCCTCACAAGTTGCTTTCTATTACCATCTGATGTCCCTTAGAATGTCCCTTTTACATCCAACGAATAAGGTTACCTATCAACCAATAGTATGGATAGCCTTATTCTAAAGGAAAGCAAAATAACACGGAAACGACAGTTCTGAGTAGGTAATAAGTCTCTAATTGCTTGCTCAATCAAAATGCTCTTCACACCTCACACTTTCAAAAAACATTTTCAAACACTTTGTATACATTCCAGCATGAATCAACAAAGTCCATTTCCAAAATAAAACATTTCCAAACACTTCGTATACATTCCAGCGTGAATAATTACGAAGTCAAAGCGAAATGCCTTTTTCAAAAAAAATCTTTTCAAACACACACACAAAAAAACAATTAAAGTGAGCTAAGCAAATAAGAGCCCGTAGATAACTACAGATGGAAAGGGTGCTAACACCTTCCCTTTTCATAACCACCTCCCATACTCAGAATCTAACGAAGGTCTTTTCCTGTTCTTTTCGCCTTCCCTAAATTGGATAAAAGAAAAGTCGGTGGCGATTCTTGCTATCTGCAACATTTGCGATCAAACGTAAAACAAACAAGTTATTTCTTCCACCGTGTTACACCACTTAAAAGATCAATTTCTTTGGAGACCTTCTTCATAATATTAGCTTTCGACTTGTGAACAAAAGTTGTAGATACTATTGAGAGGGACTTGTCGGTCGAAAATCATCAGAAAATACCCGACGAGCTGAGAGTTATGCCTTCCGGAGCGCCCGAAACGCACCAAGAATAGAATACTTTGTAACTGTGAAGTTGGTGCAAGGTGGATTAGTTCTCCTTGGTGATAATATCGGTTGCAAGGTTCATGGTATTGGTACGGTCAGGTTTAAAATGTTTGATGATCGTGAGTTTCTTATTCACAACGTGAGGTATATTCCAAAACTCAAGCGAAATTTGTTATATATAAGTATATTTGTAATCTAGGCTATTGCACTGGAGTTGAACATAAAGTGTTGATGATTTCTCATGATTAAGTGGTTATTTCTAAAGAGTCTAAAATATGTGTTCTATATATTTTAGATGGTTCAAATTTTGTTATTCATTCATCATTAACTAGTGAAGGCTTTTATGACAAGAAAGAGCTATGAGATTTGACGTCAAGGCGTTATGAATTCCTTGAGGTTGTTTCAAAATAATATAATGAATTTTACATAAAACAAGCGATAAATATCCACATGACCGCTGAGTTGTTATTGAGTTTCGAGGAAGGGTTGATGTAAAAGAAACTTACTTGGTTGGTAGAGAATTTCTTTAGTGGAAGAATTATAAAAACCAATGGATAAACCTTTTAAAAACTATAATAGAGAAAAATAATTTTAAGGTGGAGTTTCCTACTATGGATACTAGTAATAGTGCGGGAACGGTTACAAAGATCTCTGATTATCACTTGTCCCGTGATAAGTTAAGGATGATGATAGTAGCATAGTCTTGGGTATTATGCTTTGAATGTGGCTGAAGGGTTGCAAAATACATAAACAAAAACCTCCAGGGATGCGTTTGAAAGAAGTTGGAGTCAACGATGGTTGAAAGACCATAGTTGTGGGTTTGTTAGATTACATAGGCACAAAAGGTGATTGGAAACAAGTGGAAGTGGCGAGATCAAGGTTCAAGGATACCCTTAACTTGATGAATATTATTAAATATTGTTCAATATGGTAGAGAGTAGTAAGGTTTTGATGGTTAAATTGACATCAACACACTTTCAAGTCAAGGTGGAGATTATTGAAGTATACATTAAAACCTTTGTTGATGAAGAGAAAGAAAATATGTTTCGAGACTATAAAAAAATCAAGAAGCTGAAAACAAACAAGAATATCTTATTTAGTGGTACGTAGATTTTGGATTTGACTGATTTAATTTTCGGATCCATTTACTTAATGATTGAATATTCAATATATATTAATTTAGAAATAGTCTAAATTAATATAAATATATTATATTTTTATTATATTTTTTTGTTATATTTTAGTATAATAATTAATGGATAGCGTTTTTGGATTTTGTTTGTTGGATTTTTTTATATTATAAATACGTATCTCTTATGTGTTTTACAGTGTGACAATCTTAGAATTTACAACAAAAAGGTAAATTCAAAGGGTTTAGGGTGTTCTCAAGAGAAAATTTAGAGAGACAGGTGTTTTGAAAAACTTTTGAAGTTATCTAAGGATATTGAGAAGCACTTGTTTACATTTTGGATTTGTGTGCTTACATTATTGAGAGTTGGAGAGGTTGAAAAACACTTGGGTGGAAAATAAAGTTGTTTTTGGATGCCTTCAGGGTTGTTCTTGAGAACTCTGAAGGAGAAGACTATTTTCTTGTAATTCAACTGTAATCTCTTGTAACAATTCTGACAATAGTGAATTGGAAAGTTACTCTCTCTCCAGAGTAAATCTTTTGATCGAATTGAGTAAACAAATCTTTCGACTTTTCTTGTCTTATTATGTTATTTCTTTTGTTTATTAATTATTATTGTTGAAGATCATTTGTTTTGTTTGATATTGTTATTTGTCTTATATATCAAAATATTGTTGAAATTGAACTTTGTCATTATTTACAACAAACCGCATAAAATTGAATCGGAGCAAATTAGATTTTTTTAAATTAATCATCTAAAACCGAATTAAATCGCAAATAAATTTATCATTAATTCAGATGAATTTTTACTTCAAAATCGATTCAAACCGAACCACGAAGATTTCTAACCATACAAAAATAAAATATTTATTATTTATTTGAAACATATATATCTACTTTTTATTTGTGAGACTAACATTTTATTATTTTTAGTGGTATCATTTCACAGGACCGCATTAAATTTAGTGGTATTTGATGATTGTCCTTTACCCTTGTTCTAGAAACTTTGCCATTAATGGTTTCAATAATGAATCAATAATCATAAGTGTGATGAATTACTTTAGCTTATGAATAATATAAAATATCCCATTTGATCTCTCAAAAACATACAAAGTCATAGCAAATTATTGCAAATTTAAAAATAGTTTTTGAAAAAAACCAATAAATTTTATTGTTGTCATCCATGAACGAGCTTAGTAAGTTTGCTATGAAACAAATATTAATTATTCGAGTATGTCTTTAACATTTTAGGCCAATAATAACAGAACTATTTTTTTATAAAAAAAAAAAAGTTGAACACATTTATTTAGAGCCACGCATTAAGAATTTTGCCAGCATATTCTATGCCCACATTATCTTTAAATACATCTCAAATCTTTCAATTAACTTCATGCAAATTCACCACACAAATAAAACAATATCCTTCCTCTTTCTTCTCAAATTCTCAAAAATGAAGGACACTGTAGTTCTTTATCCTGCTCTTGATAATGGACACTTAATGTCCATGGTTGAATTAGGTAAACTCATATTAACACAAAACCCTTCAATTTCCATCACAATCCTCATTCTTACACCACCCAACAACAAACACACCCCTCTTTCTCCACAAGAACAATACATAGCTTCGGTTTCAGCCACATTTCCATCTATCAATTTCCATTACATTCCTCCAATTACATGCACAACAACACTTCCAACACATTTACAAACCCTTGATCTCTCACACCAAAGCCACCATCATGTTCACAATATTCTCCATTCCATATCCAAAACCCTAAACCTCAAAGTTGTTATACTAGATTTCCTCACCTATAGTGCCTTTCAAGTTACCACCAAACTTGAAATTCCTACTTACTTTTACTTCACATCAGGTGCAACCGTTCTATTTACTTTCCTTTACTTTCCCATTGTTCACCAAAAAGCTACAAAACCTATTAAGGATCTTCATATGCCTCTTGAATTTCCCGGATTACCAAAGAATCTTTCAACAGATGATTACCCTAACGAGGTTAAGGATTCTCAAAGTAAAGAGTATAAAGTTTTGCTTGATTCGGCGAAAACAGTGAGAGAATGTGTTGGGATTATTATAAACACTTTTGATGATATTGAAGGAAAAGTTACTAAAGCTATGAATGAAGGATTGCGTTTTCTTGGTGAAACTACTCCATCTATTTTTAGTGTTGGACCTTTGATTACATCTTCTTATGGAGGAGATGAAAATGAGTGTTTGAGTTGGCTTGACTCACAAGCGAGTCAAAGCGTTGTGTTTTTGTGCTTTGGAAGCATGGGAAGATTTTCTAAGTCTCAATTAAATGAGATAGCTATTGGATTGGAGAAAAGTGAACAAAATTTTTTGTGGGTTGTAAGAAGTGAGTTGGAATGGGATAGTTTGGATTTGGATGAGTTATTACCAGAAGGGTTTTTGGAGAGGACAAAGAAAAAAGGAATGGTGGTGAGAAATTGGGCTCCACAAGGTGCAATATTGAGTCATGACTCGATTGGTGGATTTGTGACTCATTGTGGATGGAACTCGGTGTTGGAAGCTATTTGTGAAGGCGTGCCAATGATTGCATGGCCTTTGTACGCCGAACAAAGATTAAATAGATTGGTTTTAGTCGAGGAAATGAAGGTGGCTTTGAAGGTGAATCATTTAGAAGACGGGTTTGTGACCGCGTTGGAGTTAGGGGAGCGAGTTAAAGAATTGATGGAATCAAACAATGGAAAAGAGATTAGAGAGAGAATTTTGAAAATAAAAACAAGTGCTAAGGAAGCAAGAGGAGAAGGAGGATCTTCTCTTGTTAATTTGAAAAGGTTGGGAGATTCATGGAAGGACCACGGTTCTTTGAATAATTTATCTCCAAACTCTCCTTTCCTTTTCATTGAAAAATCAAACTAGATAGAATATTTCTAGCTCAATTATAAAATGTTAATATTTTTAGATCGGACAGTATAATCGCACTCGAATCTAAAATTTTATAGTTTACTCATATGTGAATTATGTGCATCCACATAAGAAATATTTAGAGAATAAAATTTGAAAGTTGTCCAAAATCAATAAAATGCTTCAAATGTGTGTAATGTAATGAGTCAATTAAAATTAGGGTAATGAGTATTTTTTTATGTAGTGAAAGGTGATGTTCATGCATCAAATGTTGTGTCTTTTGTTCGATATTAGTGTGTTTATTTTTTATTTTTGATATAATATTTTGGCTTAGTTTTTTTTTTTGTTAAGTTGTTTAATGGTTCTTTAAAGATGAATAAATAAGATGTTTTAAGTTTGAATTCACGCTCCTACATAGACTCTAGAGTATAATATTTTCTGGCTATGGAAGAATTGTGTGAGATTCTAATGAAGATTGGCTAGGTAGATTTGCCAAAAACATCGGGTCATGTCCTGCCTTTAGTGTTGAGTTGTGAGATATTTTTGAAGAACTAAAATATGCGATCAAGCTAGGGAAAAGGAATGTGAAACTAAATGTCGATTCCTTAGCAGTGGTAGAAGTTATTCAGAAAGGTGTTTCAGAAAGTTTTGAAGGTCATACTTTGTTAAGGCAACTAACGAGATTAATTAAGCCGTATAATAATATTAAAGTAAGTCACGTGAGGCAAAAAAATGCGTAGATATTCTGGGAAAATGAAGGATGCAATCTTCAAGACTCTTATATTAGTTATATTAGTGCTCATAGTTTTATTTGTGATTTTTTTTAGAAGATCATCATCTAGGTATTTCTTTTCTCAGATTGATTTTGGTGTAGTTTCTCTCGTACTTCGGCCTTCTTTCTTACAAAAAAAGTTTAATTTCCTTTTCTTTGTCAATTTATTTAATTTGATACCTAAGCCAAATTCCTTTCTCATTAAAAATATGATGCCCTATTTATTATAATTTTTAATATTTAAAATATAGAATTTAATTAGTAGGCACTTACAATGTAAATAGTGAATTGTGGTTGTTAAATATTTATTGAAATTTAATTTTAATTTTAATTATTTATAAAAAAATATGTGTGAATGGTTGTGATGCACTAAAGAATTGCATAATAATTAATTTCTAAAATATTATCATTTATCAGTGGCGGTTCTACAGTCCAGCGAAATCGAACACGTGCTCGGGCTCAATTCTTATTTTCTTTGTATTCTCTCCAATTTAATAGTTGATTTTTAGACAAAATTAATAAAATTAAAAGTATAATTAGTAAGAATAGAGTAAAAAGAAAACAAAAAATTATGGTTAAAATTTTTATACAGACTGTAAAATATTTCTGACTCCGTCGCTGTTTATTTAAAATAATATTTGGGTATCTATCAAAAATGAAGCACGTCCCTAGCTCATTTCAATTGTACTACAAGAACAAAAAAAATAGCTGCTTTGGGAAAGTAGGATCGCCATCGTTCAACAACTTTAACAAAATATTTGTGCTGAAAAGCATGTTTTGTGAACCATCATCATAAATAACTGCGGGCTGCGAGTTATAAACCGCCTTTAACTTAAGATTCTAACAGTTGCAACTGTTTCTAATGTTTTTTTTTTAATTTGTGTTGTTGAAGGTAATATCACGATAATTTCAAAGCGCATGTCTAATTGCAACCGTTAGTAAAAATGTTTTAAACTTTTATAACGGTTTGAACTGTTGTAAAATAAATTTTTATTCTTACTATAAATTAACCGTTTGTAAAGTTTTAATCAACAAAAATTCTACTAGTTATTAAATAAAAATGTTCATAGAAACCAATAAATTCAACACCAGTTAAATAAGATAGCTGGAGTCTCTTGCAGATTAATCAGAACTTTTGAGTTTAAATCAAATTTTAAATAGGAGAAATTAGCCTATATGCAGTTGCTCGAGGATATTCGATTTATAAAAAAAAAATTGATACCTTAGAACAATTTAGCTATTTTATATATTTAAATATCAATGTTTTTAGAAAAAGCATCTGTGATTCTCTTTTGTGTTTTTTAAACAACGTTTTTCACGAAAGCGCTATTAAAGAGATGTTGTTAAAGTATAAATCCAGTGTAGTGATAACTCTTTAATGTTAGAGTTGTCTAAGTATTTTTTTGTATTTAATTTTAGTTTGATAATCATAAATCAAGTTCTACGGGGTCTTATAATAGTAAGAAATAACAATAATTGTAGTTTAGCGTGATTTTACTTTGAGAGATTTTACATGTTTTGTGTTAAGTGTACAATAATAAATTAGAATTGAGATATTGGATCGAGCTCTAGTATGGTCGAAGGGTTGCTTCTTGGTTTGATAGTTCAATATGATCTAAGCATGATGTCGAAGTTGGTTTGCATGTTGGGGTCGAAGACCTTGTTAGAATAAGATTTGGACATGTGTTTAAATCTCTATGTTTTGATGATAACAATGCATATATTCTATGTAGAACAATTTTAGTTCTAATAGCTTCATTGAGTGTACAGATATTAGAATTCTAGATAGTCTTAATCAAGATCTCATCAAAATCACTTTATCACTCAGAAAGAAAACCATTGAGTTCATTTCTAATGAAACAATCAAGAGTTCTGTTGAATGTTAAATGTTCGACAAGAAAAGAATCTCGATGAGTTTCTAAGAAGATCTCAAGCTTCAAAAGACCATAAATTAAAGAGCCAAGAAGACAAGATTCAAAGATCAGCTTAACATCAAAATCAAGATCAGAATCAAGAGCTATGAAGTCAAGATATCATAAATCAAAGAAGTATATGATAAAAGCTTTTGCTTACAGCTCAATATTTAGAATGAAGATGTCAGAAATCAGAGCTTAGAATTGAAGATCTCAAGATATCATATACAAATATCAAAGATATCAGAAAGAAAGAATTCAAGATCAAAAACCAAAATGTAGCTGACCTAAGTTGTTGTTTTTAGCTCAATCCAAAGATCAGAATTCAAGGTATCAGAATGAAAGGATTCAAGATGAGAAACCAAGATGTAGCTAACATAAGCTGTTGCTTTCAGCTCAATCCAAATATCTGAATTCAAGAGATTAGAAAGAAAGAATTCAACATCAAAATAAGATGTACTGATATAAGATTTTGCTTCAGAAATCAGACATCAGATATGCAGCTCAGAAAAGCTGTCATCGGAAATCAAAGATCAGATCAAGATGAATTAACCAAAAAATTAGATGTATTGATATAAGCTTTTGCTTCAGAAATCAGACATCATATATGCAGCTCAGAAAAGTTAATTATCAGAAATCAAGATTAGATCAACACATAGTGGATCAGAAAAGCTTCACTCACGAAAACTTGTTGCTATTATTTTTGAAGACAAGTCATGGTTCTGACAACTCTGATGTTCCTATGTTACGACAACAAAGTAGTTTCTGAACTACTCATCAGTTATTCATCAGAATAACAAAGAAAAATTAATTGCACTCTTCTAATCTTAATACTTTAGAATTAGACATACATCACCAGAAGATAAAGATCAAGAAACTTAGTCAAGAAGAATACAGTACAAACAATACATCACCACTATCATTATATTAGTTATAATATTCACAAAAGTTGTCTCCCACTTTCTTATGCAAACAATTGCAAGCAGCAGGCTAAGGAAAGTGGCCGATTAAAAAACCATTGATGATCTACATTGACAAGATTCCTCTTTTTATGTACAAACACAATGAAAGAATTGTGAATGTGGGGTGATGGTAATTGCGGGTTTTGGGTCGTGTTCGGTTTACTTGGTAAATAAAATGAGAATCACACTCTTGCACGCCAGACACTTATTTTCGAGTTGACGACACATAGAGAAATTTACAAACGACTATATGTGACTAAGAAAGCATTCAATAAAGTTCATAATGCTCTTGTTTCAAATGTTAGCGTTCGTGCATCATTTGAAAAGTTGATGAGTTTTCCTGAGATGGGTCATCTTATAACACTTGCATATGAGATGGTGTGTATCGATTTGACAAGATATGGTTTTTCAAAAATATTTTTTCCACTTCAAGAGTCCCCCGCCGAAAAACCCATCCGACCACATCATGTTTATTGGGTACCTTAGATCACATCATTTTGTTCAGGATTATTTGAAATTGAGGTGTTCTATTTCGACTACATTAGTGGAGTGGATGGCCTATTTCGCAAAAGAGGCGGAAAATTGGTCGGATCACTCTTTAGAATCGATGGTGGAGTTCACCGAATTGATGGAGCTTGAGAGAGAAGCAAATAAGAAGAAGTCGAAGAAAGATCTTTAGATTTAAGCGGAGAGAAATCGTTCAGTGCATTTTAGAATGTAATTGAATCATTATTTGAATATATTATCGAGCACAATATAAAATCTATATGATTCAATACCTATATAATATATCTATATATCATTTTACCATTGTTTAGTGTTACTGATTTTATATTACCTTTATGTGTCTATGCTATTGATTCTGCCTGTCATAACATTAAAATACTGCATCTGCATAATTTAGAAATGCACTTCCGAAGAATTCATGTATTTTTTTATAAAAAAAATGCATCTCGCATGTGCACATCCGAAATAACTTGCTATTAGAAAATAGCATAGAGGTGGTTTCAGATGAGAATATGTGAAATAAACCCTGAGAAGTTTTTTTAAAATACAAGGTTTCTTCGGATGTGCATTTTCGAATTATAAATAGGTTCTCCAAACCATTTCTTCAACATCGCAACCCACAACCAAAAATGATTCAAACATATCCTTACCTTGCTTTGGTCTACTTTAGTGGTGCGAAGTCGCAATTTCAATTCAGATTCTCGTAGAACACGTCGTTCTTCGAGCTTATTACCATATTGAATTCGCTCTTGCAATATCCAAAGAATGAAAAGTTGTCAAGCTTGAGTATCATTCACCTTTATTTGACACTGAAGGAAACGTAAAGTTCACTCCATTTGAACTCAAGAACGACGTCGATTTAGAAGTTAAGTGGGGGTACTTTTCAATGATACTTTTCTAAGAGTCTGGTTAAGATGGATGTGAAGCTTGAAAGATTGGGAGAAGATGTTATAAAAATGTTGCAACGTCCTCAACTACCCTTTTATAACAATATGTAATTTTTAATATATGTAGAATTATATGTGTAATTTTGATGAATTATATTGAATCTATGTTATGAATTATGTTGAATTATGTTGATTTTTCTGTACCAGAGATAATTTCGGATATGCATATCCGAAATAGGCAAGCAAGTGACTTTAGATATGCCTACGTGAATTCAATTTAATTAAAAATAAATCCTGGTGACTTCGGATATGCACATGCGAATGCACCCATTCTTGACAAAATAAGGTGAGCTCGAATATGCACATCCAAAGTCTGTGGATATTTTATGATTTTCACTAGGGCTTCCAAGAAGACATAGAGGTTGCAAAAAATTATCATGTTGATTGATTCACAAACCCAATGACTGAAGCTGATCCAACCCATAAATTAACCGAACCCATTTGTTTTTGGGCATATCCAACTCAACTTGTAACAATATGTATAGTTTTGTTTGGGATATCGAAATTTAGTTTTTCAACCTATAAACTTGTTGACCCGAATCATGATGTGACATTAGTGATCTTTGATATTTTAATATTATTGTAAATGAAAATATAAAAATAATATCTCACTATTAACCATATTTTTGTTGTAGAAAACTTATTCAACACTAATACTATTACTAGCCTAATGAATTTGTGTCATTCTTTGACTAAGTGTTATCTCTTATTTTCTTTAAAATTATTTCCAACTTACATATATTTTATGGAAATAACGCGACTAATTGAATTTTCTACTATTATCAAATAGCATATCATTTTGATGAATTTTATTAGACATAAATAATGTATTTCACCCAATTTAAATGTTAGAAATTAACATAATTATACTAAGTCTATGTATAATGATTTTATTATTCAACATGTGTTTATAAGTGGAAGGCAATCCTCACCTTACGAGCCGGTTATGTAGGATTGAGTTAGGCCCAACCACACTTTCTTAACATGGTATCAAAGCCTCGTTTAAGATTCGGTGGGCCACCTATTATGGTTTCCGCTATCGGGCCACCCACCATTTATTTCCACGTTCCAGTCGTCTAGGTCCTGGGCGTGAGGGGGGTGTTAAGAGTTCCACATCGAACAATATATGGCCTGAACATGTGTTTATAAGTGGGGGGTAATCCTCACCCTACGAGCCGGTTATGTAGGGTTGAGTTAGGCCCAATCACACTTTCTTAACAATTGTATATAGTCTAAATTGTGTTAAAAAATTTAGCCTTAAATAGTCTTTTGATCCATGTAAGTTAGCATGTTTTTTATTTTCGTATATGTAATTTATTTTTCTTAAAATGATCTTTGAATGTTAAAAAAAAATTGGTTTTAATCCTTAAAATCAAAATCCACAAGAAAATTTATAGGTTTTTTGCGAATTTTCTTTTGAATTTTCCTATAAATTTTAATTTTAGGGATTAAAACCAAAAAAAAAAAAAATTTTAGAGATTATTTTTAAGAAAAAATAAATTACAAAGACGAAAATTAAAAAGACACTAATTTACAGGACTAAAAAACTATTTAAATCTTTTATAATTGAAATAAGAATTATAAAAATAAAATAAACAAGCCAATTTTAATTGATTTTAATTGAAATTACGTGTTGGACGACAAAATTAATCCATTAAAATTTGAACAGGTGAGTAATAGGTTAGTCCAAATCTGACGCAATCTAACCCAATATTCCAAACAACTCCAAGAAAAAGATCAGTAAATAAATTCAGTAATTTGACAATTGTATCCTACGTGAATTCCACTCGAAAATATCAATAAATAAATTCATTAATTTGACAATTGTTTCCTACATCGACTACAAAACAACAAAGCCAAAAAGAAAGAACAAAAAGATAACATAGAAACTAGTGCCGGAGATCATAGTGTTAGCCACCCAAATTCTATAAAATAAATGGTTCTGATTTACTAATAGTAACCACCCTCACACCCTTTTGTTTCATTCTCTATCTTCTTTTGCATCACCAATAACTAACATAGAAATGGAATGGATTTCATGCATTATTTTCATCCTAGGGACACTTGGTTTGATAAGTGCTTGGAGGGTGTTGAATTGGTTGTGGCTGAAGCCAAAGAAGCTAGAGAAGCTGTTAAGAGAGCAAGGTCTTCATGGTAATTCATATAGGATTTTGGTTGGGGATGTTAAGGATCTTTTTAAGATGGAAAAGGAAGCTAAATCCAAACCTATGAATCTCTCCGATGATATAATCCCACGTGTCAGTCCTTACATCCAAAAGAGTGTTAAAATTCATGGTATGCTTGTTCTTTTCCCAATCTTCTTATTCTTAAAAGTCATTTTAAATAGTTTCCACCAAAGTTTTAAAAAAGTCTACGACTGTGAATAACGATTTTGACAGATATCGATACGTTATTATCGTTTTTATAATAAAAAATAAATTATAGTTAATTCACAATGCGACCACCACAATTCATTTATATAGATTGAAATTGTAAAAAAAATTACGCGACCGCGACGCGACCATTTCCTTTTTTTAAAATCTTGATAGTTTCATAGTATTTCTCTTGTTTTGTTGTATATATCTTTCTCTAACACTCCCAAAGCTATTAGTTTACTAAAAATGACAATTGATCTTATAGAATTAATAAATGTATGCAGGGAAGAATTCTTTTATATGGTTTGCGACAAAACCTAGAGTGACACTCACGGAACCTGAGCAAATAAAAGATGTATTGAACAAGATCTCTGAATTTCCGAAAACTAATTATAAAATTTTCAAGTTATTAGCTAGTGGTCTTGCTAGTTATCAGGGAGAAAAGTGGAGCAAACATAGAAAATTGATCAACCCTGCCTTCCATTTAGAAAAATTGAAGGTTAGTTTTTATTCGCGATATAGCAATACGTTACATGTTATTATATAGACAACAAGTTACACGAGTACTAACACAATCGAATCTCTTTTAAAATTATTGGAGTTTATAAGAGTACCAAGACTTTAGCCACGAAAAAGAAGACAATTCAGTAATACTATAATGAAAAATTGCACCTAATATTATGAAAACTCTTAGAATAATTCAAAGTATTTTAGAATAATTATTCAGATTTTAAACACATCAAAAATTTTAGTCGATTTCTTAATCCATCCCGTGAAAATTCAAAAATATTTTTGGATTTTGAAAACGTATTTCCGGTATGCACCATATTTGAAATATTTAAGTGAAAATCAGAAATATATTTTTGATTTCAAATTTATTCTAAATTTAGTCACACATACACGTTTTTTTGAAATATTACATAGAATTTAAAATCTGAAATATACTTCCGGTTCACACTCAACCATTTTTAACGTGATTTGCTAAAATATAAATCGTTTTGTAATTTCAATGTACAATTATTTTTTTTCCCTAAAATGGCCTTATTCCATCTCTTTTTTCTACCATTTTTATATTCCGATGAATGTTGTATTACAATGCAGTGAATTTAATTTTTTTTTAATATGGAACCGAAAATATATTTACGATTCCAAATTTGATCTCACATACACGCTTTATTGAAATATTAAATAGAGTTTAAAACTAGAAATATACTTCTGGTTCACACTCAACCCTTTTCAACGTGATTTGCATTAAATATGATGCTAACCAGAAGTTTATTCCCGGTATACCGGGGGCAAAATAGAATTTCGTAGCGGTGGCTAAGAAGGACATGAGGTGGATTAAGAAATTCACAAATTTTAATGTATATGACAAAGAACAATGACAACTAAAATAAATGACTTTCACCAATAATAAATCTTTATGCAATAATACATCAATTTAATTAGTTTTGCAAAGTAAAGACAATAAACACAATTTTTTAACCCATAAGCGTTTCTTTGATTCACTGTACTTCTAAGATTATTACAAAATATTATAAATGATTTATAAGAAAATAGTCACCCAAATTCCCATAAACAAACTCTATTTTCTACCCAAATGTTTCTTAATCTCTCAAACTCTTTATATATGAATCACACTAGTTCAATTTGTTTAGAAGTGTTTTCTAATCCTCTTTGATATCTCTAAGGATTTCCCATATTCAAAAAACACATTCTAACTTACCCATGTTTCTCTAAGATTTCCACTAAGATTCTCGAACAACTCTTTTTGTCTTCATATCTAAAGTGCTGAAGGTTTTGATATCAAGCATGCAAGAGATATATGTTTATAATTTCTGAAATCCAACTGATCTATAACAAGTCAAAAACATAACCAATAAAAGAACGAATCCACTAACTAAAACAGCGAAGCCAAATACACGTAAATTTAGAAAATCTTACCGGAGCTCCGAAGAACTAAATTGCACGCTAAATCAAACTCATTATCATGTTACCACCATCATCCCTCCAAACTAAATCCACTGCCAGCCTCATTTTGCACCGCCACACCAGCTCTAGTGTCATCCTCATGTCGCACCAACTTCATCGCTAGTCTCCACCACACGATTTCTACAATAAAACTCATTATGTGCCACCGCAAAACTCTTTTGATATCCTCTCTTGTGGCTAAATTTTTGTCGTCGACCTTCAGACTAATTTCTAATTTTTGCAATCTAAAAATATGTTTTATGTCTCTTCATAACTATAGGTTTTAAAACATAATTCAACAATTTTCACCTTGATTTGAAACTGTGGTAATTCCAATTTATCCATCAACCAACTTGATATTCTCTACTATGTTGAATAATTATTTAACAAAATTCTTCAATTTCAAACCATGCTTGAACCTTGATCTCGCCACTTGAATCCACTTGCTTTCAACCACCTTTTACTGCTTCAGTATTCTAACAACTCCACAATATGATTCTTCAACCATCTTTGACTTCACATTACTTCGAATGCCTTTGTGTAGGTTTGTGTTTGTTATTTTTGCAACCCTTCAGCCACATTCAAAGCATAACACCCAAGGTTTATATAAATTCCCTTTGAAATGGTACAATCTCCCTCCTGGCCTCATCACAAGTAAAAAGATGACAACAGGCCTTTGTAGTCGTTCCTCCATTACTACTAGTGTCATAGTAAGAACCTCTACCTCAGATTGAGTTTATTCTGCCATACTTTCTATAACATACATCACCAGGTATTTACTCTTTTTCGGGTGATGTGACTAAGTGCAAGTAATACATATGCATTTGATGAACTTTGATCCTCCAGAATCCACTCCCAACAACTTATAACATTTCCTACCTCTTGGTTAGTCATTGAAGACACAAACTTTAATTTTACCATCAAATTGAATTTACTTTATTTGACCAATAATAAAAAATTTAACGATCTAACTAATATAGTACGTTGCAGTCTTCCTACTCTAAACCTCCATTAGTATTTGGAAGTCTATTCTTGTAAATGAACACTTATCAACCAGGTAAGTTGTTTTAGAATTGGCCTTATCCCTAAAAATGAATGACAACTCAATAGTCACATGTATTTCCATCTCATTACTTCTGAAAAAAATAATTAAAGTGATCTAAAACAACCTCCAAGTATCCACATGCTTTGACCTCAAATTCCATCACTTGTTCTTGTCATGCAAGTTTTCACTAGCTAATGATGAATTAACTACAACATTGGAACCTACTAAAATATAAATAATATATTTTAGATCTTTTAGCTATAATTACTTCACCATGCAAAATCTTTAACACCTCGTGTTCAACTCTAGCGCAGTAGTTTAAATCACCAAACATGCTTATGGATGTCAAATTTAGCATGTGCTCTAGAACATACCTTAATTTCTGAAGAAGAAACTCATGATCATGTAACATCCTAAGCTTGAATGTACCAATATCATGAACCTTGCAAGACTTATTGTCACCAAGGAGAACAACTTCACCTTGCTCCAACTTTAAACTCTCAAAGTATTTTTTATTTTACATATTTTATAAGAGAGACGCGAGTCCATGACTCAACCCTCTTCAATCTCCAAACTCGACACCACTAATGCACAAGCACTATCGTAACTACCCGAATTAGAGGAAAATGAAATTTGAATAGAGTTAACATTTCCCCGATATTAATCTCTCATGAAATGACTAATTTTATCATAAGTGGATCATTTTACCCTTGACTTGACAAACCTATTTAATTTGGATAGTTCTCTATCCTCACTTCCTCCTCTTGAGACACTCATGTCATCAACACTATTGTAAATCTTCAAATCTTTCATCTTCGAAAGTCCTTGGATCTCACAACCATATGGACATCATCCAAAGTAATAATACATTCCTTACCATAAACTAGGCCACCCTTAAAGTGTTCAATGGATATGGTAAATAAGCTCAATATGAGTAGAACCTTGTTTTCATCTTTAATCTTCACCTAGATATTCTTAAGATTATCGATAGTTCTGTGAAGTTATATTAACTATCTCACTATGGATTTGTTTTGTACCGTTCAAAATGAGTACAACTGTTGTTTCAGACACAACTTGTGAGCCATATATACTTGGTCATACACAATGAATCTAATATTTCTCATATCAAATACACACTCTTCTTTGGAAACTTCGCATAGAAATTTATCACCGAGGCATAAGCTAATGGAACTTTTGGACTTAGCCACCATTTTAGTGTTCTCTAATTTTTTTCAGGCGTACAACCATCGATTCCTTAAACTCTAATGCTTCAATACATTTCTCCTGAGTTAAGCTTGCTTGCATCTTCCTTTTCCACAATCCAAAATTATTGTCTCCAGAAAACCTCTCGATATGTCATTTAGAATCCATGGGCCTCAGTTGTAAATAAAACTACTTTGGCCCACAGTGGGTGCCAGTTATTGGGGAGTCTGGGGAGCGCCAGAAGTGTCAATGGTCTAACCTTTCAAGATCAAAGAGAAATTGACACCACATATCTACTAGAAACCTTAAGGCAGTGAGAGTATGAATTATTTCCCTTATAAATCCAATATTTCCTCCATTTAGTAGATGATGGATCTAACTGTTCACACTTGAATCCCAATAATCTCCTCCATAATGAGTGATTCACTGATATACTAGTCTTGATCTACACTAGGATCCCACTTTTGTTCCCCCATTGATTATTCCTGGCTTTAATACCACCTGTTTGGGAGTTTGGGAGTGCTTGGAGTTATAATAATATAAACATTTATGATCTAAAATACCTTGACACTAAATATCCACCCAAGACCTTAAGGCAATGGGTATATGGTTCCAATCTCTTATATATTCCAAATTTTCTCCATTTATGCTCAATGTGTAACTTAACCACTCACACTTAAATTCCAATCTATAAAAATATGATCAAAAGAATATACTTCAAAATGGAAGACACTCATTTGAAGTGCAGCACCAAAACCACTTACAAATGGTATTAAAGCACTACCTCACATAAATAGTCAAAGTTAGGATAAACTCTAACTAGTAGTATTTAATCAAGTTATTGTATGTATTTGTATATATTTTACATATCTTATTTTTATTCATTTAGTACTTTAGTAGAGCTTAACATCTCCGCACATTATAGTTAATAATGCCATTTGGAGTTGATGTGAAAAATCCATGTGTAATCACTTGAAAATTGTGCATGTATGTGCTAGGTTATCTATTTTTTGTGTTCCTTTCCCAAAAATGTATTCTATTGTGACAAAGTTTGTAATAGTTAACTCTGCATAGTACAAAGTTTTGTTTATAAAAGATGTCATATGCTTTGGATTGGAACATGAATATTTATGCAATCAGTTTGAACTAAAATTTAAAATTTTGGTTATTTTAAAATATTACACCACAGATTATGACGCCGTCTTTCTTCACAAGTTGCAATGATTTGATTAGAAAATGGGAAGAAATGTTGTCTTCAGATGCTTCATGTGAAATAGACATATGGCCTTCACTTCAAAATCTGGCAAGTGATGTTATTTCTCGAACAGCATTCGGAAGTAGTTATGAAGAAGGAAAAAGAATATTTCAACTTCAAAGAGAGCAAGCTGAACATATAATAAAAGTTGTACAAAAATCTTTCATTCCATTATGGATGTAAGACATGTCTATTTAGTCTTTTCAATTTTTGTCTCTTAATTTCTATAGTTATTTATTTCAACATTCTTGTTTCTAGGTTCTTACCTGCTATTGTACATAGAAGGATGAATGAAATTGACAAAGATATAAAGTCTTCGCTTAAAGATATAATTAACAAGAGGCAGAAAGCACTAAAGACAGGTGAGTCTACTACAAACGACTTATTGAGTATTCTTCTTGAATCAAATCATAAGGAAATTGAAGAAAATGCAAACAACAAGAATGTTGGAATGACTCTTGACGATGTAGTCGAGGAATGCAAGTTGTTCTACTTTGCAGGACAAGAAACTACTTCTGTTTTGCTTGTTTGGACAATGATATTGTTGAGTAGGTACCCTGATTGGCAACAACGTGCAAGGGAGGAGGTATTACAAATCTTTGGCAACAAAAAACCAGACTTTGATGGACTAAATAATTTGAAGATTGTAAGTCATATACTATTATTTTTTTTATATGTGTTTATAGTAACCTTAATACTTATAAGTGGCATAAACGTTTTTGTGACAGGTTACCATGATTTTGTATGAGGTTCTTAGGTTATACCCTCCTGTAGTTGGCCTTGCACGAAATATCGTGAAAGATGTTAAACTTGGAAACCTAATATTACCCGCTGGAGTCGAAGTTTTCTTACCAATTCTTTCGTTGCACCACGATTGTGAACTTTGGGGTGATGATGCTAAGATGTTCAATCCTGAGAGATTTTCTGAAGGAATTTCTAAAGCAACAAATGGTAGAGTTTCATTTTTTCCATTTGGATGGGGTCCTAGAATTTGCATTGGACAAAACTTTTCCCTAATAGAAGCAAAGATGGCAATGACAATGATTTTGCAGCATTTCTCATTTGAACTTTCACCAACCTATGCTCATGCTCCATCCGCTTTGATTACTCTTCAGCCACAATATGGTGCTCAAATTATAATACGTAAAGTGGAAACATAAAATCTTATTGTAAGGTTATAAGGGGTGAATTTTATTATATATTGTCAAAAATATCATATTCAAATTAAAAAATGAATATCTTATAGGTAATCATGTTTTCTTTCACCTAAATATTTTAAAGGAAAATATATTATATATAAATATAAAGAACGACAAAAAGTTCAAAAAAGTGCATACAAAAGATCAGTCAACAAGCACAAGGGACACCAAATCTAAATAAAAAGCAATACAACAAGAAAAGGCAAATCAAAGTCACAAACAAAAAAACATAATAAAAAGATGAAATAACCGCTCACCAACAGACCACCAAAAAAACTTCAAAACCAAATATCACTACACTCTTATGAAAAGATGAAGAATCATCATCACTAGAAACCTAATCTTCCAAAAGGACAAAAAGAAAATTTTCCCCTATGAACCAGTTCCAAGACTCAAAGATCGCTAGAGGGTTAAATAACTAATAGGGTTTTCAAGCCAATTAGAGAGTGTAAGAACAAGATTTGGTTATGCATTTAATCTTTAAGTTTTGATCATAATAATACATATATTTTATATGTAACAATTTTATTCTCTAATAGTTTCTTGAGTGTGCAGATAAAACATTCTAATTGATTCAGGATTGTTGTTTGAAGAATCATCATAAGTGTACTGGTACCATCAAAAAGACTATTGCATCCGCTTCTAAAGAAACATCAACAGTTCTGATGAATGTTGAATGTTCGCCAGAAAGAGAATCTCCATGTGTACTTATCACATAAGTTATTGCTTTAGAATTCACAAGTATTTCTAGAAAAGTATTTATGCTAAAGTTTTTGATTCTAGATCAGAAATCATAATTTCACCAAAGACAAGATTTTGCTTCCAGTTCAGAAGTCAAGATTTGTTCATCAAAAAAGATGTTTTTTCTCATTCTGAAGAAAAAGTCAAGATTCTAAAAGACTTTGATACTCTATTAGAATATGCGCTTATCTTTATATCATGAATATTCCATCCGAAATCAATATCAAGGAAAGTTATATCTTCTGGACTCATCATTTCTCTACATCATAAAGTCCATTAGAAGACAAGATCTAAAGGATGGTATCTTCTAAAGCTAACGATCATTTCTCATCAAAAGTAGTTTTCATCAAAAGATCATATCATTAGAAATGTGTGTAAGAAGGATCAGTACAAGGTACAATTACACATTCCACTACTATGGATGTACTATACCTACAAAAGGGATTTGTGTACTCCTTGTCTCCCACAATCTCATTTTATCGATGGTAGCTGGAAAATTGAAAGTGACGTGTGTACTACTACAGTGGTATATTTTTTTAAATCTATATAAAGGATCAATTTTCCATTGCAAGATAATAAGTACGCACAACATCAAAAGGAACAATTATTCTACTAAACTTAAATGTGAAATATTAATTCAAAGAGAGAAGACAAAACAAAAACACAAGAGTTGTTGCTCATATGTGTTAATTATTACTCTCTAAAAACACAAGAGTTGTTGCTCATTTTTGTGTTTGTATTATCATTGTTATATACACAAGAGTTGTTGCTCATATTTGTGTGTAAACATTTATTTTAAACATTGGTATAATTTGCTTATTCAAGAAGCACTATGGTAAATACTATTTAATTGTAGATTGTTGATTAGTCAAGTGACTAAGTTGTAGTCTGTATACTAAGTTGTAGACTCTTGGAGATTGTTGATTAGTCAAGTGACTAAGTTGTAGTTTGTATACTTGGGAGGTCTAATGTGTCTTTCTAGAATCTTATAGGTTATTGTAATCTTTCAAGATTATTGGGTTAAGTCATTTTCTAAGGTGAAATCACCTTGGCGAGTGGACAAGAGTAGTCTTTTCTAAGGTGAACTTGTAAAAATTGATTGTGTCATTTTTCTCTCTTGCATTACTTATTATTGATCGTTTGTGAACAATACTCTTAAAATATTTTTTCAAAGCCCCTATTTCTTGTATGTTTCTCCACCTTCAATTGGTATCAGACATTGGGCTTTGTTATTGATTTTCAAGTCAAACACTTAACTGTGTAGAGAGGTCCATAGTTTGATGGAGAGAAATTTGACTATTGGAAATATAGACTAAAAAGCTTTTTTCTAGGCTATGATGCAGATCTTTGGGATCTTGTTATATTTGGTTATGAAGAACCTATTTCTGCAATTGGTATTCCCCTTTCAAGAAATAAAATGAATGATGATCAATGTAATACCCCAATTTTTAGAATTATATATTTAGTTGATTTATTATTGGAATTGTGAAGTCTTGGTGAATATATGATGTTTTGTTAAGTATGATGTGTGTTGTGATGTTATGTTGTGGGGTATTGTTAAATTAAGGAGATTGTGGGTAATTTTATTTTAGATAATTAGTTAATAATTATTTAGAATTATTATTATTATTATTAAAATAAAGGAAAAATAGGAAGTAGATATGGAAAAGGTTTGTTGGTAACTTGTAAGGAGTAAGTGAGGGTATGATGGGAAGACCATAATAGAGGTCCAAGGGTTAAATAAGGAAAATAGAAAAGAGAGATTTTATTGTACGATCGTGAAATAATTGGGGGGCGGGGAAGAAACTAGGGCACGAGGAAACAAAGGAGATCGTTGTAGAATGCTAAGAGAAAAGATCAATCACTAGGAATCTAAGGTAATTGGAGTGATCTGTCATTATAATTGATACGGGGTCTAGGTGTATGTAGGTTGTTTGGGGTTTTATGATGAATTTATAATGTGATGATTTTTGATGAAATTGGTGAATTATGATGCGTAGGATACCATGAATTGATGCTCATAATGATGTAATGAAGTATTGTTGTTGACTGTATGATAACATGTTTATTTTTTGGTGAATTTGGGTCTGTTTTAGTATGAAATTGTGTAGAATTTCAGAATGGTACAGTGAAAAAGTTGCAACAGTGATATTTCTATTTCGCACGCATCATCGGGCAAGATAATGCTTCACCGAGCAAGAGTCTTTGTCCCTACGTCATTGGGTGAGACTGCTGGCGAGGGAAAAGAAAATATGGGTGCTACTGGAAATGTATGGGGGAGAGCTTCTCTTCACTTCTCCAGGTAACCAAGAGGCGAGCACGTCCCTTCTGCATCGTCAGGTAAGCATCATACGAAAAGGCCACTTTCGGAGGGCAGAGTACTAGCGAGCAGAACTGTTTGCAACTTTTGTAAATGCCATAACTTGAGTTTTCAGACTCTATTTGACACGTCGTTCAAAGCGTTGGAAAGATAACGTGATGAATTATAGTTTGATGGAATAAAATGAGTAAAATAGTATATATTCCAATACCTATAATGTGATGTACTTAGACTTTTGTGTGATAGATTATAATGATGTATGTTGTATAATGAGTTATTGATATGATGACGATTTGTTGATACTGTGGAAAATATTGTTGTTGCTAGCATGTTTGATTTTTATACATTCCATGTGAATATTATTTATTATTTCATGAATGATAATGCAATTTGGCTAGCTTTGGTTGTATCTTATATTGTTGTTGTGCATCATGCATTCATAGCATTACGACGTTGGTCCACCGTGTTAATAGAAGGTAAGTCTAGTGTTGTTAGGACGTTGGTCCAGTGTTGACCTCAATCCCATCATGTGAATTGAGTGAATTTTATGTTGTGCTTCAATTCCAAGAGAGAATCGATCCTATGGTGGGGATCTTTGGAGGGTGATGACCCAATGTTCATCAAAGAATTAATATCACATGAGTTAGTCAATGTATATACATTGCATGATTGTTGAATAAATTATGTTATGATTAATTTATGACTTGAGTGACGCTTATGATGATGATATGTGACTTTACTTGATGTTTAGATAAGCTATGACAAAGGTGTACATGTATTATGATGACATGAAGGTGTGAGTACAAAATGTTGTTTATGATGATATTTATGGATCGTATGATAATGTGTTTAACTACTAAGACTATTTCGTATATATCTTGTAATGAATGCGATTACTCACCCTTTCTGTTTGATTGTTGTCTCCGCTTGGATAACGCGAAGGTGATTAGGAGTAGTTCGCGAAGCTTATAGGACAGCTTCAGAGTGCGTTCTTTAGTTGTTTTATGTTGAATAAAAAAGGTTTTTCTCTGATATCTAACATCAGGGTCAAGAACGTTTAACTTAAACTTTATGTTCTTTTCATTGACATGAATTATAAGTTGTTTTAACATTGTTAAGTTGTTTTGAGTTGTGATTCATGAATGATGAATATGATGATAATCTTGTAAAATTAGTTTTGAATGAAATTATGTTGAGACTAATATTTCGATGTGTAGAAAATGATATTTAAGATGATATTTCTAAAGGAAATTAATTATAATGTTAAAGAAGCCCGTGTTACAGAGCAAGATGCTTACTAGTGATATTTTATGAAGCAAGTGACACTCTTGCTTGTCCTTTATGTGATTTACTAATTAAATTATTTTGATATATTCGTGGGGTTTTAGAAGGGTGTTACAATCAAAGATGCGCGCTCAAGAATTATCATAAAGCTAGAACTGTTATTCTCAACATTGTATCCTACAATGAATATCAAAAGATCACTAATAGAGAAACAACGAAAGACATTTTTGATTCGTTGATAATGACACATGAATGCAATACTAAAGTCAAGGAAACTAAGGCTCTGGCCTTAATTCGGAAATATGAAGCCTTCACGATGAAAGGCGATGAAACCATTGAAACTATGTTTTCAAGGTACCAAACATTAGTCGCGAGACTTAAAGTTTTGGACAAAGGTTATTCTACAACTAATCATGTTAAAAAGATCATCAGAAGACTTCCTAAGAAATGGGGACCTATGGTCACTACTTTAAAACTATCTAAGGATCTGAACAACTTAACTTTTGAAGAGTTAGTTAGCTCTCTTAGAAGTCATGAAATCGAGCTAGAAGAAGATGAGTCCCAGAAAAGAGGCAAATCTATTACTCTGAGATTTAAATCAGAAAAGGTCAAGTCAAATAAATGCAAAGCGTTTAAATCTAAAGAAAAATCTTTAGACAATATTGATAATGAAGTTTTTGATTAATAAGATGAATTGTCCCTTATTTCTAGAAGAGTCAAAGAACTCTGTAAGAAAAGATAAAACAACTTCCAAAGACCTAGTGGCAAAGAACATCTTTCAGAATCATCTACAAAAGGAAGAGCTAGAAAAAAGGCAACATGCTATGAATGGCAAACGCCTGGACACTATAGAAAGGAATGTCCAATGCTTCAGAAAAAAGTTTCCAGAAGAATGCTTTCATTGGAAAAAAGAAAGGTCTCATGGCAACGTGCGATGACTCAGACTCTGAAGAATCAAAATTTGAAGAAGACCATGCCATAGCACTTATGGATTCCTCATTAGAAGGATACACAACAAAAAATAAGTCTAACTCAAAAGAGGTATTTCCTAAACTCTCTCATATTGAATTAGAATTATGTCTACCAGAATCTCTGAGTATGTATCAAAAGCTTCAATGAAAATTCAATAACCTTAAAAAAGTTCATGAATATGAAGTTGAAGAGTATGGTAACCTAGAGAAAGAATTTTTTGAGCAAAAAGAAAATAAGTTTATTTTGGAAAGAGAAAATATTTTTCTAAACAAAAAATGCTCAAAACTTGAAGAAATTCTTTCTAAAGCTTCTCCATCATCTGAAACTATCTTATACAAATATTAAAAGGCATTCTAAAATTTCTTGGACAATAACATAGATAGAAGCATAATGGCTTCCATGATCTATGGTGTTAGTAATAATGGTAATAAAGTAATTGGTTATGACTATGATAATGATCAAATAACATTACAAGAAGAACAAAACTTGTTCTCTATTTTCTTATCTATATCCATCAACACAAACACAAATAATAAATGTTTCCTAAAAACCCAAGTTTAATAGAAACTCTCATAGAACTAATTCTAAAGGAACCAAAATTTTATGGGTACGAAAAGAAGAAGAAAAATAGTGTATGTTGCAGATATCTCATGTAGGGAAGCTAAGACACCATTCATGGCACCTGATCTATGGTTCTTGGTGACACATGATAGAACAAAGGCTTATATTCCAAAGCCAAGAACTTAATCCAGTTAACTTTAATCAACTATGAAGATGATCAGAAAGATAAGGATCATAAGTTCTGGAGTCATATGCTCTGAAGGAGACACTGCAAATGAAAATATGAAAATAGTAATGTCGATAATAACACATCAGAAACCTTGAATGTTCATCAGTTCAGAAAAAGGAAAAAACTGAAGCAAATTGAATCAGAAGAAGTGAAAACAAATCTCTAGACGGAAAAGCTACTAGTTCTCAAAAGCGCACTTGTCTCAGTCAAATGTTACCAACCATAAGTTCTTGGTGCTAGAATAACAGATGGAATTGGTACATTACATAGGGAAATACTCAATTTGATAAAAATGGTGAAGTACTTTGTGGTAGAAGATGAATACACCTCTGTTTAACATAATCTCTATTCGGTTCATAAGCTAAGTAAAGAAGTCATTGTAGAAGGATAAGAAGATCAGAAAGCCCATGGTAAGAATATGTGTTCATCCATTAGAAATAATACTTAAGAGAGCCTTAAAGAAACTCAGTTGGTTCATCTAGAAGGAAACCAAGTCATCTACACATCCAACTAATATTTTGAAAAAGGATAATTCTGAAGAAGAAAAGTTGCTCTGAAAGTTGTGTAAAGAAAGTAAATATTTTGGACAAATAGGCAATCTACAGAAGTATCATCGTCCGTAAAAGTCAAAGACATTTCTAGAAGGAATATGCAGATTTATCGGAAAGGTTATCAGACTTTTGCATATAACATCTATGTTCTCCACTCTAGTATTTTCTACTTTATTCCAAAATTTATTCTTCATTGAAAGACTAAACAACTTGAGATGTCATTTTGTTAAAATTATACTCAGAAAAGGGATTCAGTCTTTATAATCTTTAAAACAAAAACAAATCATTATCATATTGACATTTTCTTTTCGTTGTTGAAAATAGATTCTTCTTATTTTGAACAAGTTTTCTTGCCATAAATATAAAGAACACATCTCAAATACGTTAGCTATGTATGAAGCATAAAATTGTGAATATTACTTGAGAATTCAAAAGGATCTTTTTGAGTAATTAATGTTTTCCTAAATATTTGTATTTCACATCTATTTAAATACTTTTGGTAATTATTTTTATGTCTAAAGTTACTTATGTGTCCTATCATCTTCTTGGAACTTGTTAATATATATTCATTTTAAATTTATTGCTCTGTCGTTTCGAATCCTTGCATCATATATTTTCTCTCTCAAAATATATTTTCTTTCTCTATTTAAGTCTCCATTTTCCTCATCTCTCTTCTCCGTCTTCTGTTAAATATTTCATCTAGACACAATGACTTCAAAGACTTTTCATGGTAATGAAGAACTCCTTTAAGTTCTCTGTGAACTCTGCCCAAATGTTCCTCGTCTAAGCATTGATGAACTCAATCTGACTCAGAGCATTAACTTGAAAGGGTGGTTTAGGTACATTGTAATGTTTCCTGACCATATCTATCCATATCTGGTCAAATAATTCTTAAAGTATGCTTCCGTGAAATTCAATGGTTCTTCTGTCTCTTTAGTTGTCTTTGATAATTCTATCACCATCACTCATGCAACCATTGCTGCTGCAATTGGCAGTACTCAAACTGGAACTATCGTTGAACTTCATAGGTTTAATCACTCTTTGGATGAAAATCTCAATACCATTCACAATATATCTATTAGATACGCACCATCCAATCCTAGCAATCTTCTACCCATTGTTAAAGCATGGTTTCAACTTGTGATGACTAACTTTAGTCCAAGAGGTATCAACTTGAATTCTCTGACACATGATGACAGACTGCTTGTTTATTTCCTTGTGAATCATATAAGGGTTAATCTATCTCAAACCATCTTTAACCATCTAAGGTATTCGATTATTGTTTCCAGAAACCAACATCAGTCCTTCATCCTATTTGGAAGAGTTCTCTCTGCGCTCTTCTTTAAGGATGAGATGATTAGAGATGTTCGTTATAATGGCCATGGGCGGGTCACTCACTACTTCTCTGCTTATTTTCAAAAGAGTTTGAGATTTGAACCATGCTAAAGACTATGATTGAAAGAGTGTATAAGGTTCAGTCTGTATCGCCTTGTACTTCCCCCAATTCTTAAGGCTCATGACATATGGTTTGCATCATATTATTTATTTTTTTGAGATTTTGATTAAATAAAAAAAAGTTTTAGTTTTACCGATGCAAAAGGGGAATGAAAAATTCTATGGGATACTATAGCCCTAATGTTATCATACAATGGTGGCCCTAAGATTAGGATTGAAAGGGGGATTTTTATCTAGGTTAGCACGCAAAGATGGCCCTAATATATATTTATTTTACATCTTAAGAAAGATGAAACCATGATCCTAATGGAACATGTAATCACAAGCAAATGACAAAGGAGCAATAATGAATATAAACATAAAAAAAAATGGCTTAAGAGTCAAGCAAAACACTAAGTGTAAGAACCAAACATTAATTCCCAAGTACAAACCAATAAGAGCCTAAACTCTAACATGCCTAAAATCCTCAATCACCAAGTAAGAAAGTGTCTAAGTAAAGACTCAACACACTCACTAAAGTCCCCTAAGGGTCATACTCAAAATAGTTTTACCCTAATGCATTACGAACCAAACATGAGCAATCAACAAACACATAAGCACTCAAGGCTTTTAAGTGTCAAACCAACATCAAAATTTAGTGAGAGAAGATGAAGTGAAGCAAGAAAGGTAAAGACCTATCTTCAAGTCAGCAAGTATAGCTCAAGTGTTTCATACAAATGTGTCTTAAATATGGAAGAAAGATCACATAAGAAAACAAATAATTAAGTAAGAAAATTTAGGCAAATGAACAAAGGTTAATCAAACAAAGGAAACATATTATGAAAGCACATCAAGTAACCCCAAGCTACTGCCTCTAATAACATGTTATCATCCCAATACTTACCTAAGCAAAGCACCATGGGTCAAGGAGGATATAGAAGCACCTAACTAGGCCATTAGAAGTACAATTAAACAATTTTGAAAATCTAATTTTGGACAATGTTAGAAGTGTCAAGCAAGAAAGAGGTGGGAGTGAATTCTTAAGTCTATAACATGTTTTAAGACATCTTATGTTATCACTAAGAGGGTACATGTTAGATAAAAATTAGCATTACATTACTCCATGATGAACATAACTTAACATGGACATTGTTTAATATAACTTAACATGAACAAAACTTAAATAGTATTAGATGATTCAAAATGTTTCAATATCTTGATAAAATCGTTGACATATCTCATAACTATTGTACCCACTTCGATCAAACCCTTTGTCTCGTATTGGTGATATGTGCTCCGTATAACTTTTAAATCCTAATTTGTCTTCAGCTCAAAGTTATTAAATGTAATTTTCTCTTCATTATCAATCGACGGTGAATAATACTCAATCTTAACCATTTTTCTATTGTCAGTGTGGTGTAAGAGATTATCCAGTTTGAATTTTAAAACAACAAGAATGATGTCCTCTGTGAGCCAAAAATTAACATGAGGTTTCATGTCATTGAAGTACACATATACAAGATATCAAAGTTGAGACATTGTGAAGTGTTTGTAAATAACATATGGTGCATATTTATACAAGTTTTAAATCATTATGAACTAAACAAAATTAATGATACAATACAAAAGTATCGGCAAAATCTCAACCATTAAAAATTAACACTACCGAATTTTTCAAAAGTGTGAAAAACATACGGTATATTTTTTGAAAAAACAGACAAATTTTGCCATGCACCAGATTTTTGAAATGGCCTATGGGTTTCCGCCTCTAAGAAAATTTTCAAATATGTTCTAAATGAAAAAAAAAAAAAAAAAGGATATTTTTTATATTAAAAAAATATAGAAGGTATCATATATAACACTTTAGGGGTGTCACAAATTCTCGTCCAAGGGACTCAAATGATGGGCTTGCGGCCCATACATCTTTTGTTTAATAAAATAATTTAATAATTAACAAAAAGATAAAATTAAAAAACAAATAAAAAAGCAAAATATATCGTATGATATTAAAAATTTATAATACCATATTAGTCCTTTAACTTGTGTTGTCCATATAGACATTTAAGTCATACAAACTCTTGATATATTTTGCAGTTCTGCTACAAGCAAATAGATTTTTATTATGTGGCTAACATGGTCATTTATGCTACATAAATCACTTTGTCATAATAACTAAATGGTACAAATATTGCATGAAAAAGAAGCTCAATATTGCATGAAGGAAAAGCTCTTAAATGGACCACAAGAATTAGTCCCCTTAAGATAAGATTAGTCGTTCACAATACCGGATATCAAACTTAAAATATAAAAAAATATAAAAAAAATAAAACTCGAATTAGACTATGCAATTTAACATAGATACTTTGGTTAACCAGCAAGAAAAAAAAGAAGATAAATTGACAATTTTATGCAATCTATGTCAATCCACATAAATAATAGGCCCAAACTTCAACCAGTTCAGTTACACAAATCAATATACAAAATTCTACAGTCTGAAAATACTAATCATATATAATACAACATAACTAGAAGATTTGGTATACAACATTCCTACTTCCTAAACACCAATTACATCTTCCAAAACCTCACATCACAGAATACTGCTAATAATCTTCTAATCCAATCGCACACCGTGCACACCAGAACTTGTTCTCTTAAACGATAAGATCTCTTTGTTTTTTCAATCTTCGGAACACTTGAATAGCATGCCTTGGATTTAAGGTCTCTGGTTAAAGAACTTTCCTTCGATTGTATTAGAAAACGAATCCAAAATGAAACAATAATTCCAAACTTAGAGGAAGTATGTGAGTTGTTGTTTCTTCCTTGAACCACCTTCTCCGTATAATTCATTCCATTGCTTTAGCTCGCCCATGACCGATCCTTCTGACGCAAAACTTGCAGCCACCTGCGTATAAACATACATTGATAATCGATAAGTAAATACACGTAGATGGAACACATAACTAGTGGAAGTTACGCTATACTATATAGTTCATCCTACCTGATTCTTAGCTTGTTTCATGTCTTCCATGCTTAAAGGCCTCAAGATAATTTCTCGTTCTTCATTATCGTTACTATTTGAAGCATCCTCGGAACTTACACTTTCGGTCTCTTTTTTCTTCTTTTCCTGATATAATATTCGAAATATACTCGTTAAGTTCTTCGTCTCGTACTAAATATTTACATTATATCGAGATATCAATCTTAACATTATGAAAGTTGCTAAGTAAAATACCATTTCCTTCTTTCTCTCTTGCTGTATTAACTCCCTAACCGGTCGATAAGCTGCGGTGATGCACAAATTCTGTTTACAGAAAATATAATTTAATTTTATCACATAAAAATAAAAACTACAAAGTAAAAGTAATCACTCTGTCGAAAATTTTTACCTTAAGATCACTTCCACTAAATCCATCTGTCATGGTTGCTAGTTCCTTGAAGTCTAAGCTTTCGTGTTTTTCCTTCGACAGAAGAGTTTTTAGGATCATTTCTCTGTTCTCGACAGATGGAAGACCAACCATTATCCTGCTCATCATTAAAAAATTGTAAAATATAATTCACAAATCAGAAACATCAATAATAATTTATCGCAAATAGTAAAAAATAATTAAAAAAACTATTGAAGATCTGTTTTCTGATGGATCCATGTGCAATATAAGAGAGAACAACTCATAATGATAAATTAAATAAATGAATGGATAAAATAATTTAGATTCCTTTCATTTTTCTCATTAAAAAATTGATGGAATGTTTGTTAAATATGAATTGTTTTGATTTATTTTTATGTTCGCAGAGTTGTTCATCGATACTAATTTTGTGTCTGTTTTGCTATTTTTTTCTCCAATATTTGAGACAAAGACGCGGTCCTACCTGCGTTCGAACCGTCTTATAATTGCTTCATCGAGATCAAATGGTCTGTTGGTAGCAGCAAGAACAAGAATTTGTTCATTAGGTCCTGACAATAGTCCATCCCAATGTGTCATGAATTCGTTTTTAATCTTCCTCATGGCCTCGTGTTCTCCGACTCTAGTTCGTTGACCGAGCATGCTATCAACTTCGTCAACGAATATAATAGTCGGAGCAACCTTAGCCGCTAGAGTGAACAAAGCTCGGACGTTCTTTTCGTCTTCTCCGAACCATTTCGAAGTGATGGTGGACATTGAGACGTTAATGAAACTTGCTCCTGCTTCATTCGCAATCGCCTTTGCTAGCATTGTTTTTCCGGTACCAGGTGGCCCGAAAAGTAATATACCTCTGCATGGCTTTAGAAGTCCGCCTTTGAAAAGGTCCGGCCTTCTAAGGGGAAGCATAACGAGCTCTTGAAGTGATTCCTTTATCTCATCCAATGCGCCGATATCTGCGAATGTAACTCCTATCTCGTTCGCAGGGATTACCTCTGGTCTAATTCGCTTCTCGAACTCGTTGTCAGGTACTTCCTGCAAGCATACGATTAATTTATAGTTACACAAACGATTCGTAAGAGATGAGAAGGATTATAGATGTTTAGTTGTTGAGAAATTGATCTTACAGCTTTTGCAGGCGTAGAATTTTCGCCTTCTTTTTTCGTTACAGGGACCGATTTCTCCATTTCACCTTTGTTCTCAGGTGCTTTCGTACCAGAAATAATATCTTCAACAGCATTTTCCTAACATTAAAGAAAGCCGATCGATAAACAAATGTATAATGAGAAAAACTCTTCATCATTCTTTTTTCTATGTTGATCAGCTGTTTCGCCTATGAAGCACGGACATCAGAAACACGGCACTGACTCTGACACGTCAACACCGATAAAAATTTGAAACAAGCATACCTTATTAGAATCATTAGTCTTCAGATTCCCGCTACTCTTGCTTTCTTGGAAGAGACTCAAACCATGGGACAAACTGTTTGCATCCACATACAAGATCAGTAACAAGAAAATCTTATCGTAGAATAGAAACGATTTCTCGAACGATCATTGACAAATATTTTACCTATTGGACGAGATAACTAGCTTTCCGTTTCGGTATTCTGGATGTTTGTTATTCATCAAATGGTGAGAAATTGCAGACACTACGATCTCTTCGATATAATTACTAAGTATCATAGTGTCTGCATGGCATATTGAGTTCAAGTCGTCGCAATCAATGTCGTTTTCAGTGAGTACTTCAGCGATGTGGTTTCGAGTATCTTGAAACTTAATGACTTTCATGTCCTCTTCAAGTTGGCCTTTCCAGCTACCGCGATGAGTTTCATCTTCAGGTGCTTTGATATCGATGTTGTAAGGGAATAAGCTAGTGATCCTCTCATCGATTTCTTTGCTTTCATCTTCTAAATCTAATATTTGGGAACCGAGTATCAACACCGAACCTGATATTTTCTTTATCATCTTTTGTAGTAAATTGTATAACCTCGGCGATTTTAGAAGAAGCTTCTCAACATCCCTTAGGTACAAAATTACGGAATCGGTTCCCGAGATAGAAACCAAAACCTTGTAAAGTGATTGCACGAAGAGTCTTTCGTCAAAACACAAGCTACTTGTGCGTCGTAAAGGAGCTGAAAACATGATTCAAATAAGTTAGCATAATATTATGCAACAACGATGTCAAAATCGATCACTTGGGTGAGCATACCTGGATTTAGTGAACCGCTTTGGGAAGAAGAGCTACTTAGATCAGACGCGGCAGAGGCATTTCTCCGAAGCCTCGGAAGATTATTCGAACATTCACCACTTTGTTGACGAGGAATTCCTTCAAAGGATATTATTATCAGTAAAATGAAAATGAAGGCATAGTTCGACAAAAGAACTTCAATGTTACTTTGTTTAGTACCTCTAGTTTCCCCGGTCGAAGGCAGCGTTGAAAAGGAACCAAAAAGACCAGACATTCGCTCCAAAGTCATCTCAGATATCGATCTTCTGTGACACTGAATTAGAAGAAACAAATGAGTCACAAAATTCTCGCCGAGCAAAAAGTAAATGTCCGCGATTGTTTTTTTTTTTAAGTATATGCGCAACGAAGCTAACAACTTGCAAGTTCGACTTACTGGTTCTCTTCTTGGATATCCAAATCTGCTCTGCAACTGTACAAGAAAAAACACAAAACATATGAATATACGTATACGTATTAATATCTGTATATGTATACGACCCGGTCATAGTGAATAAAACGGCAACGATAAAAAAAACTACCTTCACGGAGAAATCAGTTACATCTAACAATAGCAACTTCGATTCAAAGTAATGTGCTAAAGCTTTTGCAAGCATTTGCTGATAAAGTTCTACAAAATTACAAAGTAACAAGTATTAGTAAACAAAACGAGTCGAAAACCGAAGAAAACAACGTTCACGCATAACAGGAATATACTATTGTATATACCTGCTGGACCAGAGAGTAAAATAGCCCTGCTTGCTGGTGAGAGATTCCTTGTATGCTTTGAAAAGTTAAGATGTTTTAAATGAACGTATGCAGCGCTCGTCAACAAAACTCGAGTTCTTTCGCTGTAAATTCCATATGAAACAAAACATAAGAAAATCACATACAGGCACTTTTGTACATCTTTATATTTACATCAGTCTTCTCAATCATTCAACTTTTTTGTTTGTGACCCTACATTTGCTCATAATGCAATCATTTACTTGTAAAACTAACCAAAGCTATGTCAATCATAGCACCGACACCTCTAAAAACGACTGTGAGTGTCAGTATTAGTGTATGAAATAATACTGATTAATTAATTTATTTTTTCAAATTATTATCAATATTGATTTGTCAGTGTCGTATTTCTAGTATTCTATCTTTCATATATGTCACCTCAAACTCAAATCAAATGATTAAGCTCAAGTTAAAGATAAATCGTTCACGAGAACTCGAGTTGGAATCTTGATTGAAACAATCCCGAATCAAACTTCAATTACGTCCCGATCAAACTCTGATTACCGGGATCATTTCCCGAGAAAGTCAAGGTTTAGCATAAGAAAAAAATTGAAAGTCTCAAAATTTTATATCTGCCAGAACATTTAGAACATGAAATTTACAACTATAACTTGAACAGATCCATGTCTCAAACATTATTAACACACAAAAATACTAACATAGGTTTCATTATATTCTATAACATAAATTCCAACCATGTTTCTTTCTATGTCATTCAAAAGGGTAAAAGAAATGGCAACAAAAACATTATACTATAATTATTATTATCATCAACATTAAAATCTACAACAACAAAAAAACACTAAAAATTACCTTAAGTAATAAGGAAACTCATCAAACGTAACTTTGCTATCTTTTCCATCAACCAAAAGTCTCTTAAGTTCTTCAACAATTTGGTCCTCAGAAACCTCTCCAAAATCACGATTCCCACCAACCCATTTCTGAACAGCTTGTCCAGAACTCAATCCAAGTCCAACACCTAATCCAACACCAACACTCAATGCAGACAAAAAGACATGTTTCTGTTCCATAACATCAAAAAAGTTCGGTCCTTTAACAAGAACCCAGAAACAAAAACACCAAAAAGGTATAAGAAATCGTTGAAAAAACGATTCTTGGGAAGATTTACAAGATTATAAGAAATGGGTATTCGAGAAAAAACATCAACAACAAGAACCAATGCCAAAAAAACAAAACTTGTGAGGGATTTGACAAGGGAATGACTTTGTTGTTGTTGTTTGTGAATCTCTCACATCTATGTTGCTATATATAGTATGAATAACTAATGGACGTTAAATTGTTTGTGTTTTTTTATGAGCCAATTTTTGAAAAGGCAAAATGAAAAAGAAGAAATTAAAAAAGTTTTTTCTTTTTTACTTTTGGTAGTGTGGTGTGACACCAAATCTGGGTTTTTCTTCCCTCAAACTATCAACTTTTTTTCTCTTTCATACTTGGAATCCTTTTTTAAAAGTTACTAATAAAGATTATTGGAAAAAAAATAATGAAAATTAAAAGTATCATATGTAAAAAATAATAAAAAGTGTTTAAATATAAAATGGGACTAATGGAAATTGAATGATTAGTGTTTCACAATAATATAAACCATATACAAATCAGATTAAAGTGTTTCACAATAATATAAACCATATACAAATCAGATTAACACCTGCACGATGTGCGGCTGAAAATTAATTAAATAATTTTTATTAAATATTAAATATATTAAAAGTTTGATTTGATAAAATATAACTATTAAATTTATATTACATTTTTTTTTAATTATAATAGAGACAATGATATAAATTAATCAAATAGATAAAGATACATTTTATATGTTCTAATAAAAATTGTACATTCTAATACGTGAGAAATCATAAATATTGTTATTTGGCTTAAATTTTTTATTTGGTATTATATTCATTTTTAAAATATTATTTTTCTAAGATTTGTAAATTAATTAATTATTTTTTATTTTATTTTAAATATATTAAGAGTTGCTTTTGATAAAATATTATTATTAAATTTATATTATAATATATTTTGGAATTTATAATAGTGACAATTATATAAATTAATCACATAGACAAAGATATATTTCATTTGAAAATAAAATATATGTTTGCAAATTAAGAGTGATATCTCTAATTCAGATTTGTAAATTTAAATATTTATAAAGTATTTACTCGTATTTTTTTTTTGTAACTATCTTTAATTTTAATATTTTATTTTAATTTTTAAAATATATGTATTTATTTTAGTGTTAAGAGAATTAAAATTTTGTTTATAATTATTATCAAATTAAAATTTTAGTTAAACTATAATTGTCTTTTTTTTAAACATTATCATAGATGTTTGTACTATAGTCTCTATGATCACTATTATAAAAAACTACTTCAAAAAAATATATATATTCTAATACGTGAGAAATCATAAATATTGTTATTTGTCTTTAGTTTATTATTTGATATTATATTTATTTTTTTTAAATATTTTTTATTTAAGATTTCAATGAAAACATAATTTTTATTTAAGTGTTTAGAACTTTAGATTCATATGTGTATTTTGAAAATTGAAATTTAGGAGAATATAGATGGTTGAAATGATAATTGTCTTGTTAGATTATTTTTGTTAAAAAGTAAGTTTTTTTTTTCAAGATTCGAATTCGTGACTTCCAATTAGGGGTGTTCGCGGTGCGGTTTTGACGCAAAAAATAATCCGAACCGCGAGAGAAAAAGGCATGCGGTTTGGTTTGGTTTGGTTCGGTTGACTTTTAGAAAAAAATCAAACCAAACCAAACCAATGCGGTTTGGTTCGGTGCGGTTGGTTCGGTTTTATACAAATAATTTGTTGAGTCATACATTCACATATATATATGACAACATAACTTTGTATTTGGTCATTCATACATGATACACTACTAAACTATAACAAAAATAATAATCATATTTGGACAATAACTTCCCATTTAATACGTAAAAGTTAGATTAGACAAAAGTGAAATAATAAACATAAAATAATAGTATAAAATAATATAAAAAATATTATAAAAAAATATAAAAAAATAGAAGAGATGAGATGAGAAATTAGTGAAGATGAAAAAGAAAGAACATAAGAGAGGAGAGATTAGAGATAAAGATGTGCGATAAAATAAAATTGAAAGAGAGAAAAATTGTATAAAAAATAAGAACGTGAAAAGGAAACAATATAAGTGAATAGAGATTAGAGAAGAAGATACAAGATGTAAGTGGTGAAGATGAAGTGATAATGTTAGGAGATATTTAAGAAGATTGAAACTGAAACCATAATTGTAAAGATGAGAAAATTGTCCGTAATTATAAGGCTAATATATAATAGGTTTAGGTTTGGGTTAGATGTGAGTTGAGTAAAAATTAAGTTGTAACATAATGCGGTTTGCTTCGGTTTTGTTCGATTTGTAAAATATCAACCGCAAACCGAACCAAACCATGTGATTTTGTCAAAAAAATGATCCAAACTAATCCGAACCAAATGCGGTTTTTTTGCGGTTTCGGTTTAGTTTGGTTTGGTTTGCGGTTTTCTTGGGTTGGTTTGATTTTGAACACCCCTACTTCCAATAGAGAAAAATGATATTTATCTATTTTAAAAGTGAAAATAAGATTTTTGAAGTGCCACCTATGACTATTGGATGATGTGGCACAAAAAGAATAGTTTTTTTTAATATTTGTCGTAACTTAATCCGCTGATTCGGACTTAATATATATATATATATATATATATATATATATATATATATATATATATATATATATATATATATATATATATATATAAATTTTAATACTATCGTTATATTATAAAAAACTACTTCGAAAAAAATTATATATTCTAATACATGAGAAATCATAAATATTATTATTTTTCTTTAGTTTATTATTTGATTTTTTTTTCAAAATAATTTTTTTGATGATCTTAATGAAAACATAATTCTAATTTTAGTATTCAGAACTTTAAATTCACATGTTGGCTCGAGTGAGTTTAATTGTTTAGACGGTAGATTATACGGGTTTATTCTACGAATATTCATTCATAATTCAGTTCAAATTTATTTTTAAAGTTAACTGCACTTTTATCCCTTAAAATTTTGTTCATGATAAATTTTATTGATAAAAAGCGTATCTATCAAAAACATAAATACTACAAATAATTAATTTTTATGTATTTATTTTGTTAAGATTTGTGGATTTAGATTAACGTGAATCAGGCTTAAATCAACGTATCATAATCCGTTAATAATTAAGAATGAATTGATTCAAAATATTTATATATATATTAGTTTAGTTGTTGTTATTGAATTTGAGTATTGATATTGATATTGATATTATATTTTTGTACAAATCTTATCTTGTTCTGTCGAATTGAGTTTATTATATCTAATGTCGATTGTTTGTTTCACTCTCCCTCTTTGAAAATATAATTTACTAAATTGATTTTGGAAATAATCATATAAAAAATAATATTGTATTTGAAACTTATCTTACACTGTTTAATGTTTTTCTAGCATGCTGCAGCTGATCATTCATCTCATATTTTTAAGTTGTTAAAATTTTTCCAATATTTCTAGTTTCCATTCAACTTTCTTTCCTATTTGTTTATTTTTCAAAGTATTAAATTTTATACTTTCAAGAATGAATTAGTAGAAATAAAATGTTGAATAAATTTTTTGAAATATTGAGGAGATTTTAATAATTAAAGAGCGTGAGGTGAATGATGAGTTAGAGGATGTTAGAAAATTATTTATTATTGTAAGTTGTTCATATAATTATTTTCTTAAACAATTTTGGGAAGTTATATGTTCAGTTAGAATTTAGTGAAATAAGCAATCGACATTATATATAATAAACTCGATCTTATTTAACTTGTCTATTAAATACCAAAATCGAGAATAAAAGCGGTGCATTTATTTTTATTTGTAAATTAAATGATGTATTCCTTCATTTTGTTAATAATCGAGGGGTAAGTTTCTACTTTATTTTATTTTTTAATTAAAACAAAAATAATTTTTCCCCTCATTTTTAGTAAAAAAATCGAGGGGTATACATTCATAAATTAACCTACAACATATTTATGCTCTACATTCATAAAATAACAACGTTTAAGATATTGTCAACATATCAATTCACGAGAAAACCTCAACACCAATAAGAACACAAACACCACCACTCTATTGGACGTTATCTTGTTAAACCCTCTACATTCAATAAGAATGTGAATACCACTATAACTTGTCATTAAAGAAGCAATAGATATGAAACATTTGGCTATGGGATAGATTGCAAATGCAAAAAAAAAATAAAAAATTAGACTCATGCTAGTGTTCTTATATAATATCTTACTACCTTCGGTCTTTAATATAAGAGAAAATTTATTTTTTAGATTCATTGAATAATCAATGTATCTAAACTATATGTAGACTAGATACATTGATTCTTCAATGAATCTAAAAAGTAATTTTTTTCTTATATTAAAGACCAGAGAAAGTATCTTTTTAACTCGAATGAAATTTTATGTTATATTAAAAATTGGATCCGTGCAAAATCATTTAACTTGAAAAGCAACGGGTATGCAACAAACTATGAATTTGTTCTTTTCCAAACATAACAATAACGATGATTAATCAGATTTATCCAAAATATGTACTTGTAGATTGAAATTTTGTATTTTAATTTATTTATAAATAATGAAATTTAATATTATGTGTAAATAATACAATTTTTTTAATATATCTTTTCCCCTCCGTTTTTGAACAGAAATTAGAGATATGTGATATTAAGTTTGAAAATATAAATATATTATTGTTAAAGATCGAACCAATAATCATTTCAAATATCTCTTCGAATATTTAAAAACTACGGGTAAAGTGACAAATTCTCATAACGTCTTTGATTATCTCACTTCTCTAACTGTGGTTAAATCTTTTTGTGTTATAATTGAAATTAGAGTTTTTACATGACCAAGACTTTGGCAAATAGATTGTATCCGAAGCAATGTTTAAGTGTAAAAAGTGCATATTGCATAGAATACTACAAACTTCATCATCAATATTGTTTCATTAAGAAAATTTTGACATTGCTTAATTTTATTTTATTTTTGAATCGGACATTGCTTAAACTTGCGCAATATAGAAGTTGGTTAATTGTCCCAATTTGGGTTGCCTCAGGTTTCTACTGAGTCTTTGCAATATTCTAAGGAGGAGGCTGTAGGAAGTTAGGATATTGATTATGTTAGTTAGTTATTTATAACTAACCTTCCTAATTTTTAGTGAATAATTACTTAAATTGTTGAAAAAGTTATAAAAATTGATACATTCTAACAGTGATAGGAAAAAACACAAACATGCATGGAGTCAGGGTGTGAACAAGAGATCTATAGTTTTCTTAAGACTCATGACAATATTTTACACCTATTTAAAAAAATTATGGTCTCCTTACGTCAACTCACATATTTAATTACTATTTAACTTATAAATATATTTAATTTAGCTTTTTTTAAAAGTAAATTATTATTATTGATAAGAATATATTTGAGAAAACATATTTTTTAATATCTAAAAAGATTGTAAATTATCATATAATAAGAGGCCAAATTTATAGTAAATTAGAGTAATTTTAAAAAAAATTCACATATAAATATTTTTAAAATAAGTTATATATATATATATATATATATATATATATATATATATATATATATATATATATATATATATATATATATATATATATATATATATATATATATATATATATATATATATATATATATATATATATATATATATATATATATATATATATATATATATATATATATATATAACTTATTTTAAAAATATTTGAGTATGTGAGAATTGTATTAGTGGTCACGCCATGTTTATTGCCCCTTTGTTTGTTTGGAGAAGCTAGTTTTGTTTTTTATTAATAAAGAAATGTCAAGTTGATGAAACGGTATGGTTGATGCCTGTCATTCTGTTTTCCTCCAAATCACGTTATAGTCAGAGGACCATCCCCAAACTTTGTATAACAATTATTGAAACATTATATCATTAGCACCAAGGCTAGAAAAAACTTTTATTATATTAGATTATTTAATGAATCAATTATATAACTTACTTATACTCAATTATTATGAATTATCATTAATATATTATTTATGATTATATAACATTTCATACAAGTGTTTTGAAAATCGATTCGTACCAATTCAATGGAATCGGAGGAGGAATTAGTCTGAGCCGATTATTGAATCCATCATATAATTAAATTGGTGAGTGTAAATCAGTCAAATCTAAAGAAAGTTGTGAATTGGAGGTCTCTATAAACCCTAAGGGATTAATGTTTGCTCACTTTTTTCTTCCTAAAAGTCTAAGCAACACAATTTTATATTTATGAAAACATAAACTTAAAAATATAAAATAAATGTAGAAATTAATAATTTAGAAAGTGGTAGAAAATATGAATTCAATTAGTCAAGTTAACTTGTTATCTTTGTTTATAAAACAAAATTAAAATGAAAAAGGTTTAATATGTTAGCACAATAATCAGCGAGAGTCGAGCGATAAACATTCTTATTTTTGAGATTTTACGTTTAAGTAACATATTTTTTGAGGGACCCACCACTTATTTGTTGGAACATACACAATTGAGATAAGGTGAATCAATGGTGAAAAATGTAATCGGAGAAGATGAAGTTTAGAGAGAAAATAGAGAATTGAGAGAGAGTAATTGAGGAAAAAAATTAAAATGTTTATTATTCACAATGGCATTACACACAACATACATGAGGGTGCTATTTATAAGCATTTATTAGGACATAACAAAACAACACAACCAAAAATACAGAACAAACTGCTAAACCAGAAAATTGATTTTCGCACCAGAAATCGATTTCCCCAAAACTGAAAACCGATCTCCTCTTCGTATTTCAGTTTTTCTGCTTTGGTGCAGAACAACTTTTTAACTTAAGCTGTTTTCCAAAACAAAACTCTTGCTTGACTTACACACTACATTCAACACACCACCTTAAGTCAAGTGCTCCACATTCCTCAAGCTTAATTTCTTCACAAGCCTCTTGAACACTTCGTTTGTTACCGCCTTCGTCAACAAATCCGCAAGTTGTTCTCCGCTTCGACAATGAGCTAGCTTCAGCTGTCCTTCACACACCAGCTCTCTCAATAATGAAACCTCATCTCTATGTGCTTGCTCCTCCCATGTGCTATAGGATTCCTTGGAAGGTTAATAGCCGAGAGGTTGTCAACAAAGAGTGTGACAACTTTT
The DNA here is from genome assembly GCA_021764765.1 of Vicia sativa. Taxonomy (NCBI): domain Eukaryota; kingdom Viridiplantae; phylum Streptophyta; class Magnoliopsida; order Fabales; family Fabaceae; genus Vicia; species Vicia sativa. The sequence continues at coordinate 207,774,887 of CM038792.1, read as the reverse complement.
ACCTCAATGATGTCCAACTCCTTAAGTAGATTCATTATCCACACGGCTTGACATGCACACATCAGAATACACCACCTCAAGGTGTTCCTTGGTCCTATGACCAACATCCTTGCTGAAATTATTCTTGTGTTGTTTCCCTTGCACACACTCTATTAATCTTGGGCAGCCTGGTCACCATACCATGCCTTTGCAATGCGACGAGGTCTCTAAAATTGAGGTGTCCAAGAAGGTAGTGCCACAACCACTCATCACGACTTACCGCTGTAGCAAGACACTTGTGTTCCATTACTTTTAACTCTATTTTGAAAGCACAATTTGCAGCTATGGATGCTCTAAGGATTAAAACGTTTTTTTGGTCAAAAACGTGCAAAATCTTATTTTCCATCCGAATTGTGTAATTCTTCTCGAGTAATTGGCCAATGCTCAAGATATTACACATAATTTCAGGAATGTACAACACATCTTTGATCAAATAATGACTTCCATCTTTCTTCTTGATCAAAATATCACCCACACCGTCGGCCGCTAAAGTGGTGTCATCAGCGAATCTCACTCTATTCTTCGTGGCTTGATTGATTTTCACAAACCAATCCTTTCTACCCGTCATATGAGTTGAACAACCTGAATCCAAGTACCACTCTTCACTACTTTGGACTCCACCTCGAACTTACCATTGTGTTTCGCTTCGAACGCGTTTGTGCAGAAAATTCTACACTGTTGGAGTTATTGTCCAACCCTCGACACACTATTGAGCTATTGTCCAGCCCCTCTTTGCAGCCATTATTCTCCTCCACGATCATGAAAAGAAGCATATCATTATCCTCTACTTCTTGCTTAGAAACTTTGGCCTCATCTCCATGATTTTCTTTCGATTTCGCATTACATTCTTTTGCGAAATGGCCAAACTTTTGACAATTGAAACACTTCACATTACTTTTGTCACCTCTCTTGTAGTTGTTGCCTTGACCACTACCCTTGGAGTTGCTCTCTCCTCTTTCATCCATGGACCCTCTTGAATTTTGTGAATCTTTTCCACCAAAATTCTGGAAATTTGCTTTGCCCTTCGAAGGCCACTTTCCTTTCGATCTCTTATTCTTCTCATTGAATTTTACTTGCAACTCAATTTCTGTATTGGCCTTGTCGTTTCCTCTTTCGTCAAATATTTGCTCATGTGCCTCCAATGAGCTTTGAAGCTCCTCTTTTCTCATAGTGAGAAGATCCTTTGACTCTTCTATGGCTACCACTATGTTGTCAAATCTTGATGTTAAAGAACGCAAGATCTTGGCCACTATATTTTGCACCGTAACGGTTTCACCGCAAGCCTTCATTTGATTCACCAATCGCGTTATGCACGTAATGTAGTCGTTGATCGATTCCTTTTCTTCCACTTGTACCAACTTGAACTGCCTCTTGTGAGTTTGTAACCTCACCACCTTTGCTTTGTCGGCACCTTCATACGCTTTCTTCAAGATCTCCCAAGCTTGCTTTACCGACGTACAATCAACAACTTTCCCAAAGTTGTCATTGTCGACGCAAGAATGTATCAACAAGAGGTATTTGTAGTCTTTCTTCTTTTCTTCCTTGAATGTAGCTTGTTGTGCAGCTGTAGCCTTTGTAACAAGTGGTATGTGTTAGACGATGTGCTCGATCTAGAAGCGGGGGCTGAATAGATCAGGTTTTAAAAAATTGTGCGTTTAAAATATTTTTTACGAAAGCCTCCTGGATTTTCAATCGTCTAAATGATCCGCTATTGAGAAGATCGAATATGCAAACCGTTAACAAAAGTGAGAAAAATTGTTTTGAATAATGCATTTTGAATACACTTTATTAATTGTCTTAGATTTCACCTTGAGTATCAAATACTTCTAATGTGAATAGTAAGAAACAAAGCTTAATCATAATAAGCAATTTGTAGTAGAGACAATTTATCAAACACCTTGTTAGCAAAGTTCACAAGTGTTGCATTAACTAATTTGTGTTGTCGATAATTGTCACGTAACGATCAAACGGAGCGTTACGAACGTATTTGTTAAACCTCGACACAACACCAATTCAGTTTATACAAGTTTGATAATTTGAAACTAACAAATTTGATCAATCGAATAATGAAAGTAAATGCGAAAAAAGAACACGAGAATTTGTTAAGGCAATTATACCTTTCATCCTCGCGTGGTGTACGTCTGCCCCCAACTCTAAAATTTAGAGGTTAGAAGTTTTTTATAAAATTGCAAATATTAATAAGTGAAGAAATAGTTCCCTTTTCACACAATTCAATTGATGATGATGAACCTATCTTCTTCACAATCCTTGGTTCGAGCCAAACCAAGCTTCGATCTCTTCGAGTATACCTCCGATTAGCGATACTTGAAATATCTACCAATTTGCTGTAGAATTTCTTTCTCTCGGATGATATCAATTGAACAAGATAAAACCCTAACTCTTCCTTCAAGATCCTTCGGTTACCGTGACAAAATCACAAGTCCACTGCTCCTTGATGCTTCATTCGGCTGAATCTTGCAAAGAGAAGATTAGTACCAAAAAATCTTGCGCCGATCCAGATCTAAGAGGAAAAAACCCTAACGGTTTTATTCAAGATAGAGCCCACAAAACACAGCCCAAATATGAAGCAAATATTCAATTCGGACGTTATCAATAATTCTTTGATCTTGAATTCAACCACTTTGATTTTTGGAGAAGTTGAATTTGAAGAAGGAATGTTGAAGATGAAGTGCTCTCTATGTGTATCTTTCACTCTATGCTTGTTCAGAAACTCAAATGACAAACAAAATCTGTTTATATGTGTTAGTGTAAATGAAATGAAAATAAGGCAAAGAAAAGGAAAATTAATTAAAAGTAACAGCACATGAGGGATGCGTCGACCTCTCTAGGAGGGAGGGTTGGCGCGTAACTTCCAGAGCCAACGCGTTGGGTTGATCATGTTGAATGCGTCGACGTAAACAGGGGAGTGCATCGACGCAGCCTTTTTGATTTTAGCTTCCAGACTTCATTTGCTTATGCGTCGACTCAGAGGTCGGCACGTAACATCCAGTGGGTTACCCTTAAACATGCATCGACCAGAAGGTATTGTGCGTCGATGCATTGGATCCTTTTCTGGTTTCTTTGTTTTTCTTCTAACATCCAGCCTTGTAGCACGTGCATACACATCCTGGGACTTTTGCCATCGTTAAAACTTGAGCATGCATTTACAGTATGACTCCATCATTCACCACTTCAAGGACTTCTTGATACCCAAACAAAACTTTCAATTATTTTCACCATTTGTCATAGTTCTTGGAATCAAGAATTGGGAGGTTGGTAGGGATTCGATCGGTGGTTGTCATGTTTGCAGCGGATTAATGGACCAGAACCAGTGCTCTTGATGCCATATATTGGAACATACACAATTGGGATAAGGTGAATCAATGGTGAAAAGTGTAATTGGAGAAGATGAAGTTTAGAGAAAAATAGAGAATTAAGAGAGAGAGAGAGAGAGAGAGAGAGAGAGAGAGAGAGAGTAATTGAGGAGAAAACTAAAATGTTTATTATTCACAATGGCATTACACACAACATACATGAGGGTGCTATTTATAAGCATCTATTAGGACATAACCAAACAACACAACCAAAAAAACAAACTCGCTAGAAAACGATTTGCACTGAAACCGCTTCCCAAAATGGAAATCGATTTCCTCTTCATATTTAAGGTGAACAACTTTTACTTAAGTTGTTTTCCAAAAGCGACAAAACTCTTGCACTCGACTTACACACTACATTCAACATTATTCATCCAAAATTTTAAGATGATAGGTGAGTAAATTTTTCTACTTATATATGTTTAGGTCTCCACATTCTTATTCAATATGACACTATTTTCCCACTTACTCACACTTACATTATTATTCTAACATAATAGACACGAAAAATTGATTTAGTCAATAATATATTTAAAAAATTTACGGCATGATTTTAGAAATTTTTAGAGATTGAGTCATCTATTTCAATATAATTTAATATTTACACAACTTTGTTATCAAAATCGAGTTATATAGTTGAATTATTTATTTTTATCCAAGTATGTGAGATATCTGATTTTAACCATTAATATTTTTATTCGACCATCAATCTCTTGAGCTTGTAATTTTGTCGGAATAATTGTCTGATCATTTCTCAAACCTTCGCATAAAATTTATTTTGCATTATAATTAATGGAGAAAACTTATATACAAATTTTTAAGTATAGTTCTTACTATTTTTTAATAATATGACAAATATATTTAAATATTGTTTAAGGAATAAAAATAAGATAAAATTTTAGATAAAATTTAAGTACAATTCTTTAGGTGTAGTTCTTACTACTTTCTAATAAAAATATGATAAGTGTATGATTTTTTATTATACATATGCCAATTATTTCTATTTTCACTCCTTAAATCATATTTAAGTATACTTGTCAAACTATCATTTAAAAATAGTAAGAAACACACCTAAAAAATTATATCTAAATTTGTTCTAAAATTATGTGTGAAGAGAAAATTATATAATTGTCATATTTTTATTAGAGAATAGTAAAAACGGCACGTAAAAAATTGTAACTAACTTTTCTCAATAATTAATATTCTATATTTAATATTGGAGTATCATTATCGAATAGTTACTAAGTCATTGTTTGGATTGACGGTTGACAAAATTGATTCTAGCAGAATTGAGTTTGATAGAATTGATTTTAATAGAATTGAGTTTGACATAATTGATTTATGTTTGAATACATTTATGTAAAAGTGAGTTGAATAATAAATTTTAATGTAAAAATTACCCAAAATCAATTCTGGAGGCAGAAACTACAAATTCTAACTTCAAGTAGAATCAATTTTAAAGTCAGAATCAATTCTACTTTTAATATATCAAACAACTCCAAATTACCCGAAATCAATTATATACCTCTAAAATCGATTCTAACCCTTGTAAAAGTTAATCCAAAGACACACTAAATTTAATTTGTATCTTTTAGTTCAAGATATAAGGGGTGGCAAGTCAGGCACCCGACTTTTGAGATTCATATTTTGTAGGTCTTAAATTTAAATTTTTAATCTAATAGTTATTAAATTTATTGATATCAAATATTTTGTAATATAATATAAATTTTATTTATTAGTTTATTATTAATTAATTTATTATTAATTAATTTATTAAAAATTAATTAATTTTTGTGTATGTTTTAAATATTTATTTTTGTATTAATATTATAAAATATAACTGAATTTTAAAAAGAAATTTAATTTTGTAGTTGATATAATTTTTAAATAATTTCACTTCAACTTTTGTCTTAAGCATCTAAATACCTTGGGTCCAAATAAGATATAATTATCTTAACTTTTGTTGTTGTCTTTTTGTATGATGTGTTTGTTTCAAATATTAAATTCACAGCCTTAAAAGTCTTTTTAAAAATATATTATTGCCAAAGACTTTGTTGCTTATTAGAAAATTGAAGTTTTTAGAAATATTTTAACATTTATCTAATTTAAGTGAAACAAATGTTGTAAAACTATGTGTAAGTAAAAATGGTAGTTGTTATATGTTTATTTCTAGGTGAGACTTTAATTATTGAAGGGGTAGATAATGGATTTTTCTAACTACGCAACTCCCAAATTTCCTTGTACTTTCTTATAAGAATTTTGCTTCTATTGTATCGATGTTAGTTGAGATGTATTTGTTTATTATTCAACATTAATGGCGACACATATTTGAAATGTTGTGTGGGTTCATAACACAAGTCAAGAACAAAACTACAGGGAAATTTACATATATACTTCATAAGTCAATGTCATCCACTTACTTTTAGTATACACACTATCACTTCATTCGATCTCGGAGGATTAAACTTCATTCAGTTGTTTATTAATTCTGTTGACATTTGGAATAACATAAGCACTTTTTTTAGTAAATTAAAATATATTTATGCATAATTGTCAAGATTGATTTTTTAAAATATTTGAAACTTGTTTAAGATATCAACCTCATCTAACAAATGTGTTTTATATTTATAAATTAGAATTCGAACTCCAAATCAAACAGAAGATATGTATTAATTTTTCATATCAGATTATACTGATTTAATTTATGTATTTTTCTTATAAATCGAATATCTTATGCATATAACTACATGAATTAATTGTTTTAGTTAGAGAGAATTATAATAGACAATAATATTCTTCCCCAAAAAATTTACCAATACTGCGTGATTATAATATGTACTTTGTACACATTAAAAGAATTATTTTAAAGCTATATTTATTTATATGGAAATTGCTTAAGCATTTCTAAAAGCATTGGATCTCTAAATTGTTTTTAGATCAACATAGCTGGCATTTGTCATATCATCAATATTCTAAAGTAATATTTAAGATTATAAAATATCAATTTAATTTTATATTAGCGTTAATATTTATAAGCAATATAATTAATTATTAGTAGATGAAAGATAATAAGCTGTGTCAGAACTTCTAGTGATGAACTAGAAATAAAATTTCTGGAGATGAACTTCTGATGATGAACCAGAAACAGAATTTCTGGAGGTGAACTTTTGAAGAGTGAACTTCTTGAGATGAACATCTGAAGAGTGAACTTCTGGAGATGAATTTCTGGAGATGACTTCTGGAGATAAACTTCTGTTATGTAGTTTCTCTTTTTCTGTTTTGCCAGTTAGAGTTAGTTACGATTTGTAACTATATATAAGACATTTGTAACAAACTTTAGACATTGAATGAATAACAATTCTATTACTCTCTTCTTCTTGCTTGCATGTTCTTCTTGCTTTCACGTTATTCACTCTCTATTTCTCCTCTAATGGAGTTATTTATCTTCTTAGATGGTATCAGAGCAGGATAAGCCTGTTCTATTTCCGCTGCGATCATTTCTTGAGGCTTATGCTTCAAGATCATTTGTGAGGCTAGGGTTTTAATCCTTGCTTCGTTTTCTTTCTTTCGTTCTTCCGCTCGGAGTTCGCTTTTACATCATTTTGTGTGAATTGTTTATACGATTCTTTCTTTCTTGATTCGTTGTTTCGTAATCTTGCTGCATTTTTTCTTTGATTTTGTGCTTCTGCAATGGCTGCGAAAACGAATAACAACAATCAGATGCAGGATCAACTTGATCCATATTACGTTCATCCATCTGAAAACTCTTCAACAGTTTGTGTTAGACCAACGCTATCTGGAGAAAACTATCATGCTTGGTCCATGAAGATGAGAAGAGCGTTGGTAATGAAGAATAAATTTTAGTTTGTTGATGGAACGATTGAAGTGCCTGATAGTGATGATCTCAACTATATTGCATGGCAAAGATGCAACAATATTGTTCATTCATGGATCATCAATTCAATAACACCTTCCATAGCACAGAGTGTGGTGTTCATTGATAATGTTGTAGATGTGTGGAATGATCTTAGGGATCGGTTCATGAGAGGAGACAAGATTCGAGTTGCACAGTTATATCAAGAAATCTGGAATTTGAAACAAGGAAGCAAGAAAATTTTTTATTACTTCAGATAATTGAGAAGTCTATGGGAGGAGCTTGATCAATATAGGCCCATGCCCAACTGCACGTGTCCTGTGACTTGTGCATGCCTTGCAATGACAAATAGTAGAAGTTTTAGAGTTGGAGATCGTATAATTCAGTTCTTGATTGGCTTGAATGAAGAATTCCATGGAGTTGTTTCTCAAGTACTTCTTATGGATCCATTGCCTCAAATTAAAAAAGTATTTTCTACGGTGCTGCAGTAAGAGAGAAAGATATTTGGGACTGGAAATGTTCTGACTGGAAATAGAAGTGCTGAGGATGGAGCTGTTATGGTGAATGTTGTTGATAGCATGAAGCAATTTGGAAGAGGCAAAGGAAATAACAGCACTGAGAGAGGAAATGGTGGTGCTGGCAGAGGCAGAGGGAATTTCAAAGTCTGCACGCACTGTGGAAAAAATGGGCATGTTGTTGACAATTGTTATAAGAAGCATGAATATCCTCCTAATCTTGCTCGAGGAGGATCAGCATCAGCATACATCAATCAAGTTGAAGCAAATGGTGAAGTTGCAGCTAAACCTTCCAATGACAATGGAAGTATGACTCTGACTAAGGAGCAATATAACAACTTAATGATGCTTCTTGAGAAGAACACAACTTCAGTAAATATGGCAAAAGGAGGTAAACCTTATATTTCTAGCTTCAGTATTAGTGGTGGTGTTAGATGGATCTTAGACACATATGTAACCCATCACATATGCAATAACCTTGATTGGTTCTTGAGATATGATCAAATTAATCCTATTATGGTAAATCTTCCAAATGGAAATTCTATATCTACTTCTGTATGTGGAGATGATAAAATATCCAAAGATTTTGTCATTCAAGGGGTTCTATATTTGCCACAATTTAAAGTTAACCTAATTTTTGTTAGAGAACAAAATTGCAGCCTAGTTTTTGAAACTGACAGATATACTATACAGGCAAGGAGGGATTTGAAGAAGATTGGTTTAGCTAGTGAGCTGGATGGGTTGTACTATTTGGAGTTGCAAAAGGATAGTTCTCATAGAACTAGCAGTGCAGGATTTGTGTCAAGTATATTCACAAATAAGAGAAGTGAAGAGACAACACCTGCTATTATATGGCATTTAAGATTAGGGCATCTATCACATGATAGAATGCAATGTATGAGCACCATGTATAGTTACATACCTAATAGCATTCATAAAGCTTGTGATGTGTATCAACAAGCTAGACAAAAACGTTTTCCTTTTCCTATTAGTAACAATAATGCATGTAATCCTTTTGATATGATTCATATTGACATATGGGGTCCTTTTAATACAGTTTCTGTACATGGCTTCAGATATTTTCTCACTATCTTAGATGATCATAGTAGGCATGTTTGGGTTGTGATGATGAGATCTAAGGCTGAAGCTAGTGAAAAGATAACGGAGTTTGTCAATATGGTAGAAACTCAATTCAGTAAAAAGGTCAAGGTTATTAGAAGTGACAATGGAACATAACTTCTGATGCCAAAATTCTATGCTTCGAAAGGCATCATACATCAAAGAAGTTGTGTGTACACGCTTCAACAAAATGGGAGAGTTGAGAGGCGACATCAACACATACTTAATATTAGTCGTGCTCTTATATTCTAGTCACAGTTGCCACAGAAGTTTTGGTCTTATGTTGTAAATCATGCAATATATCTCATAAATAGGATTCCTACAAAAATACTAAACAACAAATCCTCTTTTGAAGTGGTGTATGGAATAATTCCTGTTTAAGTTCATTGAGAGTATTTGGGTGTTTGAGCTATGCTTCCACATTACCAACAAATAGGCAGAAATTTGACTCAAGGGCAAGAAAGTTTGCTTTCTTGGGGTACAAGGAAGGTATGAAAGGCTTCATACTCTTATATGTTAATACTCATGACATAGTTGTGTCCAGAAATGTCAAATTCTTTGATATGGCTTTTCCTTTACTTGATTTGTCTAACCCACAAATACACACAGAAATTTACATAGACTAATCCAAAGTTGATAATGTTGCAAAAGAGTCAGCTCATATACCTGTACCTAATTCTGATCCTGAAGATCTGCATAACTCAGAAGATGAATTTGTAGTTGATCATGTATCTTTAGATGATGAATCCATGTAAAATTATGTGTCCACATCCATTGCAATACCTAATGTCCCTTCCTGATCCACAAATAAAATTATTGACATACCTCATTCATCTCTTGAGTCCACTAGAAAATCTAGTAGAATGACACAACCACCTGTTCATCTAAAAGATTTTGTTTGTGACTCTAACACCGTGTCTTGCCATTACCCTATTGAGAAGTATATGTATCTCTCTCCAACCTTTCACCGAGTCATCAAGCATATATTATGTCTCTTTCATCTGAAACTGAGCCAAGTAACTATGTGGCTGCTTCTAAAGACCCCAAATGGATTAGTGCAATGCAGGCAGAAATAGAAGCTTTGAATGACAATCATACTTGGGATTCGTTGATCTTTCTCGTGATGCTTCAACAATATGAGGTAAATAGGTTTACAAGATTAAGAGACATGTTGATGGAACAATAGAAAGATTCAAGGAACGCTTAGTGGCTCAAGGTTTCAACCAAACTGAAGGTTTGGATTACCTTGAAACTTTCTCTCCAGTTTCCAAGTTAACTACAATTCGTGTGTTACTTGCCCTAGCTATCATTCATGGTTGGCATTTACACCAATTAGATGTCAATAACGCATTTCTCCATGGTGATTTAAATGAAGTTGTTTACATGAGGATTCATCAAGGTGTTATTGCTCCCAAATCTGGCCAAGTATGCAAGCTTACCAAGTCTATATATGGCTTAAAGCAGGCCAGTAGACAGTGGTTTGAAAAGCTCACTACATTCCTTAAGGCATAAGGATTTAAACATGTTACTGCTGACCATACACTCTTTATAAAATCAAGTCCTACATCTTTTACTGCTCTGCTGGTGTATGTTGATGATATCATCCTTGCTGGGACTTCCTTAGGTGTGTTTGCAGATTTGAAACAAGCTCTGCATCACACATTTCGCATCAAAGATTTGGGGAATTTAAAATTTTTCTTCGGGCTTGAAGTTGCTAGATCTTCAAAAGGCATTACACTTTACCAAAGGAAGTATTGGCTAGATTTACTTCAGGATGCTGGCCTAACTGGTTGTAAGTCAGCTTCTACTCCCTTGGATGCCTCTATTCGCCTTCACCAAGACACCAGTGCTTTACTTTATGATATTACAGCATATCAGAGACTTGTTGGGATATTGATTTATCTTACTACAACTCGTCCTGACATTGCTTTTGCTACACAACAGTTGAGCCAGTTTATGAGTGCTCCCACTGAAGCTCACTATTGTGCTGCTATACGTGTCCTACGATACCTAAAATGCTCACCTGCATGAGGTATTCTTTTATCATCTTCATCTGACTTACAAATTCTGGGGTTTAGTGATGCTGACTAGGGTGGATGCATCGAAACCAGACGTTCCATCTCAGGATACTGTTTCTTTATTGGTGCATCATTGGTGTCTTGGAAATCTAAGAAATAGCCAACGGTTAGTTGCTCATCCACAGAAGCTGAATATTGAGCCTTGGTGTCTTCTACTCGTGAACTTCAATGGATGTCTTTCCTGCTACACGATCTCCAACAACATCCATCTCGTCTTCCCGTTTTGTATTGCGATAATCAAAGTGCTATTCAGATTTCTTCAAATCCGGTGTTTCATGAGAGAATGAAACATCTTGACATTGATTGTCATTTGGTTTATGAGAAAAATCAAGCTGGTGTCATGCGTTTGCTTCCTGTTTGTTCTCATGATCAAGCTGCTGATGTGTTCACAAAAGAGCTTAGTCCTCGTCCTTTCACTGATTGTTTAGGAAAGCTTGGCTTGGTGGACATTTAGAAACCTCAAGCTTGTGAGGGGGTATTAGAAGATGAAAGAAAATAATTTGTGTTAGAATTTCTGGTGATGAACCAGAAACAGAACTTTTGGAGATGAACTTCTGGTGATGAACCAGAAACAGAACTTCTGGAGATGAACTTTTAAAGAGTGAACTTCTGGAGATAAACTTCTAAAGAGTGAACTTCTGGAGATAAACTTCTAAAGAGTGAACTTCTGGAGATGAACTTCTGTTATGTAGTTTCTCTTTTTCTGTTTTGGCAGTTAGAGTTAGTTACAATTTGTAACTATATATAATACATTTGTAACAAACTTTAGACATTGAATGAATATCAATTCTATTACCCTCTTCTTCTTGCTTGCACGTTATTCACTCTTACTTTTTCCTCTAATGGAGTTATTCATCTTCTTAGATTAATAATATTAAGTTAATAATATAAATTAAATTTTAATTATAAATTTGATTCTTGTATTTTACTTAGGATATTGATCTCTTTTAACAAACATATTTTGATAATCAATAGGAAAATCAATAGATAGACTTTATTTTCAATAATATTTAGTATAAATAGATTCTTACGAAGGTTTTTATCTGTGTGACAGCTGATTTGTGATAGATTGTTTATCAAGGTTAATTTGGTCAACCAAGAAATTATTTTAAGATGACCTATTATGTGTTTATGTGTGTGGTATGCGTTGGAAATCCACCAAAACCTATGATAGATTTCTATCAATCTTGATGAACAAGATTGTTATCACCACACAATAACAATGACAATGAAAATAATATTTAAAGAAGAAAAGAATGTTAGAAATTTTTTATGTTTCGGATCTTGAAACCATAATTGTGCACCATTCATTGAAAGCACCAAGTTATTATCCTTAATAAATTGAAATGATCGGATCACGACGGTCACAAATCATTAATCAACTTGATTCCTTCCATGTATCACGAGTCAATTCAATTCAAATAACCTTTAGGGGATACAATAATGTGTCTTTCATGTCTTTTCAAAGACACCCTAGTCATCACATATTAACAATAACATCTATAACATAATATGGATAACAAACTCAATAGAAACATAACCTTAATTGAATTCACAAGTGTCATACAATTCGAACATTAAATTATTCATGTATATATACCAATCATATTATTATTATAATGTTAACAAGGACTTTTACATAATGCTCATCCTTTCTACATGTCCAACAAATGTCTTGGACAGTAAACCTCTAGTTAACGGATCTGCTATCATTAAATCTGTACCAATATGTTCAAATGACACCTTTTGTTTATGCACTTCTTCTTTCACTAATAAGTATTTCAATTTCATGTGTTTATCACCTTTAGAATATTTATCATTCTTAGAGAAGAAGACGGATGCAGAATTATCACAGTAAATCCTTAGCGGCCTAACTATACTGTCGACAATGCCAAGCCCTAAGGTGAAGTTCCACAACCACAATGGTTGAATTGTGGCCTCAAAGCATGCCACAAACTCTGCCTCCATAGTAGAAGTGGCAATGATGGACTGCTTTCCACTCTTCCATGATATTGCTCCTCCATCTAGAAGAAAAACATATCCAAATGTGGATTTTCTAGATTCCACACATCCTACAAAGTCTGAATCTGAGTATCCAACCACTTCAAGGTGATATGATCTTCTATAAATGAGCATAAAATCTTTGGTTCGTTGTAAGTACCTAAGAACTTTCTTTGCAGCTTTTCAACGATCCATTATGGGATTACTTTGATATCGACCCAACATGCCAACAACAAAACTAATATCTGGTCGGGTACAAGTTTGGGCATACATCAAGCTTCCAACCACTGACGCATAGGGAATCGACTCCATTTCTATTCGTTCTAATTCATTTTTGGGACATTTCATTTGACTAAACGTGTCCCCTTTATGAATATGAACTATTCCTGCGGAGCATTTATCCATTCTGAATCTCTTTAATATTTTATTTATATAGCCTTTCTGAGACAATCCCAATCGTCCTTGTGATCTGTTACGAAATATTTCTATTCCTATCACATACGATGCCTCACCCATGTCCCTCATTTCAAATTTATTGGAGAGAAACTTCTTTACATCATGTAACAAGGCAAAATCATTGGCAACAAGTAATATATCATCAACATATAAGACTAAAATTATGAATTTGCTCTGACCTTCATATAGATACACCGATCTGCGGTGTTCTCTACAAAACCATATGACAAAAGAATATTGTTAAACTTAAGATACCATTGTCGGGAAGCTTGATTTAGTCCATATATTGACTTCTTTAATTTACACACTAAATTTTCTTTTCCAGTAGTAACAAACCCTTCAGGTTGAGCCATATAGACTTCTTCCTCTAAGTCACCCTTTAGAAAGGCGATCTTCACATCTATTTAGTGAAGCTCTAAGTCATAATGAGCCACCAAAGCCAAAACAATTCTCAAAGATTCCTTCTTTAAAACAGGAGAAAAGGTTTCTTTGTAGTCAATACCATCCTTTTGAGTGAAACCTTTGGCGAAAAGTCTAGCTTTATACCTTTCAATATTGCCTTTCGAGTCTCGTTTGGTCTTAAAGACCCACTTCCAACCAAATTTTTTTTTGAACTTTTAGGCAACTCAACTAGATCCCATACATTATTGTCACCCATTGATTTTAACTCTTCTTTCATAGAATTGATCCAATCTTCAAAATTGTCACTTTCCATGAGTTGTTTTAATGAAATTGGATCCTCATCAATGCTCAAGTCACATTCATGTTCAAATGAATAAATAACGTAATCTTTTGAAATAGCTGGTCTTCTTTGCCTTTCATACCTTCTTACTGTTATTTCTTGTGTTTCTTCAATCACTTGTTCTTGCTCATTTGTGACTTGTACATTGTCAACTGGTTCATTAAATATATGTTCATTTTGTGGGTTTTGAATATTAGTTTGTTGTCTATGTGTGTTGTATTGCGGTACCACAACCAGAGGGGCAACAACCTAATAATATTCTTTAGGTGAAGAAGATTCTCCACGAGTCTCCATAATATCCACTTTACGTGATTTCTCACTTCCACTGAACTGGCCATTTTCAATAAACCGAGCATTACCAGATTCAATTACTCTCGTACTATGATCAAGACAATAAAACCTATACCCTTTTCATTTTTCAGGATACCCAATGAAAAATCCACTAATGGTTCTTGCATCAAGTTTCTTTTCATGTGGATTATACGCCCTTACTTCAGCTTGGCATCCCCAAACATGAAGATGCCTTAAACTAGGTTTCCTTCCTATCTATAGTTCATAAGGAGTCTTAGGAACTGCCTTGCTAGGAATCCTATTAATCAAATATGCAACGGTCCTTAATGCATAGGTCCACAATGATAATGGTACATTACTATAATTTAACATTGACCTAACCATATTCATGAGAGTCTGATTCCGCCTCTTAGCCAAACCATTTTGTTATGGTGTGCCAAGCATAGTATATTGTGCATATATTCCACGACTTTCGAGAAACTTTACAAATGGACATGGACATTGTCCCTTCTCATTATATTTTACATAATACTCACCACCTCTATCAGACCTCACTATCTTTACTTTTCTATCTAATTACCTCTCTACCTCATCAATGAATACCTTTAGCATGTCCACTGATTGATATTTTCATGAAATAAATATAAGTAACAATAACGTGAGAAGTCATTAATAAAGGTGATAAAATACTTTTCTCCTCCCCAATAAGGGACGTCGAAAGGACCACAAATATCAGTGTGTATCAATTCAAGGAGTTCACTGCTTCTTGTATATGAATTCTTAGATATTTGTTTGAAGTGTTTTCCTTTAATGCAATCCAAACATATATTTCAGTCACCAAAATTTAATTGAGGTAATATTTCACCTTTCATTAACCTCATTACCCTTTCTTTAGATATGTGACCTAACCTTTGATGCCACAAATAAGCAGAACTCTCATTATTTGTACTTCGCTTACTACCAACAACATGTTCAATATTAAACAAGGATTCTTTAAAATTAACACAAGATTAAAAAGATATAAACCATCAACTAGAATACCAGAACCATAATTGTATGAATCTTTAAACAAAGTAAATACACTGTTTCCAATCTTAAAATTAAAATTCAATTCATCCAACTTTGCAACAGAAACTAAATTCCTAGCACATCCAGGTACATAAAGACAACTTTTCATATCTATATGATACCCAGTATCTAAGACCAATCTATAAGTCTCAATTACCTCTATTTGTGTCTTCATTCTGTTTCCTATATAAAGAAATTGTTCACTTCCTTTTATGGTTTGGATCGAAAGGAATCCTTGCATAAGATGTGACACATGAGTAGTCACACCCGAACCAAGCCACCAAGTATTATTTGGTACTTCATTAATATTTGATTCGAAATTTATGAAAACATAAAACATACCTTTATTTTTGAACCACATCTTCCTCTTAGGACAGTCCTTTTTGAAGTGTCTGTTCTCTTTGCAAAAATAACACTTATTTTCCTTGTGGACTCCGCCCTCATTAACCTTTAAAGGAGCTTTGCCCTTCTTATTGTCCTTCTTGTCGGGTTTGACCTTACTGCAACTAGATCCATCATGAGTCGTGAGATGAACAGAATGATCTTTCATCTTCTTTAGCCTCCCTTCTTCTTGAACTAACATGGCCTTAATTTCTTGAAAGTTTATTTTCTTTGATGGTGTTGTAATTCACCTGGAACTTTCCAAACTCAAGAGGAAGCGAGTTAATTGTAAATTGTACAAGAAAAGATTCATTCACATCCATACCTAAGGACTTCAACTTTGCCGCCAAATTTTCCATTTGAGTAACATGATCATGAATGGATTGATACCATTCAAACTTTTTAGTCGTCAACTCACTCATCAAATTTCCCACAACAGATTTGTCAGTGATTTCAGAATTTGAATACTCTTTAACATTTTTCATAAATTCCCTTGCATTTTCAGTGTTGGGTATAGATGGCTTAACATTTTCAGCCATCATCATTCTCATTAAGTTCAAAGACAACCTGTTGGACCTTTCCCAAGCCTCGAAAAGAGACTTTTCATCTTCCGTACTATCCTCTGTAATGGCTGCGGGTTTTTCGTCCATTATCAAAGCGTTGTCCAAGTCCATAACACCCAATTGAAACCGAATCTTTTCAGACCAACCGGCATAGTTCAACCCATTGAACTTTGTCTTTGCATTACCCAAAGCAAACATATTAGTAGCAACTGCAAATATTTAAAACACGCTCATACATTAATGCTTTGAATAAACTTCATGGATTCAAACTATTATCTTTAAACCTATATCTAAATTCACCTTTGGGTGATACATAAATACATTTCGATAAAATAAATCGATGTTAAATGAACATACTTTAATGAAGAATTAATCATCCTCAAAATAACATGCATGTCTATCTTTGGATATACAAGCAACAAGTGTGTTAATAAACATTTTAATCTTATTAATTATAAGTCATAATTCATCTTTGGATGATATATATATATATATATATATATATATATATATATATATATATATATATATATATATATATATATATATATATATATATATATATATATATATATATATATATATATATATTTATATATGCCCTATACTAATCAAATTATTTAATATAAACATGTTATTCATATAGCATCAAATGAAAATTTATTTGCAAAATTTTGGTTCTAATAAACTTTGATGAATTTAATCACTTTGGTGATTAACAAATTCTTAATACAATAATCCGAAAGTACTTAATTATATGTAATATAAAATTAAAAATAACAATATATAAACATAATGTAACAGTAACGGGAAAAGTTTGAATTACTAAATGTTAATATGAATACTTAAAATATATATATATATATATATATATATATATATATATATATATATATTATTATTATTATTATCATGCATGCCTCATGTTACTGTTAATCTATATGAATATGTAATAAAAAATAAACTAACAGGTCCTGTGTTGTTTCAACCGGAATAATATGTTATGTTGCCATATATCATATTGAAACAGAATATATATATTTTGAAATTTTCAGTATTTTATCAGACAGTACCACAAATCATTTCATAGGTATATGCATCGTATTATTATTGTGGCACATCCATATTCACTTTTCAATTACGGATATCACTTATGCTCCACAGTTTCATTACGACAAAGTAACGACACATGCATATCAAATTATAATACATATCAGTTAATAATTATCGGAAAACCATAATTCGGTAATCAAGACTCTGATACCAACTGTTAGCAAAATTTTATGTTTCGGATCTTGATATCATGATTTTCATGGTATTCTAATTTCTATAATAAATAGTAAAAATGTACCCAGATCCATATCGGTGATTCTTGTCCGGTTCTTAATTCTTGTCTTCAATTGTTCTCTCCTCTCTTCCTTCTTCCTTATGTGTATCTTTGATGATGAATATATTTTTGTATTTGTGAAAAAATGAGAAAAGTTGGTGTTCATTGTCTGAAGATGTCTTTTTATAGACACTTTATTTCAACAGTCACATGTTATCCCAATAGTCATGTCCCAACAGTCATGAAGAGAGAGAAGAGAGATTTAACTTTTGAAATTCAAAATTGCACCCCATTGACTTAATTATCCATTTACTAAAATAATCATCACATTTAGGTTTCTTTTATTTAAGCCAAATATTATTTACATGAGTCACACCAAATTAATTAATAATTAATCCAACAAAGAAAGCCAATAATTTTTTACAGAGTTTCTCTCTGCCCACAAACTGTGGAAAACTTCTTATTCACTTGCAACTACAAATTTTGTGAATACAACTTAATAGATTACAAAATTAGGAGTTACTCCCTATATTTATATATTTATGTTTGCTTGCTCTCAAAGCCTAAACTCAAAACTATACAAACCCAAAATACCTATTTTGAAACTAAATCAAATTTATCTATTTTAAACCTAAACCTATTATTATCTATTTTAGATATAAAACAAATCTGTGTGTATTAAGAAACAAAGTAACAATAAATAAAAACTAACTAATGGATAAAGGGATAAAGCGTAGAGAAAAATGAAAATGGGTTTGTTCCAGAACAAAGTTCTCTAAACAATTTCACGATAAAAATTTCAAGAAGAAGTCTGACAACCTCCTTTATTCGTAAATCAGAATGATGTGAATAAGGATAAAATAAATAATAAAATATTGATCCTCCTTTTACACTCCAAAATAAATTAAGATTATCAGAGGTTCATAAATTCAAAATTTAAGAATATAGGGGGCGCCAATACAATAACACAATATCATTTGGAAGAAATTTTGTTTTCCACAAACAAAACCACCATTCTGCTTTGGCTTCAACATATGTTAGAAAGTATAATTCTTGTTCATTCAATTCAGTCGAATTGTGATTGTGTCGAATTAGTAGTAGTGTGTGTGTGTCAAATTAGTTATTCCATCGAATTGCATAGATTCGAAATGTTAGACTTTATTCAATGTAGTCCGATGCTGCATGTTGTTGTTGTATGTCGAAGGCTGCATGGGCCTTAGCATTTGGGCCTTAGCTTAGATTCTTTTGGGTCTGGGAAAGATATGCCTATATTAGGAGTTTTCCCTTTGTACTCAATGATCACAATCAATAACAATTTTTCCACAAATTCAATTAAACTCTCTCTCTCTCTCTCTCTCTCTCTCTTATTTTCATTCATTCTTCTTCTCCCAAAACACAATCTTTCTTGAAAACCCTTTGTTCCAACAAATTGGTATCAAGGAGCTCAATTGCGATTCAGAGAGAATCTAACGACAAATGGAATAACAACGTCGTCGCAAATTCCGACGAATCTACCAGTTTTCAAAGGATAAAACTATCAACGGTGGGTTTCACAGATGAAGGTTATCTTCAGATATCAAGATGTTGTGGAAATCTTGAATGATGGAGTATCGGAGCTGGAAGCAAATGGGATAGATGCTCAGAAAGATACGCACAAAGATCAGAGAAAGAAAGATTGTAAAGTGTTGTTCTTGATTCATTAGTGTGTGGACACTGATGTATTTGAGAAGATAATGGAAGAAGAATCAGCGAAAGATGTGTGGGGCAAGTTAAAGAACTTGTATGGCGGAGGTGAGAAATCGAATAAGGTAAAATTGCAAACATTGAGGAAGCAGTACAAGATGATTCAGATGAAATATGATGAATCAGTCTCTACATACTTCTCAAGGATTATGACACTAACAAACCAGATGAAGGCACGTGGTGAAACCGTCACAGATTTGCAGAAAAATAGAGAAGGTACTAAGATCTCTAACTGCAAATTTTGACTACATTGTAGTAACAATCGAAGAGCCAAGACTCTACCCGAGATGAATTTAGCATAACTTCAAGCTTCATTGGAGGCTCATGAGATAAGATTGAAGCAGAGAAACTCATAAAGAGAAAAGGTGGCTGAACAAGCATTACAATCAAGATTCAGCAAGAAAGCTGAGAACTCGAAGCAACGAAAGCATCTTGCAGGTGATGAGAAGTCAAGCAAGAATACTGATTCGAACAAGAAAGGTGTGGGCAACAAGTACAATGGGAAGAAAGTTGACACGAAAGAGGTGCAATGTTACAATCATCCAGGCTTTGGTCACTATGCTCGAGACTGTCGAAGAAAGAAAGCGACAAGAGGGAAAGAAAGTGATGAAGCCAAGTATGTGCGAGTAGGAGATAGTGACTCAAATGATGTGCTGATGATGGCAAACACTCGGTCGAACACTGAGAAAACTAACATGTGGTATCTGGATTCAAGATGCAGCAACCACATGACTGGCAATAAAGACTTGTTCACTAAGCTAGATGAGTCAGTCAAAAAGGTGATAGTGTTTGCTGATGAAAGACACATCAACTCTGGAGGAAAAGGAGACATCTCGATTGTCAAGAAAGATGGTGGAAAAGCTAATATCACTAAGGTATTGTATGAACCCTTTATGACAAGTAACTTGATAAGTGTTGTTAGTGTTTTAAGTTGGCATTACTTTTTGGTAAAACTAGGCTATGGCAATGTCTTGATAGATGTCATGACATTCAGAGATTGAAGATAAATCATACTTGACAAGGATGTTTAAAGTACAGCTCAGAACTGGAAGATAAAAGTTGTGCTGGAATTCTGCAGAAAATAGTCTGATGTCATAACAGATGTTATGACATTCGGTGACATTCTCAGTAACTGCTTTTCCGAGACTTTTCAGGAAGTTTGTTGAGCTGCTATATTATGTTTTTCTATTATTAGAATGCATGCTCACGTGGCTGCTAGGTTAATCTTAGTTAAACCTAAATTGGTTGTTGAAAAGACCTTGTTTTTAGGATTAAATTAAGTGAACCCTAGCTATCTTTATGGAAGCCCAAAACTGAAGTTTCAGGACTGCTTCTATAAAAGGAACACAACCCTTACACTGTTGTTGTGCCTCTGGAATTTATTGAAGATATAGCAGGTTGTTATTTGTGTAATTCTAGTTTCTCTTGTGAGCCAAGCAACTATCAATTGATAAGTGCCTTGGACTAGGATTTGTTTGTAAGGGTAGTTTATCACTCAAAGCTTTGAAGCACGAGTGTTTGTCTCTTGATTAAAGCTGTGAAGCAAAATCAAGATAGTTTATTGAAGTGTGTCTTCATAATTCAATTATTCAATAGGCTGATATCACTGCTATGATTGAGGGGGAGTGAGTAGGAACTCAGGTCTAAGTAGGACTTAGATTGAAGTTGCATTGGGTAGGTTTTAAGTGAAGGAGATAAACTGGTTGGCTTATTCCTGAATTAATTCTACTAATAGTAAATTTCCTCCCTGGCTTGGTAGCCCCCAGATGTAGGTGTAGTTAGACACTGAACTGGGTAAACAACTTATTGTGTTCTTTACTGCTGTTTAAATTTATTGTGTGAATTGTTAACAGAGTGTCAGATAGTGTGTCATAACATTCTCTGTGACATCACGTATCTGCTGCCAGGAATTTCAAGTGTAGGTCAATTACTTGCAAAAGGCTTCAAAATGAAACTTGAAAGGAATAAGATGAAACTCTATAGGGCTGATGGGAGGCTAATAATGAAAGCACAATTGGAAGAAAATAAAATGTTCAATGTCGAACTCCACACATCAGATCATAAGTGTCTTGCTTCAACTACAAAAGAAGACAAGAACTGGTTATGGCGCCACATGTATGGACATCTAAACTTCAGGAGTTTAGGCATGCTCAACCAGAAGAAGATGGTGTTTGGCTTTACTTTTATGAAGGAACCAAAGCAAGTATGTGAGGAATGTTGAAAAGCTAAGCAGGTCAGGAAGGCATTCAAACATGACTTGCCCATGAAATCCAAGTGGAAGCTGTAACTAGTTCACTCTGATATATGTGGACCATTTAAAGTAAAGTCAAGTTGAGGCAACAGGTATTTCCTTACGTTTATTGATGAATTCACCAGACATATATGGATTTACCCTATTGAAAGGAAAAGTGAGGTACTTACACAGTTCAAGAAGTTCAAGTTGCATGCTGAAAAACAAAGTGGCTGCAAATTGAAGAAGTTAAGAACTGATGGTGGTGGTGAATATACGTCTGCTAAATTTTCTAGATTTTATAATGAGGAAGGTATAGTGCACGAAATTATTGCACCCAATAATCCTCATCACAATGGCATAGATGAAAGGAAAAATAGGAGTATACTAAACATGACTAGAAGTATGTTGAAAGCTAAAGAAATGCCTAAAAGATTTTGGGCAGAAGCAGCTTCAACAATAGTATACATTCTAAACAGGTGTCCAACAAAGAAGATAGTAGGAACAACACCTTATGAGGCTTGGATAGGGTCGAAGCTAAGTGCGAGTCATCTTAAAGTTTTTGGATCAATGTGGTTCAGGCATGTACCCAAAAAATTGAGAAGGAAACTAGATGATCGAAGTGAAGTCGTGGTTCTCATAGGTTATCATTCGACAAGTGCATATAAATTGTATTCGCGAGTTGAAGATAAACTGGTGATCAGTAGAGATGTTCTTGTGGATAAAAACAAAGGGTGGGGCTGGAGTCAAAGTCCAGTTCGACAGGAAACAGACACAATTATAACCGTGTTCAAAGAAGATCAACAGGATAAACCCTCGACTAGTCGAAGTGAACGAGGCAATGCGTCGACTAGTCGAAATGAAGAACAAACTGAACAAAATGAAAGGAGGTCAGCAAGAAAAATAACTGAATCAATAAGGCTAGGTGGATATGAAAGATTTCCTGATCAAGTAGTTGATACTGATGGTGATCTACTCGAAGAAGCTATGATGATGGTTGAAGCAGAACCAATCGACTTAGGTGAAGCCATGAGAAATTCGAATTGATGTGAAGCCATGAAAGAAGAACTTAGAGCCATTGAGAAGAAAGAGACCTGGGAGCTTGTTGAAAGAACAAATAAAAGGCCAATTGATGTAAAGTGGATATAAAAGGTGAAACGAAGGCCAAATGGAGATATTTCTAAGTATAAGGCAAGGTTAATGGCTAGAGGGTTTCTACAAAATCCTGGCATAGACTTCGATGAAGTATATGCACCAGTTGCAAGGTTAGAAATAATTCAATTGTTGTTTCAGCCGCAGTTCACAGGGGATGGAAGATGCATCAGCTAGATGTGAAATCAGCATTCCTAAATGTTCCACTAGAAGAAGAAGTCTATGTTACTCAACCACCAGGATTCGACATCAAAGGGCAGGAGTCGAAGGTATACAAATTAAGTAAGGCTCTCTATGGTTTGAAACAAGCTCCTCGAGCTTGGAATAAAAGAATAGATAACTTCCTGGTCAAAGCAGGTTTCACAAAGTGTGTATCTGAACACAGAGTGTGTGTAAATAATGTCAACAATGTTAGTCGAATCATTTTATGCCTCTATGTAGATGACTTACTCATTACTAGAGCAGATGAAGCTGCGATAATGAAAGTCAAGTCGACGCTAATGCAAGAATTTGAAATGTCCGACTTGGGGAATCTCTCATATTTCCTAGGGATGGAATTCAAAAATACTAAAGAATGAGTATTCTTGCATCAGACAAAGTATGCTCAAGATATTTTGAAAAGGTTCAACATGAGCAAATGTAATGAAGTTTTCACTCTGTTAGAAACTGGAGCAAAGTTGAAGAAGGAAACAAATGATGAGTATGTAAGTTCGACCTTGTACAAACAAAACATTGGATCATTGAGATACCTTTGCAATACCAGGCCAGATATCTGCCAAAGTGTTGGACTGTTGAGCAAATTATGGAGAAACCTCAAGAATGTCATCTCATTGCAGTAAAGAGGGTGCTGAGATACATCAAGGGAATTATTGATCATGGTGTGTTGTTGCTCAGGAAATCGAAGAACAACACTAGTGTCGAAGTCCATGGATACACTGATTCAGATTTCAGTGGAGATCAAGACGAAAAGAAAAGAACTGCATGTTACATCTTCATGATCGAAGGAGATCCAATCTCTTGAAGAAACAAATCATTATGGCGTTGTCATCTTGCAAAGCATAATATGTGTTTGCTTCATATGTTGCATGCCAAGAAGCGTGGATCGAAATGTTACTTGAGGAACTCAAGATAATATAGCCCAATAAGATAAAGCTATTTGTTGACAACAAATCAGCCACTAATTTGGCAAATCACCTGGTGTGTCACGGTCGAAGTAAGCACATAGAAAGAAGGTATCATTTCCCGAGGGATCAAGTCAACAAAGGGAAGCTGGAAATGAAGCACTGTAAAACAGAGGTACAACTAGCCGACATATTCACCAAATCTTTGAAGAAAGTCAGATTCGAATAGTTAAAGAGAAGCATCGAGATGAGAAGTCTCGAGAACATGAATTAGGGGGTGTGTTTGAAAGTATAATTCTTGTTCATTTGATTCAGCCGAATTGTGATTATGTCGAATTAGTAGTAGTGTGTGTGTGTGTGTGTGTGTGTGTGAGTGTTAAATTAGTTGTTCTGTCAAATTTCATAGACTCGATATGTTACACTTTATTCAATGTAGTTGAATGTTGCATGTTGTTGCAATGTGTCGAAGGCTGCATGGGCCTTAACATTTGGGTCTTAGCTTAGTTTCTTTTGGGCCTAGGAAAGGTATGCTTATATAAGGAGTTTTCCCTTTGTAATCAATGATCACAATCAATAAATTGTGTTTCACAAATTCAGTTAAACTCTCTCTCTCTCTCTCTCTCTCTCTCTCTCTTATTTTCATTCTTCTTCTCCCAAAACACAATCTTTCTTGAAAACGCTTTGTTCCAAAAAATTGGTATCAAGGAGCTCGGTTACAATTCAGACAGAATCTAATGGCAAACGGAACAACAACAATGTCGCAAATTCCGACGAATCTACCAGTTTTCAAAGGTGAAAATTATCACCGGTGGGTTGCACAGATGAAGGTTATCTTCAGATATTAAGATGTTGTGGAATTCTTGAATGATAGAGTATCAGAGCTGGAAGAAAACGCGATAGATGCTCAGAAAGTTGCACACAGATATCAGAGGAAGAAAGATTGTAAAGCGTTGTTCTTGATTCATCAATGTGTGGATGTTGATGTATTTGAGAAGATAATTGAAGAAGAATAAGCGAAAAATGCGTGGGACAAGTTAAAGAACTTGTATGGTGGAGGTGAGAAATTGAAGAAGGTAAAATTGCAGACATTGAGGAAGCAGTACGAGATGATTCAGATGAAAGATGATGAATAAGTCTCTACATACTTCTCAAGGATTGTGAAACTGACAAACCATATGAAGGCATGTGGTGAAACGGTCACATATTTGTAGAAAGTAGAGAAGGTACTAAAGATCTCTAACTACAAAATTTGACTACATTGTAGTGACAATCAAAGAGGCCAAGACTCTATCCGAGATGAAGTTAGCAGAACTTCAAGCTACATTGGAGGCTCATGAGATAAGATTGAAGCAGAGAAACTCAGAAAGAGAAAAGGTGGCTGAACAAGATTACAATCAAGATTTAGCGAGAAAGCTAAGAAGTCGAAGTAGCGAAAACATCTTGCAGGTGATGAGAACTCAAGCAAGAATATTGAATCGAACAAGAAAGGTGCGGGAAACAAGTACTCTGGGAAGAAAGTTGACACGAAAGAGTTGCAATGTTACAATTATCAAGGCTTTGGTCACTATGTTCGAGACTGTCGAAGAAATAAAGCAGCAAGAGCGAAAGAAAGTGATGAAGTCCAATATGCGCGAGCAGGAGATAATGAATCAAATGATGTGCTGATGATGGCAAAAACTCGATTGAACACTGAGAAAACCAATATGTGGTATATGGATTCAGGATGCAACAACCACATGAATGGCAATAAAGACTGGTTCACCAAGCTAGATGAGTCAGTCAAAAAGGTGATAAAGTTTTTTGATGGAAGACACATCAACTATGGAGGAAAATGAGACATCTCAATTGTCAGGAAAAATGATGGAAAATCTACTATCAATAAGGTATTGTATGTACCCTCTAAGACAAGTAACTTG
Organism: Vicia sativa; assembly: GCA_021764765.1. Classification (NCBI taxonomy): domain Eukaryota; kingdom Viridiplantae; phylum Streptophyta; class Magnoliopsida; order Fabales; family Fabaceae; genus Vicia; species Vicia sativa. Next base: position 207,748,897 of record CM038792.1, on the reverse strand, counting down.
ATAAGTGTAGGTCAATTACATGCAAAAGGCTTCAAAGTGAAACTTGAAAGGAATCAGATGAAAGTCTATAGGGCTGATGGGAGGCTAATAATGAAAGCACCATTGGAAGAAAATAAAATGTTCAAGGTCGAACTCAACACATCAGATCATAAGTGTTTTGCTTCAACTACAAAAGAAGACAAGAACTGACTATGGCACCACAGGTATGAACATCTAAACTTCAGGAGTTTAGGCATGTTCAACTAGAAGAGGATGGTGTTTGGCTTGCCTTTTGCGAAGGAACCAAAGCAAGTATGCGAGGAATGTTGTAAAGCTAAGCAGGCAAAGAAGCAATTCAAACATGACTTACCCAGGAAATCCAAGCGGAAGCTGGAACTAGTTCACTCTGATGTATGTGAACCACTTGAAGTAAATTCAAATGGAGGCAACAGGTATTTCCTTACTCTTATTGATGAATTCACCATACATATGTGGATTTACCCTATTGAAAGGAAGAGTGAGGTACTCACACAGTTCAAGAAGTTCAAGTTGCATGCTGAAAAACAAAGTGGCTGCAAATTCAAGAAGTTAAGAATTGATGGTGGTGGATAATGTAACGCCCCGTTTTAATTAATATTATATTATATTAATATTTTTGAGTTACCGTTTAAAGATTGTTTTTGTGACAAGAATATTTATATTAATCGATATATCTATTAATATATTTGGCGACGTTTCGTTGGGTCCGGTTTTTATTCCGTTCGATTCGGTAAAATATTATTCGGATCCGATATTTAATTCCCTGGAATTATTTTAATTAATTGAATTAATAATATGATTAGATATTATTAGTGTGTTATTTATAAAAATAAGTTAGGGGTGTGGGGAGCAATTGAAGAGATTGGGTATACACCCTTGTTGCTAGTAAGAAACACATTATAAACACTTTCCTCATTTTCTTCCAACATAACACCAAAGCCAACTTAGAAGCTTGAGAGAAAGAGAGGGTTTTGGGAAGAAGAATAAGAGGAGCAAGAACAAGCATGAGGTTAGGGTTTTGTTGGAGCATCTTGAAATCAACCAAGCTAGAGGTAAGGGGTTTGATTCTCCATCTCATATTGCTAGGTTTTGATAGTTATATTTTGGATTTGGGGGAAAAATTGATAGGTTGATTGATGAGTTTGGTTGAGTGCTTATGGAATAGCATAGGAAGGTTGAGTTAGGAGTATATACTATTGGGTGTTTCATTGTTAGTTGTAGGAAATGGAAATGAAAAGAAATAAAACTGTAACTATGAAAAACCAGAAGAAAACATAGTCTGTTTCCAAAACGCATGGGAAGAAGAATGGAATGGAAAGTGGTGCATGGGGGAGGCGCCCACCTCCATGTGTGGGGTGACCGCCCCCTTCCTTGAGGCACCCACCTCCTTACCTTAAGATGATTGATGTTTTATAAAGAAAAGTGTTCTATCTGTGACTGAAGACGGTCGCGACGGTGTTCATGTTGGATTCCATAAAATTGATGTTATGGTTCTAAGTCCAGCCTGTTTTGTAATTACAGTTGTATGAGACGACGTTGATGAGTAGAGTTCTTGAGATAGTGTTGTGGTTTGAATTACTACTTTGGAAGATTGAGAGTTATGAAAGGTGTTTTGAATGAGAAACCTGTGTACTGATTGTTGCGACGGTGCGAGGATGGTGATTACTTAATACAAATTTTGGGAATTGAATTGGTATAGGGGAAGACTTCGTTGAAGTCAAGTGTATACGTCAAAGTTTCACAAGTGAATATTTGGACAATATTTGAAAAGGTCAAACTATGTCGTGTATTTTAGAGATCAATGGACGTTTATCAATCAAGAATGAAAGAGTGATTTTCGAGTTGATAAGACTGATGTTACGAGGTGTCCTGATGGGCGCACGCTTTGAGCGTATCCATTCTGAGTAATTGTGAAGTTGAGGATTAACCAAGTTGTGTTACGGTTGGCATCGTATGCATAAGAGTGACGCAACATGGTTTGGATATTGAACATTGAATTGTTAGCGAGTATGCAAGATTGTTGGATTTGGACTAGTGAGTTATAGTCGCAAGTCGTCAGTATACGCCTTAGAATGAGTAGTGTATCACAGTTCGGTTATGTTTGAGTAACTTGTTATTGTTCAAGGGTTGTACGTTGGTAATCTACAAGGACTATGTGACCTTGTGATTTTCTGGAATGAAAGCGATAACTGCAAGTATAATTCTTGAGTTCGTGCTTATGCGTGAATGAAGGCATCTTTTTCGTGTTTGCGTAGCACGCGTGGTTCTATCTATTCTAATCTTTCGGTTTTGGTTTGTATAACCATTTAGTTGTTTTCGTTTGGTGTCGGTGTTGTGTCATAGGAATTTATGTTCCTATATTTGGTAACTCGTTTCCGAGGTGTCGGTTCGAGTGTGTGAATAATTCCATGGTTGAGACGTTAGAATGGTATCGATCTTGTTTATTTAGTTCTCAAGTGAACCGGTGTGTCTACGACTTGTTTGGTTGGTCGGTGTTAGTTGGTCTTCGAGGGCATTGTATAGGCTTTACATCTCGGTATGGTTGTTTTTTACTAGACGTTGTGGTTAGGGTTTTGACCTTGTTTTTTGTGTCTTTTTTATGTTGTTTTTATTGACGCGAGGATTGAGTAGACGAATGCTTAGGCATTCCAGAATTGTTCGTTTTGGTCGAAATTTCGAGGACGAAAAGTTTATAAGTAGGGGAGAGTTGTAACGCCCCGTTTTAATAATATTATATTATATTAATATTTTTGATTTACCGTTTGACAATTGTTTTTGCGACGAGAATATTTATATTAATCGATATATCTATTAATATATTTGGCGATGTTTCGTTCGGTCCGATTTTTATTCCGTTCGGTTCGGTAAAATATTATTCGGATCCGATATTTAATTCCCCGGAATTATTTTAATTAATTGGATTAATAATATGATTAGATATTATTAGTGTGTTATTTATAAAAATAAGTTAGGGGTGTTGGGAGCAATTGAAGAGATTGGGTATACACCCTTGTTGCTAGTAAGAAACACATTATAAACACTTTCCTCATTTTCTTCCAACATAACACCAAAGGCAACTTAAAAGAATGAGAGAAAGAGAGGGTTCTGGGAAGAAGAATAAGAGGAGCAAGAACAAACATGAGGTTGGGGTTTTGTTGGAGCATCTTGCAATCAACCAAGCTAGAGGTAAGGGGTTTGATTCTCCATCTCATATTGCTAGGTTTTGATAGTTATATTTTGGATTTGGGGGAAAAATTGATAGGTTGATTTATGAGTTTGGTTGATTGATTGTGGAATTACATAGGAAGGTTGAGTTAGGAGTATATATTGTTGGGTGTTTCATTGTTAGTTGTAGGAAATGGAAATGGAAATGAAAAGAAATAAAACTGTAACTATGAAAAACCAGAAGAAAACACAGTCTGTTTCCAAAACGCAGGGGAAGAAGAATGGAATGGAAGGTGGTGCACGGGGGAGGCGCCCACCTCCATGTGTGGGGCGACCGCCCCTTCTTTGAGGCACCCGCCTCCTTCCCTTAGAACAAGCAGGGACGTCCGTCCCATTAGGTGAGGAGTGACTAGCAAAAATTCCGCGCTTCTGTATGTTCTGCATATATTTTCTATTTTTCTGGAGAAGTTATTTTTCTGCATAATTTGGTTATGTTTCCTTCAATTCACTTAACTCCATATACTACTAGTTGATATTAATAAAAATATAATTAGGACACAAGTTAGCCGATTAAATTTAGAACCCGATTATATTCCGATTTTCCAATTTCGGTAAATTCGACGACGGAGCAAGTTGCTCCAAATTCAACGAAAATTGACGTGCTAGCTAACTTCGACGTGTAGAACGTAGTGGTGAGGTTAGTTTTTCGAAATTACGAGTTTTTACGAGATGACCCGAAATAGGCCAATTTACGGTTAAATTGAATCGGATTGCGGTTTAGTCGATTTAAGACACGTATGGACAATCCAATTTTGATGTTGATGATTATGATTAATGCCAGTTATTAAGAATGACTTTCGCGACGATTATTGATGTTTTAACTATTTTTCCGTTTTTGGAATTTGGTGAATTAATTGATAATGATGCGGTGTGAATAAACATAATGTTTGCGACAGTGTATTTATTAATGAATACTTGTTGATATGCGATGCGATGATATATGTCTTTGTACATGATGATGTGATGATTATATTGATGTTGTTAATAAATGCTTCCGAATTGTAAATGCATGATGTTTGATGATGATGAATTATTGGTGATGTTTTTCATAATGCAAATATGATGCGATGATATATTTATCTTGATGTGGATAAATTATGGCGATGTGGAATTTATGCCAATCTTGATGAGCGATGATGAGGTTTTTGTTGTGTTGTTTTATTATCGAGTCAACATACATTGCATTGGCGACGAGGGATTTTATGCCAAGCGACGGGGCTTTTATGCCAAGTGACGATGAGCTTTTATGCCAAGTGTTCTTAATTATGGACAAAGCGACGGGTACCACATGCATAACATAGTCGTGTCTCATGGAGTCGGTTATGTTTATGTTTGAGTTGTTTGGCGTTGGGTTTTTAATTGATGGATGATGTTGAATTGCGATGATATATGTTGCTTATGTTATTAGCATTGTTTGATGTTGTTGTTTATGATTGCCGTGTTTATTTGTGACGTATTAACTTGTGATGATTTCGTGGTGATGAACATTTATGTGTTGTTGTGATGATTTATGCCGATGAGGTTATGGCGACAAAGTGTAGATTATACACATTAGAATGACGATAAAAGTAAGTGAGTTTTGGATATGTGTCGGAATTGCACTTATTAATCTATACCTTTTATAATTCCGAAACTATATATATATATATATATATATATATATATATATATATATATATATTATCATGCCTTTAATTATATGTTTTGGAGTATCTCACCCTTTACTTGTTTCGCCATTACCTTTATATTGGTAACGTGCAGGTTATGAAGACGGATTTCATAGCTACTATTAGTTGAGTCGGTGTCGCTCTGATACGTAGCACTCGGGGGGAATAATTATGTTGTCTTGTTGTTGTTATTTTGTTGTTTTTCCTTTTGTAAATAAGAATCATACTTTATGAAAATATGATTGGTTAAGGAAGTTTAATAAAGAGATGTTTTGATTTTTATGAATCACTTTATGTTTTCCAACGATGCTATGTATCCGAGATTTATACTTTAAAGCAAACTGTTTAAAGTGATTTGGTTTTGAAGGTGTGATGCCTCAGTATTGAATTTATGGAATCTGAATTTACTCTGATTTTTGCATATAAAACCTTGGGTAATATTGGGGTGTTAAAGATAATATACGTCTGTTGAATTTGCCATATTTTTTAATGAAGAAGGTATAAAGCATGAAATTATTGCACCTTATACGCCTCAGCACAATGGCATATCTGAAAGGAAAAATAGGAGTATACTAAACATGACTAGAAGTATGTTGAAAGCTAAAGAAATGCTTAAAAGATTTTGGGCTGAAGTAGCTTCAACAGCAGTATACATTCTAAACAGGTGTCCAACAAAGAAGATAGTAGGAAGAACACCTTATGGGGCTTGGACAGGGTCGAAGCCAAGTGTGAGTTATCTTAGAGTTTTTGGATCAATGTGCTTCAGGCATGTACCTGAATAATTGAGAAGGAAACTAGATGATCAAAGTGAAGTCGTGGTTCTCATAGGCTATCATCGATAGGTGCATACAAATTGCATTCGCGAGTCGAAGATAAACTGGAGATCAACAGGGATGTTCTTGTGGATGAAAGCAAAGGGTGGGGATGGATTCAAAGTCCAGTTCGACGGGAAACAAACACAGTTATAACTGTGTTTGAAGAAGATCAACAAGATGAACCCTCGACTAGTCGAAGTGAACAAGGCAATGCGTCGACTAGTCGAAATGAAGAACCACCTGAACAAAATGAAATGAGGTCAACAACAACAAAAACTGAATCAATAAGGCTAGCTGGATATGAAATATTTCCAAATCAAGCAATTCATGTTGATGGTGATCTACTCAAAGAAGCTATGATGATGGATGAAGTAGAACCAATCGACTTAGGTGTAACCATGAGAAATTCAAATTAGTGTGAAGCCATGAAAGAAGAACTCAGAGCCATTGAGTAGAACAAGACCTAGGATCTTGTCGAAAGAACGAATAAAAGGCCAATTGATGTAAAGTGGATATAAAAGTTAAAACAAAGGCCAAATGGCGAGATTGCTAAGTATAAGGCAAGGTTAGTGGCTAGAGGCTTTCTACAAAAGCTTGGCATAAACTTTGATGAGGTATATGAACCAGTTGCAAGGTTAGAAACAATTCGAATTTTTGTTTCGACAGTAGCTCATAGGGGATGAAAGATGCATCAGCTAGATGTAAAATTCGTGAATGGTCCACTAGAAGAAGAAGTCTATGTTAATCAACCACCAGGATTCGACATCAAAGGGAAGGAGTCAAAAGTATATAATTAAGGAAGGCTCTCTATGGTTTGAAACAAGCTCCTCGAGCTTGGAATAAAATAATAGATAGCTTCTTGGTCGAAGCAAGTTTCACAAAGTGTGTATCTGAACATGAAGTGTATGTAAATAATGTCAACAGTGTTAGTTGAATAATTTTATGCCTCTATGTAGATGACTTACTCATTACTGGAGAAAACGGAGTTGAGATAATGAAAGTCAAGTCGACGCTAATGGAAGAATTTGAAATGTCCAACTTGGGGATCTCTCATATTTCCTAGGGATGGAATTCAAAAATACTAAAGAAGGAGTATTCTTGCATCAGGCGAAGTATGCTCAAGATATTTTGAAAAGGTTCAACATGAGAAAATGTAATGAAGCTCACTCTGTTAGAAACTGGAGCAAAGTTGAAGAAGGAAATGAACAATGAATTTGTAAGTTAGACCTTGTATAAACAAATCATTGGATCATTGAGATACCTTTGCAATACCAGGCCAGATATCTTCCAAAGTGTAGGATTGTTGAGTAGATTTATGGAGAAACCTCAAGAATGTCATCTCATCGCAGTAAAGAGGGTGCTGAGATACATCAAGGGAACTATTGATCATGGTTTGTTGTTGCCCAGGAAGTCGAAGAACAACAATATTGTCGAAGTCCATGGATACACTTATTCATATTTCAGTGGAGATCAAGACGAAAAGAAAAGCATTGCAGGTTACATCTTCATGATCGAAGGAGCTCTAATCTCTTGTAGTTCGAAGATATAAATCATTATGGCATTGTCATCTTGCGAAGCAGAATATGTGTCTGCATCATATGCTGCATGCCAAGCAGCATGGATCGAAATGTTACTTGAGGAACTCAAGATAATAGAGCCCAAGAAGATTAAGCTATTTGTTGACAACAAATCAGCCATTAATTTGGAAAATTACCCTATGTGTCACGGTCGAAGTAAGCACATAGAAATGAGGTATCATTTTCTGAGGGATCAAGTCAACAAAGGGAAGCTGGAAATTAAGCACTACAAAATATAAGTACAACTAGCCGACATATTCACCAAACCTTTGAAGAAATTCAGATTCTAAGAGTTAAACAGAAGTATCGGGATGAGAAGTCTCGAGAACATGAATTAGGGGGTGTGTTAGAAAGTATAATTCTTGTTCATTCGATTCAGTCAAATTGCGATTGTGTCGAATTATTAGTAGTGTGTGTCAAATTAGTTGTGCCATCCGTCAAATTGCATAGAGTTGAAATGTTACACTTTATTCAATGTAGTCAAATGCTGCATGTTGTTGAAGTGCGTCGAAGGTTGCACGGGCCTTAGCATTTGGACCTTAACTTAGTTTCTTTTGGGCCTGAGAAAGGTATGCCTATATAAGGAGTTTTCCCTTTGTAATCAATGATCACAATCAATAACAATTTTTTCACAAATTCAGTTAAACTCTCTCTCTCTCTCTCTCTCTCTCTCTCTCTCTCTCATTCGTATTCTTCTTCTTCTCCCAAAATACAATCTTTCTTTAAAACCCTTTGTTCCAACAACATAGAAATTAATGTGCACCTCACCCTAGACAAGGGGGTTTGGTTCGGTTTTAGATGACTTGTTAAAAATCTAATCCGATCCAATTCAATTTCATGTGGTTTAATTTGGATAAGTTTTTTAATATCCAAACACTACTACAGAAAATCTATTTCACAACAGTTGAAAAAGAGACATCATCACAGTTGACCAACCGTTGTTAAGTAAGGGGTGGTTGTAAGTATGATATTTTTCACCACGGGTGTGTGACCGTTGTGATAAATTAGGTAGCGTGCTACCTGTCACAATAATCACCTTAAATAATCGTTGTGATATTTATAAAAGTCATGGGTTCGAAACCTAGTGATTATATGGTATATAATATTTGGCGCGCTAACTATCACAACAATTATTGTCAATAACCATGGTGAAAAACTTTGTTTTTTTAATTCTATTTTATTTCTCCATATATTATAAACTTGTATTTTTTTTTCACCTTTATTTTATACATATATTTTTTACCTCAGAGCCAAAAATATTATTTACAAACATATATGTATATATCATTGTTATATATTAGAATCATCAACTTAAGCCAAAACTATATATTTACAAATATCAAATCCAAAGCAATACATTAACACCCTTTCAAGTAGCGCAATGAAAATAAACGTCAAACATCTAAAAATTTCTTTTAAGTCATGGGGAGAGAAAGGTGTTTGGTCGTTAATCGTCTACATAAAAAGTGAAGAAAATTTAATATCACATGATTTAAAATATAATAGCGAACATAAACATTAATACGTTATTTGTAAACATTTCATGACATAATATATATTTGATATCAATAATCAACAATGTTGGCATAGACAATGTTTAACATGTATTTCATGACATAATACTGACACTCGTATCCCTCTGCTTGTCTCCTCGCCTACAAATTTAAATATTTCATGGATATATAACCACATGCATTTAAATATATATATATATATATATATATATATATATATATATATATATATATATATATATATATATATATATATATATATATATATATATATATATGTAAATCCACTTACCTTAGACTCACAAAATGTGAGATTTATTTATAGAATTTGTTAGTGTTTTAGTTGACATTAATTTTGGTAAAACTAGGCTTTAGCAATGTCATGATAAATGTCATGACATTCGAGAGATGAAGATAAATCCACCGCTAAGGATGTTAAAAGACAACTCGAATGGAAGCTAAGGCTGTGGAAATTACTGCAGCGATGCGATGTCATAAGATGTTATGACATTCGGTGTGTTCTGATCTGCAGAATCATTTTTCCGAGACTTTCAGAAGTTTGTTGAGTGCTATTTTATGTTTTTCATTGTTAGAAAGCATGCTCACGTGGCTGCTAGGTTAATCTTAATTAAACCTAAATTGGTTGTTGAAAAGACCATGTTTTAGGATTAAATTAAGTGAACCTAGCTATCTTTATGGAAGTCCAAACGAAGTTTCGGATGCTTCTATAAAAGGAATTCAACCCTTACACCGTCGCGCCTCCGAATTTATTGAAGAGATAGCAGATTGTTTTTGTGTACTTCGTTAGTAGAGTTACAGTTGTATTGTGTAATTCTAGTTTCTCTTGTGAGCCAAGCAACTATCAATTGATAAGTGCATTGGACTAGGATTTGTTTGTAAGGGTAGTTTATCACCAAAGCTTTAAAGCACAGTGTTTGTCTCTTGATTGAAAGCTTTGAGCGAGATCAAGATAGTTTATTGAAGTGTGTCTTCACAATTCAATTATTCAATAGGTTGATATCACTGTGATTGAGGGAGTGGTAGAACTCGATCTAAGTAGGACTTAGGTTGAAGTTGCATTGGGTAAGTTTTAAGTGAAGGAGATAAACTGTTGGTTTATTCACGAATTAATTATACTAATAGTGAATTTCCTCCCTGGCTTGGTAGCCCCCAGATGTAGGTGTAGTTAGACACTGAACTGGGTAAACAACTTATTGTGTTCTTTACTACTATTTATATTTACTGTGTAAATTGTTAACAGAGTGTCAGATAGTGTGTCATAACATTCTCTGTGACATCACGTATCTGCTGCCAGGAATTTCAATTGGCATCGGGCAGCACCACATGTTGGGTGAGATCTAGGGATAATAGTTTCTGGCGTAATGGATAAGGAAGGAGGATTTGGAGGTAGACCACCTATTTTGGATGGGTCTAATTATGATTATTGGAAGCCTCGTATGGTTGCCTTCTTAAGATCAGTGGACATTAAGGCTTGGAGAGCTGCTGACAAAGGATGGAAACATCCCACCAAGCTTGAAAAAGATGGGACTACTGTCTTGAAACCTGAGGAGGAATGGAGCAAAGAGGAAGAGGAGCTAGCTCTGGGGAACTCTAAAGCATTGAATGCCCTATTCAATGGTATTGACAGAAATATCTTTAGACTGGTCCATCAATTTGAGCTGGCCAAAGATATTTGGGACACTCTCAGAACTACTCATGAGGGAACATCCAAGGTGAAGATGTCAAGACTTCAGATGCTTACTACTAAATTTGAGAATTTGAAGATGAAAGAAGATGAGACTATTCATGAGTTTCACATGAATATTTTGGAGATTGCCAACGCCTCAGGAGCACTTGGTGAAAAGATGTCAGAAGAAAAGCTGGTGAGAAAGATTCTCAGATCCTTGCCTAAGAGGTTTGCAATGAAAGTGACTGCAATAGTGGAGGCTCAGGATATCAGCACCTTGAAGGTTGAAGAACTTATAGGATCTCTTATGACTTTTGAGATGGGAATCGGTGGCTGTTGACAAAAGGAACAAGAGCATAACACTTGTATCTATCATCGAGGAAGGATGCAAGGTGGAAGATGAAGAGAAGATATCTGAAGCTATAGCTATGCTTGGAAGACAGTTCAACAAGCTTATCAAGAGAATTGATCCAAAGTCAAGGTCAAATGTCAAGGACATTTCATCGACATCGGCGGATCTTATGACTCAGAAGATCCAGTCGGAGGAAAAAGGAAGTCAAGGCAAAGGAATCCAATGTCATGGATGTGGAGGATTTGGACATATTAGAGCTGAATGTCCTACCTTTCTTAAGAAACAAAAGAGAGGAATGACTATTACTTGGTCTGATGGTGAATCAAGTAGTGGCTACGAGAGGAATCACCAAACTTGTCAGCTTCATCTTCGAAGTGGCAATCCGATAATGACTCTAGTGATGAGGAAGTGACCTTTGAAGAACTTGCGATACTTACAAGCGTCGTATCGTGGTGGTAAGTCGGCAAAATGAAACACGTAAAAAGTGATTGAGAAGTTGGAGGCGAAAATGTGAAGCGGAGTTGAGAAGAAGGAAAATACAATCACTATAAGTCATCTCAACGGTGAGATTATAGTGTTGACTTCAAGCTTGATCATATGACTAAGTCCATCGAATCTTGACCATCGGGACCGATAAGTCGGAAGAAATTCTTGACTTGAACAAAATCTCGGAAATAAGCATGGGCTAGGATATGTGGTCGAAAAGGAACACAGTAGTGACAAGAGAAAGAGGCATGGAAACCAAAGTCAAAGAAGATGTCACAACATAAAGCAGGAAATGCGGCTTAGGGCGTGTAGATGCAAAGAAATTTCGCGATAAGGGGAAGAAGACCAGACCTAATAAGCAAATGTCAAGCGAGATGTCACAACATTGGGGTCAACATCGAGGATCGAGAAACATGAATAAGAAGTTTCAAAGATGGAGATGTCACTATTGTGGAAGATTTGGACACATAAAACCCCGCTATAGGTTACATGGGTACCACAACGACTCCCTATGTTAAGCCTAAGAACATCAAGGTACCTACACAAAAAGTGGAAAAAGAGGGCTGACATTGATAGCACACACCTCTTAGAGTGTACGCCAAGGAAGATTGGTACTTTGGCGATGGGTGTTCCAAGCATATGGTGGTATAAAAAGCCTCTTGAATAATGTCAAACCTCACTCTACCAGCTTTGTTACTTTTGGAGATGGAGCTAAAGGAGAAATCAAAGGTATTGGAAACTTGGTACTCCGGGTTCCAAATCTAAATGGAGTATTCTTTGGTAAAGGCTTATTGCTAATCTCATAAGCATAAGTCGCCTATGTGATATGGGATTTAAAGTCAACTTCACTAGGTGCGAATGTCTTGTAATCAATGATAAACAAAAGTAGTTATGAGAGGTGGGATCAAAGGACAACTACTACATGTGAAATCCGAGAACACCAACCTCTCTTACGGGTAGCTACGGACAAGGATGACAAGGAGGTAAAGCTATGGCATCAAAAACTTGACATGCATCTTAGAGGAATGAAAAGATCATCACTATGGAGGTCATCGGAGGGATACCAAACTCCATATTGATGAAGGAAGGGTGTGGTGAGTGTCGGGTTGGAAAGCAAACGAAATGTCACACCCAATGTCTAGACATCGACCACTTCTAAAGTCTGGGGCTGCACATAGACTTGATGGCCATGCAGGTTGAAAGTCTTGGTGGAAAAGATATGCCTATGTTGTTGTGGATGATTTCTCAGTTACGGATAAACTTCATCAAAGAAAAATCGATGTGTTTGATGTCTTTAAAGAGTTATGCAAAAGACTTCAAAGAGAAAAGGAAAGTATTGTCGAATAAGAAGTGACCATGGAAAGGAATTTGAGAAACGACAAGTTTGATGAATTACATTCCTCGAGGGAATCAATCATGAGTTTTCTTCTCCTATAACACCTCAACAAAATGGGGTTGTGGAAAGAAAGAATAGGACTATCTGAGGAATCTGGAGCAATGATTCATGCTAAGAAACTATTCATTTTGAGGTGAAGCTATGAATACACTTGCTATGTTCAAGGTCACCTTAAGAAAGGAACTTCCACCACTGTATGAACTATGGAAGGGTAGAAAACAGCGTGAAATATTTCCATGTGTTTGCTAGCAAATGCTATATTCGACGAGATCGTGATCAAAGGAGAAAATGGACTCTAAGAGTGATGAAGGCATTTTGGGGATACTCCACTAACAGCGAGCATATAGGGTATTCAACTCCAGAACCCGGTTATGATGGAGTCTATTAATGTCATTGTTGATGATCATCATCGGAAAACAATGTCACATATGATGTTGAGACATGGGTTGAGACATCACCTCAAGTACGATAAGGAAGATGTACCTATTCCTACTCCACCAAAATCGAACGGAGGAAGCAAACAAAGATCCTTCCATCGAATTGAAAAGATTATCCAAAGGAGCTCATCATTGGAGATCCAACCAAAGGTGTTGTTAAAGGTCCGGGCGTCTCGAACTCTTGCTTCGTGTCAAAGATAGAGCCAAAAATGTTAAAGAAACTACATGTGATAAATTCGGATTGGAAGCAATGCAAGATGAATTGAACCGATTCAAGCAACATGAAGTATGGGAATTAGTTCCTAGACCAGAAGGAACAAATATCATTGGTACAAAGTGGATCTACAAGAATAAGTCTGATGCAGAAGGGACTATCACCAGGAATAAAGCAAGACTTGTTGCTCAGGGTTACACTCAGGTTGAGGGATTGACTTTGATGAGACCTTTGCACCGTGGCTAGGCCGGAATCAATCGGGCTTCTACTAGGGGTTGCTTGAAATTCAAATTATTTCGGATGGATGTGAAAAGTGCCTTCCTAAATGGCTACTTAAATGAGGAAGTATATGTAGAACAGCCTAAAGGATTTGTGGATCCAAGTTTCCCTGAACATGTCTTCAGATTAAGGAAAGCCCTATATGGACTAAACAAGCTCCTAGGTCTGTATGAAAGGCTAACCAAGTTTCTTCGGACAAAGGATACGGGAAGGAGGCTTGGATAAGACACCTCTTGTGAGAATGAAGAAGGAAAGATAATGGTGGCTCAAATTTATGTTGATGATATAGTTTTTGGAGGAATGTCGGAGACAATGGTGAAACACTTTGCCAATCAAATGCAAGCGAGTTTGAAATGAGTCTCATGGGAGAGTTGACTTACTTTCTTGGACGAGTTACACGGATGGAAGACTCGACATTTCTTTCCGAGCAAGTATGCAAGGAATATTGTCAAGAAGTTTGGAATGGAGAATGCAGGTCATAAAAGGACTCCCTCCCACATTTGAAGTTGTCCAAGGACACAGTGGTGAAAAGGTTGATCAAAGTTTATATAGAAGCATGATAGGAAGCTTGTTGTATACTTAGCCAGACATTGACATTGCATTGGGGTATGTGGGGATACCAGTGAACCTAAAGTAAGTCACATTAACGGTGAAAAGAATCACGAGTATGTGAGTGGAACTTGCAATCAGTATTCCATGGATGTGAACCAATTTTGTCAGTTATTGTGATCTTGTTGAAAGGGTCTAGTCGATGAGAAAAGTACTTACGGAGGATGCTTCTTCTTGGGAAACAACCTTGTTTCTTGGTTCAAAAAGCTAATCCTTGTCCTTCTTTGAAGTTGAATACATAGCATTTGGTAGCGATTGTTCTCAAATGGTGCGGATGAAGCCGGATCTTTGCACGAGTACAATGTCACACGAGGATGTCATGACATTGTACTGTGACAATCTGAGTGCTATTAATATATCAAAGAATCCTATACAACACAGTAGGACTAAGCACATTGACATTAGACATCACTTCATCAGATACCTTGTGGAGGAGAAAGTGATTAAATTGGATCATGTAGTCAGCGAACTTCAGGTGACATTTTACTAAAATTGTTGATGCTAGTCAATTGAAAATTTAAGGAACAAGCGGTATTTGTCGTTATGAGGAATTATAGAATTAAGATTGCTTCCAAGGAAGGAAAGAGACCTTTTATTAATTATAAGTGGGTCATTTGATTATTTCCCTCCTATTTTTATAAGGTTCAAGAATATGAAAAGACTCCTCCATATAATAGCCTTTTCATTTGAAAGTATCATATCTTCTTCATCAAAGATACTCTCGAGCTTTGTCATTCTTGGTCTCGATTCTCAACTTTTCTCGTGAAACATGTCTTCCTCATCCTCTTCATCCCAAGACTCGTACATCCATCTCCCAGCATGGCAGATAAGGGCGGCTCTAAATGTTGAACTGTGAAGTTCTCTCCTCGGTTTCCATGGCATCGACTCTAAGAAGAGGAATCGGCATGCAGGAATACCCAGATCACGGGTTTCTTCCATTGGTAAGATCTCTGGCTCATCCTCATCATTCCCTACGAGATAGCCAATAGAAGGTTACTATGTGTTCAGAAACCATTGATAGGATAGTCACGGGATCACGGCGAAAATCTACTGTGTACACAGCATTTACGGTTCCCGCAATCAAAATACGCTGGCCCTAGCGGTGATTAGGATATCACCGGGGGATGTGTGACATCGATGATGATCGTCGAGCGACTCACATGGACTACGATATTGATACTCTTGATGATTCCCATGTCAAGCGAAGCAAATATCTACGGTTCTAAAGATGAGAAGATGACCCAGATGGAACTTTTGAAGTATAGAGTTAAATGGTAGCTCAAGCACAGATTGCCGAAAGGACGAAGAGTCGATCGAGATTACGGCTTCAATTCGATTTGAACTAGCGGTGACAATATTCTTCGTCTTTAGCACGCTCCATGATATAAATGCTTCTTGAGAAAATGAAACGGCCGATTAATTCTTTGTGATGGTTCTTACTCCTTTGTTGTTGTTGCCTTGTTGTTGTTTTTCTTGTTCTAGTATTTTCCCAATTTTGTTGGATGATTGTAATCTTTTGTTGTGGACTTGTAATCATTGCGAGATAAACTTTTGTCTTTGGTCCTTTATGATTGAAAGTTTGGGGTAAATTGTTTCCTTTATTTTATGGCTAAAGGGAGAAGAAGAACTACGTGTGTGATGGTATGGGATTAATTGAGATGGTATGATTTGGGAACTGTATGGCTGTTTAAATTATGGCTGTTTAAATTTTGTATGTGGGCATATAGAATTGTGGGATTTGTATGGGTAGAATTTATCTTATCTACAGGTTCAGTTTCTTTAAGCTTAGAACTAGTTTGTCTTCTATTGCATGGGTACTACGATGTGTTAAGTAGTTTTATAAAAATGTGCCAAAGGGAGTTTGTTAGTGTTTTAAGTTGGCATTAATTTTGGTAAAACTAAGGCTTTAACAATGTCTGATAAATGTCATGACATTCGAGAGATGAATAAATCCTACACTAAGGATGTTAAAAACATTCGAGGCCCGGAAGCTAAATGTGGAAATTGCGAGAAAATAGTCGATGTCATGAGATGTTATGACATTGATTAATTACGTTACGTTGCAGAATCATTTTCTGAGACTTTTGGGAAGTTTGTTGAGCTATTTTATGTTTTACATTATTAGAAAGCATGTTCACGTGGCTGCTAGGTTAATCTTAATTAAACCTAAATTGGTTGTTGAAAAGACCATGGTTTATGATTAAATTAAGTGAACTAGCTATCTTTATGGAAACAATGAAGTTTGAAGTGCTTCTATAAAGGAATTCAACCACTACTATTGTGTTCTTTCAATTTATTGAAGAGATAGCAGTTGTTTTGTGTCTTGTTAGTAGAGTTAGGTTGTATTGTGTAATTCTAGTTTCTCTTGTGAGCCAAGCAACTATCAATTGATAAGTGCATTGGACTAGGATTTGTTTGTAAGGGTAGTTTATCACTCAGCTTTAAAGCAGTGTTTGTCTCTTGATTAAAGCTTTGAAGCGAGATCAAGATAGTTTATTGAAGTGTGTCTTCCAATTCAATTATTCAGATAGGTTGATATATCACTTTGTGATTGAGGGGTAGTAGGAACTCGGATCTAAGTAGGACTTAGGTTGAAGTTGCATTGGGTAGGTTTAAGTGAAGGAGATAAGCGGTTGGTTTATTCTAAATTAATTCTACTAATAGTGAATTTCCTCCCACCTGGTAGCCCCGGATGTAGGTGTAGTTAGAACGCTGTTGGGTAAACAACTTATTGTGTTCTTTCTTTGCTATTTATATTTCTTGTGTAAATTGTTAGCAGTGTCGGATGTGTCTAACATTCTGACATCACGTGTCTGCTGCCGAGGGTTCGGAATTGTTATATATAATAGTGTCGCTCTGCAACCTTGTATGTTGAAAATGATTTTAAAATATTACACGCTAAACTAGTTACAAAGTCAAATAAAATATTACTAAAAGTGTCATAAACATAAAGTTACCTAGTAATAATTTGTTGTATCCTAGTTTTAAATGGATGTTGTAAAAAATACAACGAATTTACCATATTCGTCCCAAAATATATGATGATAAATTTAAAATGTTCATTAAATGAACACAAGAATATTTAAATAGTATTTGGTAAAACATAGAAACTAACTATAATATAGAAATAACAAAGTTTAAAATTACTCACACATGAAGAAATGGTGCTATGTAATAATCTTTTCCCCCCATGTAACAGTGATGTTATGTATGTTTCAACCGTTTTTTGGAGAATTATTTGTAAATTAAATACTAATTGGATCCAAGAATCTATAAGTATCCAATTTATTTAATTCCATACAAACACAGTGAGTGTATCTAAATGGTTAAACAAAATTCAAAAACAAATGAGGAATTAGTTCTATACAAAATGATAAACGTACCATAATGAGATATTCAATTATATACAATTACATGCACTAAACCTTTAGTAACCCTATGTCCAGCCACAAATTTCTAATAACTATATCCTTTATATCTTTAGGATCGACATAGAAACACTCTAGCTCTCGATCAGGTTCTAGCACAATAGGAATTAGTTATGCCTTCTCGATAACGTGACATAACATTTTGTTATATGATTTTTCAGAAGGAGACAATAACTTGTTATAGACCTCATTATCGATAGGGGAGGATGAACAACTTCCTTTTGTGTTTGTACCATGTACAACAGTTTTTTCAGGCAATTGATCGTCATCATCTTTATGTGTATACTATGGGAAGGTTCCACTAATTCTGTATATCATAAAAATAACAGGATCACAGCAAGAATCATTATATATATATATATATATATATATATATATATATATATATATATATATATATATATATATATCTTACTTCTTCCATGTCTTTCCTACAAATTCTTTCTTTTGACTCTCCAACATCCTCTCAAAATCTTCAATAATTTCTTTTTGCACATGTTTGGTGCTTTTTCTAGATGTACCAAACCATACTCTCAGGCTAATTCCTTCTCCAATACCATAGGCATGCCCAACATACTCATTTATTTCAATTGTTTATACTAATATATCATGTCGAGGTTCTAGGACAAAGGAACATTCACGTGCCGACACAACCAACAGATCCTACACAACATGATAAGATATACATTGTTAATTACCAAATCAATTTAAATAACATATAACATATACACAATAAATCCTACTTATAATTTTCTCAGCGATAATTTGAGGCATCTGAAGTGTAGTCTCCATCTGGTATTTGTCAAGTCATCTTCCACTTTTCATGTTGTGAAGGTGGAGATAGGTTACGATCATGACTCATGGAGTCCTCATCTCCTAGATGTTGTCTTGTTCAGCAACCATTATTTTATCAAGTTTCATGTATCAACCACGAGACAATCTATGAGGGGTATTTGTTTTTTCGCCTTGTTTAGCTTTCCTACTTCACTTTTAACCTATTTTAAACATAGAAAGAATATTAAATTACATGGTTGTAGCTACAAAGCATAAGCATAAACTCGATCAGAAATTTATCACCCGACTTGTGGACTTTTACTAATTTATCCATCATTGTAGCACCTATTTGTCTTTTTCTGTTTTTCGTCTATAGATTGAGAATCATTTGTATGAGTTTCATTTGTATAAGTTATTTCAAGTTACTAGATGAAGAATATGCCATCAATTAAGATATAAAATGTTCAACATCAAGACAGAAACACTAACATCAACCATATTAGTATAAACAACCTCAACAACGACATCAACAATAATGCATGTAATTATGATAACATATCATCGTATAAAACATAGAAAGCCTACTAATAAGGTAAAACATAAACACAATACATACTATTTCAAAATCAACAACATAAACATAAACACAATGTCAACTGGAGTTTACTGTAGATGCATGGAAGAAATGTTTACGTACCAGAAACATGATGAATAAATAAAAGAGATAAATAAATGTTGTCAGATTTTTCATCTTCCTCCTTGATGGTACGTAAGCTAAGAACAATGAAGATGTAGTTTGTTTAATTGTGAAGATGAAGATGGATTCTTTGAAAAGGGTTAGGTTTCACTAATGAACAATGAATGCGGTAGAATGAACTATGAAGATGAATATGACGTTGGTGGAAAAATGTTAGATTTTGTTAATGAACGATGAGATGCTCTTGAGTGAAAATGGTTTCTCGGTGATAACTGTTATGGTTGAAAATAGCTTCACAAATGGAAATTAAAAAAAGGCTACTGAAGAGACGTGCTAGATGTGCTTCGTTTAAGTGAATAAATCATATTAACATAATCATCTAAATCAACAGTGATGATGTATGGTGTACTTAATGAAATTTTATAAAAAGCGCCAAGTTTTAAGCATATAATTTATAAAAATATACTAAAAAATTTACGATAACAATTGTGCTAATATGTTAACTATTTTTTGTATATACTTTTTGTAGTAGTGAAATTACAAATTTTAATTTTCTTATTACTATAAGCATTATAAAAATACTATAAAATAATAGGTTTGCAGTAGTATATAACCTATTAAAAATAAAAATTAAAAAATGAAAAACAACTATTATGTTTGAAACATATGAAATATTAAAAATAAATAGATCAACAAAACTAATAAATAATATTAAAACAATTTAAATATCAATAAATAATAAATTAATGCAATATATCGTATTCATAAAATAAATAAATAATAAATATTAAAATATATGCATGTTGTTCGCTTTGGTTTTGATCTATAAAAATTAATCTAAAATTCAATCTGATATGAGTGGTTTTCATTAAAGAGAGTATACACACTTCTAATAATATTTAATATTTTGGGGTTTTCAATTTTATTGATCGATTAACGATTTTTATTCGCTTCCGTTTAGATTTGAACACCTCTAACTTAGACCACCTAGACCTAAGGCTAGAGTCAATGTAGCATATTAGAGAAGTATAAAGTTCAATTCAAGTCTACATCATTCTTTAACTGAAGAAATGAATAGGTATGGTGGTAGGATATGACTCAATATTAAGACCCTAAAAATTCTAAGATAGGCATAATGTGTGAAAGCGTT